>VZZY01020927.1:0-18642 GCA_013400335.1 Eurystomus gularis
TTTATATATTTATATTATATTTCAAATAATCCCCAGTGGATTTTCTATAGATATCAGCCCTATAATTAATTTTGGTACCAAACTGATTTATGATGGGTTTTTAACATAGTAAAACTGAAGACATTCCTGTGAACTGCCTCCTGAAATTAATGTTTAGAACAGGGATATGAGAATCACATTACTTAAAGCCCCAACAGTATTTTTAATGCAGTTTTTTTTCAGCCGATACATCAATTAAACCCAGCTTCCCGCTACTTGTCTGTAACGTGAAGGCTTCCAGCTAAAGTGAAAGGTAGGAAAACAAAATGGCGGGCAGAAAAAAGGGTTAGTTTGAGGAAGTTCTAGCAACCTTTCTACTGATGGTTTATTACGGTGCTTGGTCACTGAGAAGAGCTGGTAAATTCCAGAACTGTACTGAATTCTCCTCTTTTCTAATTCACCTGGACAGTTATTTATTAAACCGTAACTACCTCATTGATTTGTATTATCTTGATGTAGTCATAGTATATTGGGTGCTCTGGTACGATCTTCAGCCATTGAAATAGTTATTAGCAGATGAGTTTGTTATTGTTATTTCCTTTTATTAACTTATCATACTACTTCTAGTATTTTGTCCTATTGCTGCTTGCCGTACGGCTTCGGAATCCTATTGATGTATTAAGAATCAAAGTCCATCCCACATAATATTCCCTGTCTGCAAACACCGAAGAGTTAGGAGCCTTACTGTATCATTGATGATGAACTTTAAAAGCACTTGCTAAAGCACCAACGTTTAGCTCAGTCACTCTCTCGTACACAGTAAAAGCCCTCTCCTGAGTGATGTGGGAGAAAAGCCAACATCGCTCCTTTTGTTTTACAGGTCTTCACACGACTATGATTGGTTATTAATGGGAACATACTTCAAAGTATGTATTTGTATTGGAATAAGTTTGTTATCCTTGCAAACACTCTAAAAATGTGACGTTAACACCTCTCTGCATAATAAACAGTTCTCCTGAACTCAAGCCCAGCTCTGAAGGAGAACAGACATTTTCATAAGGATCGTCAGCAATATTTCTTTAAGCATAAAAGATGCCAAAATGTTGAGGTATTCACTAGCCATTGCATGAATTTTCTACTCACGCCTCCCCCCCCCCTTTTTTTTTTAAAGGCAGCAAAGAAGAGTCAGCAAATAATAACCAAATTCTAAGCACATGCACAGTAAATGGCTACAAACCTTCAGTCTGGTTGCTTCAAAGCAGAGGAGATGTGCAGGAGAAGAAAACAACGTACATCTCCACCTGAGACTCAAGTCTTTGGAAAGGAAGATGTCTTCTCTTTCTGTTCCCCCCCTCAACCTTTATGAACTACTGCTGAACCACCCTCGTTCTCATTCTTAAGGTGTTAATTAGCAAGGTAAATGAGATTTGCTACTTTTCCAAGTGGTCTTGATTTCTGTTACATTGAATCTTGTTTGACAATTAGAGGCTCAGCGTGATACATGTCAGGTGTTTTCCCATCAGGGGCTGGCAATCATTAATAGAGTTTTGTTCCTTGATTTATTGAATTAGAGGAAATTTTGAAAACTTACTCCAATGTGTCCTCTTAAATTACTTGCAGGTTTTGCAGTTTAATGTTTTATTTGGGGGGGAGAGGCAGGGCAAATTCCTTAGTGGAAATTCCCAGTAATGGTACTAGCTGTGTTCTCTTTTCAATATGACGTCAGTTTGTTCCTCAAATATATAATAATTCTGCTATAATAATGGCAGAATTAATTGGTTGAGTATCACAAGACCTATCTATCACATAAAGATTTTCAAGCACTTAAAAATTAATAATAGCCTTGGACAAGTGATTTAAAAACAAAATTTGTCTCTAGAACAAGAATTCTTAGCAGAAGAACTTCTGGAATAGGGCTGTTTTCCCTGCATCCCTTGTATTGTAGGTACAGAGCTATTTAGTCACGAGCTCAGCTTCCAGGTTTTGAAGATGCTGTGCTGATAACAGTTAGTAGAGCATAAGTCTGGAGAAGGGTGTAAGACCAGAAGCAGTGAAATAAATACACTGAGATGACCTGTGTCTCTAAAAGCATTTCTTCAGTCTGTTTTTGTTGAATCGGAAGTCAAGCAATGGAGGGGAAGCTCTTAGTTCTATATGCAGGGCTGCAAGAAGGAGAATGGCTAGTTCACTATTGACAGTCTTTAGCTAAATAATATTGATTCCACATATGGGTTATGTCACTGTTGGGGATATTCCTGTGAATTTATGCCTTCAATTTATATCAGTTTGTTTTTATCTGAAAATACCCATATAAATCATGGTGTAATTAATGAAGAATTGTCCTCTTTTGACTTTAAAAAACTGCTTTTTTAAGAAAAGAGAATGAGGATGTGACTAGTAGTTGTAAGCGGAAGTAAAAATAAGGAAGGAATACATAATGCAGCAAATAACCGACTGCCACAAATACAATAAATATAATAAAATTCCAATTACTTCATGGCCTGCTTCTGTTCCTCCTCACACAAGAGCAAAAAACAGAATTAGCTAGATTTACCTTTTTACTGATTTACACGGGCACTAATAAAACCAGAGCCATTCCTTCTATGCCTTGCATCTTGTACAGCCATCTACACCTTAAAAAGTGGGTGCATGACACTACAGAATGAAAATGGTAAATTTTGCATTCAAAACTTAGTCAAACTACTGATTCTGAGACCATGTTGATTATAAGAGGAAATGGTAACAGGCATTTAACACAGATCAGTTTAAATTAGGACCTAGCGTTGCATGAGCGTATAACAAAGACTTCCCTAATGTGCTGACAAGCTACAATCTCCACACTTCCCTCTTTCTGATGTCATGCCCTCTGCTTCTTCAGAAATCTTCTGTCTCTTACATAGATTTTTTAACTGCGTGTGAAAAAACATACCAAGCAACATTTCTGCTCAAAAAAAGTACAAAAAGTGAAAGTTTGGCTGGTCTCCGATAGAGCCCAACTGGAAAGCAAAAACATCGGTTTTGAAACTTCACCTCGGTCGGGCCAACCCTAGGCACAAATACAAACTGGGTACAGAGTGGGTTGAGAGTAGCCCTGAAGAGAAGGATTTGGCAGTGTTGATAGATGAGAAGCTCAACATGAGCCAGCAGTGCGCTGGTGCAGCCCAGAAGGCCAACCGCATCCTGGGATGTATCAAGAGAAGCNAGAGAAGACTTTGGGGGGACCTAATAGCTGCCTTCCGATACCTGAAGGGAACCTACAGGAAGGCTGGGGAGGGACTTTTTACAAGAGCGTCCACTGATAGGACAAGGGGTAATGGGATTAAGTTGAAGGAGAATAGATTTAGATTAGATCTTAGAAAGAAATTCTTCAGTACGAGGGTGGCAAGACTTTGGAATAGATTGCCCAGAGATGTTGTGGCTGCCCCCTCCCTGGAGGTGTTCAAGGCCAGGTTGGACAGAGCCTTGAGTAGCCTGATCTAGTTGGGAGGCGTCCCTGCCCATGACAGGGAGGTTGGATTAAATGATCTCTAAGGTCCCTTCCAACCTAGGCCATTCTATGATTCTATGATTCTATGAAACAAAAACCAGCACACAGTTCTGATGCTCATTACTAGTGTTGGCTAGAGTCTGACAACAATAATCCATGACCATCTGGTTCTTCAAAGAGATTCAAATACGTGCTGCAGAATTTCAGAGTATCAATATCAGAACCTTTGAAATGGATGTTTTGCACAAAACTTGTCAAGCTGAAAATGGCGTTTAGCAATATTTCATTACTATCTATGTTAATATAGGTACCTGCTTGGGCAATGGAAAAGAGCTGGTCCTTGGACCAGGTTCTACCACAAAAAAAGGTGACAATGCACAGCTAGATGCGGGCATTTTTATCACATCACAGAGACAACATGAGGCTGAGAAAGTCTATGGTCATACCCTGTCACCCCACAATTGCTTAACAGTTGGGAGTGTAGCTATTTCATACCTGGAAATTACCATGCTCCAAGAATTTAACTGTGGATTTAGGTAGGAAAGGTTTTTTGCAATTTTAAACCTAAATTGCTGAGGTATCCATTGAGCTGGCTGTCAGAAGATATCGTTAGCTGATGATTCCTTTGCAGAGAGGTACTGGTCTTAAGAAGAAAACAAAATCCATATATATGAGTTTCAAGCCTGCTACTGAGGCCGGTACTGTTGCTGACAGATGCAGGTCTCACACGTGTCTAAACCTCATATGCCTTGAACCTGATTTTCTTCTCTTTTCCATCATCAAATCAATTTCATAAAGCTTAAGCTGTCATATAGCCAGTATAAGCAAGACTAGAATGTGTCCTTTCAATAGAGTTGCACAACTACAGAAAGATTACAAATAAATGCAAATTTATTGCATTAGAAACAGGTGATTTAAAACTCAGCTCCAAGTTCCCCAGGTTCAAACTTGTTATGAACCGCATACCTTCAAATTATAAATCTAGGTTGTAATTGAAAAACCTTCTGACAACCTCTATCAGATCTAGAGAGGATTTATGCTTCTTTAGAAATGGAAGGTAACTTTTGATCTGCCTCAGTAGTACACACTTCAGCAATCTGCTTGCAGCAGAGAAGGAAAATCTCTGAACCTGAAGTAGGACAGAAGCAAATTACTTTCATTTACCATATTTCTTCTGAAAGCACTGTTGAAGGGAAATTAGCAAGGGATTGGGTCACTCATCTTCAAATCAAAGACACTTGAAATAAGACAAAACCAAGAAAGCCATTATACTTTTTGTAGTAATTCCAAGAGCAATGACAAAATTCTCATAAAACTGGAGTTGAGTCTCTGGATATATAGAACTCAAGTGTATTTTCCGCAATTAAAAAATGTCCTGAAGAGAAAATGAAGTCTCTGGACAGATAAATATTTTGATTGTGAAGCTGGATTTACGCTGAAAATTTTTGCTAATATAGTTAGACCTTTGTAACATTCCTGGCCAAAGGCTTTCTATATAGTTGTCGACATATTCCAGCCTTGTTGCTATAGGTCAGTTCGTGTATCTGGCACAAGTAAGCTATACAGGAAAAAACAAGTTAAGAACAGCTGCAAGGAATATATATTTGGCACATTTTTTTCCTTGATTTATTGATTACCTCAGTGTCTGAAAGAAAATTATTGTAAAAAATTTCACCTGAAATTACTGTTCTAAAGGATAAATAGGGTTAAGGAGACAAAAATTACATAATGTTAAATCTATCTCCATTGTACTTAACAGTATCTGTTACTTTTGACTTCTGTACTAGCAGGAGAGAGAGTACTGGGAGAGTTGGGGGAACAGACCTGAAAGGAGCGGGACAACCCAGCAGGGTGAAGGCAATTAAAAACACAACTAGTAGGGGAATTAGTTGCTAAGCAACAACAATGGAGACGTGGAACACAAGTCCTATTTGCCAACTGATCCAGGCAAAATATTGAGCTATTACAGACACTAACCAGAGTGTCAGTTTAACTTAACAGCATTATCTGCAACGTTCCCTTTTAAATAACAGGCTTTTCTTTCAGAATTCTATTAGGGCAGGTTATTAATGTAAGTTCGAGGTGGCAAAGAAAGGCGAGATGGCAAAAGAGACTAATAAAAGCTGGGCCCCCGCCTGCCTTTCTCCAATGAAAGTCTACACTGGTGATCACTGGCAAAATAACCAAAGAGGCAGAACAAAACTAGCCTATTTCTTTCCTGGCACAAAGAAAATGTGTTTCCCTCTGTACTTCTGTTAGTTTCTTTCCATTTCTAATTTCTTCTATGCCACCAAGAAAGTGTCTGGCTCCACCTTTTCTTTCAAATAGTACATAGAGGCTTCTGTGAGTCTAGTATTTTTTGTCAGATTCCCGATTCAAATGAATCACTGAGCAATGCATTAGTCAATTCATGGGCAAAGCAGCCCATATTTATATTCAGAAAGTGTCTGTGTTCCAGTTCCTAGTGCTAAATCTTTTCTATCGTGATCTTTATTCTGTGAAGGTTTAGGAATTAACACAAGCAATGTTCTGAATGAACAGAATCAAAACTGTTAGTTGTGTATTTTGCACACCACTACACATGCCTTCCCAATTAATTCAGTCCTTTAGAACAAAGTAACAAAGAATAGACACTCAGTGAACTTTCAGTGAGTTTGGGGCAAGAATCTATAAAGTATTCAGAAATATTTAAGACAGAAAAACAGAAGGATTGGAAACAATTTTCCAGATTCTAGGGGCATAGTTTTGGACTTGACACAAGATAGCAAGTCTGGATGTAAGCAGAATTGTGTAGTAGGAGTTCAAAGACTGTATCAGAAGAGTCTGGAAGCTGAAATCCAGCCAATTCTGACCTTTGTTACTGGAATTCCACCTCCCCCATTGAATGACTGTCCCTGCCTGGCAGTACTATGTGTTTGAAAAGGTAACACCTTGGGCTCAAATTCCTCCTGAGATTTTAAAATTCCAACGTGATATAATCTCAGTTCAAGCCTCTGCTATATGTCAAGAGGTGCCTATGCCAAGCATGCCTCTTAGAATAAGAGAGAGAGAGGAAAGGATCCTGTGAAACATTTGAAAAATGCAGTTCAAGGTTCTGTTTGCCTAGCCAGATTTTAATGCTTTCATTGCAAGACTCGCAAGCTCTTAAAACTCCAACCAAGTTAATAACAAAATAAAGTAACAGTTAAGATTGGAAATAGATGCTTTGCTTTTCCAAGGCATTTCAGGAAAACTTATCAGGGCTGATCATGAAAATAAACAACAGCATATGGAAATGGAAGTGCTATCAAGGACTGCAACAGCAGGTCCACAGTCTATTTCACTCTTCTTGGCTGCTAATTGAGCAGCACCCTCTTACCTGCCTTTAATGTCTCGCAATATTGCACAATAGTGTCCTTGAGGAATACACAATAGAGTATTCAGTCATTTTAAGGAAAAGATCAGCACAGATGCCGCAGATTATTCACAAAGAAGGGCAAAGCTGCACATATCTAGCTTAATCTTCAAAAATCTTTATCTGTCCAAAACTAATGTGCTGCTAACACAGGGAGTTATTTAGTTGATACTCAATGTACGCCCTTTAATTTTAACAGCACAAAGGTATCTGTGCAGAACCAAAGCAAGCTGTACAGTCAGGCTTTTTTGCCTGCATATAGGACTTGCACTAGAAAATGGGAACTACCATCTAACAAGATTAACTGCTGGACTTACATGCATGAGGTATACTGGGCTGTATCTATGTACATGCAGGAATGCAAGTATGCTTCTGCATCCTTATCAGACACAACATTGCTTCCCTCTTCTTATATCCTCTCCCCAAAAGCCAAAGTGAAAAACAAGTAACAATTGCACTGAATAGTAGGAGAAGAAGAGTATGCTTTGCATACTCTTAGAACACCAGGCTTATTGAGTATCTGAGAAGTTAGGAGACTTAAAAGTAAAGCAGTACTGTTTTCAACCCTCTTCTCAAACAGTGCCCCTTGTATCCACTGCTATTTTTGTAACAAACTGGGCTTCATGACATGAGTACAAAATTCCATTTTATTGTAATGAATACCACTCAAGGACTTAGGAATTCATAAACTAATTTCCCAAGTTGATCAGAATCGTGTTCCTGAAATTCTTATGTCTCTCTCACACATTTGGAATTCAATTGCACTTTTGTTACATTAAAAGCCTGTTCAAATAAAATGTGAGGATAGAAAATGCTGGGTGTGTTTTTAATATTTTTAACAAGATCTAGTAAATAACTTGCTATATAGTGACTTAGAAGCTATTTTGAAAAATAAGAAGTACTGCACAGTAACATCTATTGTAACTTAGGAGAATACTTAAGAGAATACTACAGTTTGTCCTACTCACTACAACTTCTAGGTTGTGGTGATGCTTACATCTTTCTTTTGAAGGAATATCTTCTGTGCACCCTGTTCAGGAGAATCTGGTTCTCAATGAACACTGTGTTCAACTACATACCTATAGGTAATACTCAAACTCTAATTCTTCTAGAACGGGAACCCCTGATACAGAAAATGGTTAAGGGCTGTTTCTTCATAGGGAGAACCTGACAATTCTGTGCTTTTCCTCTTCTTATTCCATACCACAGTATTTGTTATCAAAGTAGGTTAAGCTGACTGCTGTAGGTGTACCTTGAATGTCAAATAAGAGTGGTTATGTGGAAAGCTTCAGGCAAGCGTTACCTATACTGCAGCTGATTTCACTAGTGTCTTCTATCATTCACCAGCGTCCGAGATGGACAACTGCTTACATGGATTCTACTGAAAGCACTCCCCTGAGGTTATCACATTCTGCAGATGAAAAATAGTTCTTCTTCACAACGTGGACCCTAGGACCCTAAGGGGAATTTTAGATGTATTTGTGCCGGTATTAAATAAGTCCTAAGACCCTGCTTTACAAACTCGGAAAAGGCTGAAAGCCTTTTGCCAAGCCTTTGGGAGCTATTAGGTGACAATTCATATAATTTGTTTGTGGTACTTACCTATTTAAAAATGGACAAAGTTTTGGTTCAAATGACCCACGAGGAAAGATAAGCAAATGCATAGAAACCAGTGGTTAGCCACAAAATTGGCTACAAGGCCTGTAGCATTGGAGATAATTTTAGAATTATTCTATTCTTTATTACAGAATTGTAATCTGTTTTAATGGTGCAATAGATGCTGTCTCATTTGTTTGTTTGCAGTTTTTTGTGTCTTGTATGTTATGTTATGCTAAAAAGAAAGGGAGAAAAAGAATGAGAGGCCCAA
This sequence comes from Eurystomus gularis, assembly GCA_013400335.1. Classification (NCBI taxonomy): domain Eukaryota; kingdom Metazoa; phylum Chordata; class Aves; order Coraciiformes; family Coraciidae; genus Eurystomus; species Eurystomus gularis. Next base: position 8,728 of record VZZY01020927.1, read on the forward strand.
CAAGGAGGAGCCTGCAATAAAAGCTGAACGTGTGTCCTGGTTTGGCCAGGACAGGGTTAATTTTGTGTAGAGCCAGGTAATTCTATACCATGCTGACGTCATGCCCCGGGGCCAGTTCCGNTGGCAGAGGGGAGGGGGCGGGGAGAAGCGGCCGGCCGCACGGCTCGGCTACCCCGCAGCTCTTACTCAACCAACACAACGTGGGAGACTGCTGAGGAGATCAGGGAGGGCACATACAGCCAACTCTCCAAACTGAGTTTAAAAAAGCACTTTTTTTAGGGACCTAAAGGGACTCTGTCAAGTTTACTGCAACCAAGGAAAGACTGTGGGGAAAAGTGCTGACCTAGAGGACAGGACTGTGTTTTGCAGGAAAGAATGAGTAGAGAACTTTAATTTAACATGCACTTTCATTTCTCTTCTGCCTTATTCTACATTATCCTATTTAAAGAGTGCTTAGTTCTGATTTTTGCCTAAATGCAAGTTAGTTTGGAGTTTATAAAACCCTTTAAAGTACTAAAGTGTGCAGCGTCTGGAAAAGACCTAGGTGATAGTACTTCAGAGTTTCCACTAACTTGGGGACCCACCATCAGCAGACATCCTACTTACTACTAGTTCCCCAAAGTACTAGGGACCCTAAGCTTGCAACTGGAAGCTTACGGGGAGGAGGTTTTGACTGTTTAGATGTCTTAGATAGCCAAGGTGTATTTTCTTTTTATATGAAAGGTACTTCTCCTCTTATACTAACAACTGTGGTATCAATCAGATACCAACCACACTGTTTTAATCAAAAGGAACCACATTAGGAGGTAGGGAAAGAGATACATAGTCCAAGACGTTCTTCTGGGTATCAGCAGGAGTCAGTATGGCACAGTGTGGTTCAGATGATGGAGACTGATATTAGGAAACAAAATCTGATACATTATTTTGAAGTTAAATATCATGGGGAAAGAACAATTGTAACTGGACTCAAATAAAATCAGTTTTTCAGACTTAAAAACCTGGACTATCCCTAGCTGTTAATAGAATAATCTGAAAGTACACATCTTTTATGAGCAAAAGCATTTGAAATTAAGACTGATCGATGTTTTCCATTTTTAGTTTTCCTTTGTTCTAAGGAAAACATTCAACCTAAGAACATGTTTCCTCTATGTACTTTACATTCCATTCAAATACACCCACAAAGCTCCAATCACAGCTCATCAAACAGCTATGTGCCAAAGTTAAGTTTGGAATGCCAGCATTTAGGCTCTACAAGAGACCCTAACTTGACCCCCGATGCATTAAAACACAAAATATAATGACACAGTTGTTATAAAACCCTTGAGACTTTCAGAGTTCAACAATCAACACTTTGCTACCAAGCACACAGCTTTTCTAGCTAAACACTGGTTACTGGAAGCTTCCCCTCACCCTTTCTTCGCTAACTCCTAAATCAACGCACACAGGTCAGCCCAAGTGCACTCTGCTAGCCCACTGATATGGTGAAAGAATGCATCTGGGTGCTGGCTGCTGCGGGAGGATTGCTCCACACACGGGAACGTAATGCCTGAGTACCAGTTTATGCTGGATACTCCTTAAAGTGGCCGAGTTAAAAATTGTTTATGACACTCAAATACAGAGAAGGAGTATGTCTCTAAAGAACAGCGTATAGATATTCAAGCAAACCACTTCAGACTTTCTCCCTAGATCAGATCGAACATGTTTCTTTTCCTTGACGAAGGATAGCTAAGAAGCTGATTTGCAACAGCTATGCCCTTCCCTTCGCATATATTTTTTTTTGGCAGGGCTAAAATTTTAAGAACTTTGCACTGACCACTATGATTTGAGTTGACAGATCAACTGCTGCCAGAAGCAGCAGAGAACATCTAATAAGTGGTATGGTCTCTGCCAGTATTTTGTCAATACTAACTGACATCAGAGAACAGCACCACTCAAATCCTTCCTTCACCCACAGCATCTAGAAGGTAAAATTCACTCTTTCTTGTCATGGTGATGAACTCCGAGCTCAAACCAATGAGCTTTCTTTATTCCTTTAAAATAAAATGTCAAGTCTGACACTAAGAGCACAAATGCACTAATTTCAGTAAATATTATTTCTGATTTATATTATTATATAATTTTTTAAAAATAATGTCACTTTACAGTGATATTTAATTATGCAGTTAGCAATTGTTTCAAGTTAAATAGATAATATATGTAGCGTTTGGATAGCATTCTTTCCATTGTGATTTTATTAAAGAATAAGATATTACTTTAGTTATTTTTCCAAAGAATATACCATTATTTATTTTCAAAATCCCTAAACAAAAACCTTTCTTTAATCACATAAAGTAACTAATATTTTATGAAGTACAATTCTAGCTACCATTGGCATGCTTCATTTTCTACGGAAAAGAGAAACACAAGGATATTAAATTCCAATGACTACAATCATACATGTGTTCAGTAAATTAACTGCAATACAAACTTAGAAGGCTCAAAATCAAGACTGACTGTGACTGATACATGACAGTCATTACAAATCAGCTATTGCCCGTTATACAGAAAATTTTCAGAATGTTAAAGGCTGAGCCTTGCAGTAAACTATAGCAACATCCAAACTTCTTCAGGAGGGAGAAAAGTGCGGTCCTGTGATGGAATAGAACGAGGACTGAAAGGACACAGTAATCTACTGCCTGAAGCTGAAGAAGCAAAGCCCTATCTACCTAATGTCATTACTGCTGCTGCGCAGACTGTAATTTAAAGTACATAATACTGAAAAGGTTCTCTCTATACTCCAGTGCTAAATGGGAACGTTCGGTACATTTTTAAAAGTCAGACCCAAATTTGATAAGCTAATTGACTCACCTTGGGTGAGTCATGTAAGCAGATTTGGGAAGGGAAGAAATCACTTCAGAATCAAGTCTCCTGGGCTGTACAACTGATGAGCTACACTGGTGCAGCAGGCTAATTCTGCCCGATAACCAAATCCAGAATTATTCTCCTATAACTAAGTGGATCCATTTTCCAATTATCTTTAATCTACTCACCCCCAAGTCAGCAATAAAGGTAGCATCAGCAAAGCGATGTAATGTCCAAGAACAGAGATGCAGGATATTAAAGAAACTCTCGATTTAATTTTGCTGGTTAGCTATAGTACTGATTTTTGTTGTTGTTGTATCAAATTACTCCAAAAAATAAAGCTGTATTACAAGAGGATTAAACATTATAATAGCCAACTCAGAGAGAGTACAGTTTACTTTTTCCTCTCTCACAGTTCCTAAGAATGGGTTTAAGGACAGCCTAGGGACTACAACCGTTCAGAGTGAAGCTTTGTTTATTTTACCCGTCTAATTGCCTAACCTTCAAGGCTTGCTCACACCAAATATTTTTAAAGAACACTGAATCTGACTACAGCTGCCTTTGCTGAGAAGTTGTGTATGCCACATCTAATATTAAAAAGTCAGCATTTTTTAACAATTGGGGAGGAAGGGAAATAATTTTTTACTAACAGTTATAAATAACTGACTAGTAAAATTAATTTATTTCAGTTACTTCACAGGTTTTATTGTTACTTAATACTTACGTTGCTCTCTTTTTCCCCATTTGGCCGCTTCCTCAAACTCAGGCGTGGAAAGAAAACCTAAGTAAATAAGGTCTGGTAGTTGCACTTGTGTCTAGTATCATTGGGGAAAAGTAAATCTTACAAGAGACATGCATAGGAACTGCAAGATTAATTTATGTAATGAAGATATTCTGGGGTAAAGGAATTACTCTAAGAGGCTGCTTCACAGCTGTGGTGGAACAGCTGGAATAAAGGGAAGACAGACAGCATCACAGTGTCAAACAACAGATTCAACCTCACAACAGTTTGGTTAAGCTGGCCAAAAGCATCTAGGCACAGAAGGAACTGATGGAATTTAGTGTCTTTACCCCATAGTTTCCGTTGTGCTTCAGTGACATTTATCACTACTTAGAATTACTTGGCCTCTGGCAGGAGAGTGTCCCTAGTAAATAAACACAGCTGTGTCTAGCAGTACAGCAGTGCCTTACCGCTCCTGACAATCCATCCGTGGTATTGCGATGGCCACTGAAAAATCTTCTATGCATCCAACTAAGCAAAGTATGGTTTAAATTTTCACTTATACAATTGTATTTACCCTAAGGCATCCATCCCTGAAGGTAACAGAAATTAAACGTACACAAACCTGTAGGTCAAATTCCTTTTGAACAAATAATGTTGCAAAACGATTTTGAAAAGGATAATAAATGCATCACACACCATTCTATGAGTAAGAAGTAGGAAAGCAGCCAGTAATTTGGAGTTAACACCAAAGCAATGTCAGTAAGAATTCTCAGCGTGGGAAAGGTTCAAAGCCTCCCTCCCTGGGATGCCTCCCCTGCCTCCCAGGCAGGCATCTTTCCACACCGGATACCAGAACCAATCCAGACCCAAAAACTCCCACAAGATTTGTTCTTTTGCTAGCATCTGTTTTTAAACTATCTGTATGAAAAGCGACAGGATGAGTGTGCGAATAATGTGGCAACAAACTTCATTTTGAACACAGAGTATCAGAAAACCATGCAAAGATTTGCTTCAGGATTTTTAAAATCGGGAAGAAATTAATATCGTATATGTACAATTTCCTCTGTAAGAAATATCTGATGCTCATTTTAATTTTTACATAAGTTTTGCTTATCCCTTATTTTTTTAAACAAATGAAGGGAAACCCCATTAATGTCAGACCTGGATTTAAATTTTAAACTACTTCAATCCCAGTGCAACATTGTTATTTTCAGTTAAGCTACATGTGATTTTATAAAATCACAAGATCATTTTAGAATCATAGGATAATTTATAGTAATTTAAGTAACAAGGAAATCAGAGATGCAGAAGGATTTTACCACACTGGAACTTTGATTGCTGTGGAGACATCAGGAATAAACACAACTGCTTTTAGTTCTAAAAGTTGGTCCTTCACTCCATTACACCAATTTAATTACATCAATTGTAATTAAATTACAATTTATTGTAATTTTTATTAATTAAAAACTGCAGGGTCAGTAAAATTGCACTGATTCAGTTTCTTTGCAACAAAAAGGGGACTTGGTAACCGATTTTACATTATACAAATAATGTTATATAAATTTTGTCTATATAGCCATTTTTATATAAGCTCTGTTTGTAGTCTTTTTACTTCTTCTGACTTGATGTTCATTGGTGTAATCGCCACCTACAATTCACATTATAATTAGGGAAGATGCAACTGTTTAGCAGCTATAAGAACAGTCCAGCAACAATCAGAGTGCACTGTAAAATTGCTCAGTGATCAGAGTACCTTCTGACCTATCAAATGAACCTTCACATTAATTCTGACATCCACCCTCCATAATTTCCCACGGAGCATTAGTTACTCAGCTTTTAAAGATTTATGGAGTATCTACATACTGAATTCAGTTTTCTGTGGTTTTCCTTCATCTTCGGTAGAGACTTAACATAGAATTTTTTTGCGCTTGAAAAAAAAAAAGCATAATCTTGTGATTATGACACAAGGACAAGAATTAGTATAAAATTATAGAATCATAGAATTGTTTTTGTTGGAAGAGACCTTCAAGATCATCTAGTCCAGTCATTAGCCCAGCACTGCCAGGTCACTGCTAAACCATGTCCCTCAGCGCCACATCTACGTGTCTTTTAAACACCTCCAGGGGTGGTGACTCCACCACTCCCCTGGGCAGCCTGTTCCAGGGCTTGACAACAATTTCAGTGAAGAAATTTTTCCTAATATCCAATCCAACCCTCCCATGGCGCAACTTGAGGCCATTTCCTCTTGTCCTATTGCTTGTTGCTTGTGAAAAGAGACTGACACTGACCTCTCTACAACCTCCTTTCAGGCAGTTGCAGAGAACAATAAGGTCTCCCCTCAGCCTCCTTTTCTTCAGATTAAATAGCCCCAGTTCCCTCAATCACTACTTTTAAGACTTGTGCTCTAGGCCCTTCACCTGTTTAGCTGCCCTTCTCTGAACCTGCTGCAGCACCTCAATGTCCTTGTAGTGAAGGGCCCCAAACTGAACACAGTATTCAAGGGGCAGCCCCACCAATGCCAAGTTCAGAGGGATGATCACTTCCCTAGTCCCGCTGTCTACACTGTTTCTGATACAAGGCAGGATGCTGTTGGCCTCCTTGGCCACCTGGGAACACTGATGGCTCATGTTCAGCTAGCTATCAACAAACACCCCCAGATCCTTTTGCGCTGGGCAACTTTCCAACAGCTGTTCCCCAAGCCTGTAGTGTTGCATGGGGTTGTTGTGACCCAAATGCAGGACCCAGGACTTGGCCTTGTTTAACCTGATACCACTGGCCTTGGCCCATTGATCCAGCCTGTCCAGATCCCTGTGCAGGGCCTCCCTGCCTTCAAGCAGATTGACACTCCCGCCTAACTTGGTGTCGTCTGCAGACTTACTGAAGGTCCCCTCGATCTTCTTGTCCAGATCATTGATAAAAGATACTAAACAGAACAGGCCCAAATACTGAGCCCTGGGGAACACAACTTGTGACCAGCCACCAGGTGGATTTAACTCCATTCACCACCACTCTCTGGGTCTGGCCATCCAGCCAACATTTTATCCAGCAAAGTGTACACCTGTCCAAGCCATGAGCAGCCAGTTTCTACAGGAGAATGCCGTGGGAAACTGTCAGAAGCTTTACTGAACCCAGGTAGACATCTGCAGCTTTTCCTTCATCCACTCAACAGGTCCCCCTGTCATAGAAGGGCATCAGGTTCATTAAGCAGGATCTGCCTTTCATAAACCCCTGCTGACTGGGCCTGATCACCTGGTTGTCCTGTGTGTATATGACACTGAAGATGATCTGCTCCATAACCTTTCCTAGCACCGAGGTCAGACTGACAGGCCTGTAGTACCCTGGATCCTCCTTCCAGAACTTCTTGTACATGGGTGTCACATTTTCTAACCTCCAGTCCACTGGGATCTCCCCAGTTAGCCAGGACTGCTGATAAATGATGGAAAGTGGCTTGGTGGGCACTTCCACCAGCTCCCTCAGTAGCCTTGGGTGGATCCCATCTGGCCCCATAGACTTGCGTATTTCTAAGTGGTGTAGTAGGTCACTGATCATTTCTTCTTGGATTATGGGGACTTCATTCTGCTCTCCTGAAATCAAGACATTGTGCCTTCCTGACTTCACCATAGAGTTTTGGCATATCCATAGAAAAGCTGGATGAATACAGTTTCCTCCCTATGTATAAAATGAGCGCAACACAACCCACAGGATATATATGATTGAAACTAACTGATGATTTTAAGGCATTCACATGCACAGGCAGAAAGTGTTGATGTAAACTTGCTCTCATTTCAAGACTTCTGAAGGACCTTTTCCTTTTAGAAAGTTGGTTGGAACTGAAAAAGATTCAAAGAACAAAGCCCTATGCCAGGTATGCACCGTGGATGTTACTGAATTTCACAGTCTATTTATCAGCACGGTTATATCATACATAACAAAACTGCTTCGCTCACCCAAATATATTAATCATAGTACTGCTAAAGCACAACGTTTAAAAGGCAGTGGTATTTGTGAGGCTGTGTATGCATTTATAGCACAGCATCTGATACAGCAGCTCTGCAAGATAAATGCCAAGATATCTATAGAAACAGGTACCAAGTCAGAGATTGCTCCCTCAACTTCTGTTTTATCTAATTAAATATAATTTATTGTATAAGTAAATTAACTACCCAATCTCATGGGTCACTGAGACAAATTAAACAAAGGTCTGGAAAGCAAAGTGAAGGAAGAAATACAGGGAGCAATTTCATCTTGAAAAAAGCTCCCAGGGATTTCAAATCTTACACAAGTATATTTTACACTATTGGGTACGACAATATTGCTGGCTTTTAAGTTAGCATGGAGTGACGAATGTTTTATAGCACTACAAAGTTTCAAAACATTAATAAGTATTACAAAATTTTACTTACAGTCTTGCAAAATTATCAGTGTAAGGAAACCGATCGGTTACTGATGCCATGTGAGGCATTCCACTTCAACGTCAACAATTATATATGACAGTACAGTAAACATGATGTTGAAACAGCTTTCCTAAGCAAGAAATTATTTTGTAGCTCTCTCTAAGCTAATTAGTCGAGAGATCTGACAGATCACACGATAAAAATAAATACATGCATCTCTTTCAAAAAACCTGGAGTTTCACAGATTTACTTTCACTTTTCTCCCCACTTGTCCCATAATCAATGTGTGGATTGGTTCCATGGTATACATACAAAGGAATGAAAATCTGTGGAGTCTGCTCGTAATCTGGCAAACCTTCCCAATGGTGAATAACCTTGATTCCACTAAATTCACCAGTGAAGAAGTCACAGAGCAGAAGAGGTCGTCTCCTAACCTAATGCATGCAGCCGGGCTTGTGCTCTTGCCTGTCTCCCACGTAGTCTAAAAAGACACAGCAAGATCCTGGCCTCCATCAATAGAAATATCTCATTTATTTCAATACTTGAAAGATTAATCTGACTTTCTTTAAATGCCCATAGTGGAAAATACGGATTTCACCTTAGGAATGAAATTTTTCTCTGCTGACTGTAAAATGAGCAGAGGATGACTGAGTAGTTTAGCGACACGTAGAGAGTCGGTGCTTACATTTTGACATTCCACTGTGAGAGACAAATTCTAAATTTCTAGGCAAATTGCCAGAGCTCTACTTCAGCGTAATGCTTCCCTGCATGTAGTAAAATATATTTGAAATAAGGTGAAAATTTTCTGTCTTAAATGAGCTGTTGAAATACCACTGGGTAGGGAAATGTGGGCAGGAAATGTGACCAGAGCTTGGTTGTTATCCTTATTTCCTCTAACCACAAAATGGCCCCCAGGCTCTGCTTGATTGCTTGATCCATGCACATCCTTTTGCTCAGTCTCTGCTTCCCACCACTCTGGTAAACTGACGGCCTCCTTCTCTCATCCCACAGCATGTAGCAGGACATCCCAAAGCCCAGCATTAGTGAACACTGGAGTACCTTGCTGGAAATGGGAATAAGGTAACAGTGGTCAAGCTGGTTAGTCTGGACAGGGTCTGGAGAGTTCCCCACCTATTTCAAGTATGGGAGGTTATGACAGAAGAGGTGGGAGTGAGAAGGACAGGCAGGAGAAGGAGATACTGATATCATCTCCATAAAAACTGGAAAGCACTGCTGACCTGCTTTCCATCTTTTATGACTGAACTACAAGGAAGTTAGCTTGAACTAGAGCCTAAAGGTGATTTAAAGTTTCATATAAGCACCATTTTCTTTAAACCGTGACAAGGTGAGATACAAATTCCTGAGCGCCTGAACCTTACTTGCTGTCTAGTAAGACAGGTGAGCCTCGACAGGGTCCACGTGTGTGTGTGCACGGAGCAAGAGAGCAGCACATGTGAGCTGGCGGAACGGTTGAGTCCAGTGTTCCATGTGGTGAGGCAAGAACGGACATATTTAGCCCTTTAGAATTCACAGGATCAGAGTTAACGAACCCAGCGTCACTGCTGCGGGACCAGTTGCTCTCCAGAGCAGCCATTGCAGAGCCAGGGTGGTGCTCGCCCTTGACAGCCAGCCGAAGGTCTGCAGCGCAGGAAGCTGCTGTCAAGTGTTGCCCAGTTTCACCAGTATTCCATCTGTGACCAACAGAGGAGAAGTGAGGGTGGCACAAGTGCATGGGGACACTGAGAAGGGGGGGAGACGCGTCCAGCTGTGCTTGCACATCTGGGTGGGCCTGCAGCGGGGTACCTCAGGGCCCCTCTCCTTACAGCAGTGCCAGGTTCCTCCAAGACCCCTTCCCCAGCTTGCTCAACCCGGTGATGTCCCGGGGCTTCCACCAGCCCCGTTCCCGTTCCCGCTCCCCGTGACGCAGCCCGGGCCAGCCACCCAGCCCCTCCCGCC
>VZZY01020927.1:18861-64985 GCA_013400335.1 Eurystomus gularis
TGAGCTGCCGGGCTCTGTCCCGTTTCCTTTCCTCGTCCGCAGCGGGCGGGAGCGGCAGGGGAGGTGGTATTCGGCAGAGAATCGCGACGTCGCTCGGCGACACGCTCGCTTTGCAGAGTTCTGCTCCGAGGGACGTCCCTCTGCTCCGGGGGACGCCTGGAGGGCAGCCGGGGTTCTTAAAGACTTGTATCTTCCCCAAATAAATGAGCGGGGAAGCCAGGACCCAGCGCCTTCTGCGGCAGGTACAGCCAGGGAGGATTTTGAAGTACACCGCCTTGGTTTTGGTGCTAAGACACTCTCATGACTTCCCTTCGAGCTTCTGTAGCTTCTTCAGAGGTCTTGGATCGAAAAAAGAGAAGCATTAGGCAGAACTCCAAATTAGTTAGCTCGGTAACCTAGGAGTTATAAAAGGGAAAAATAATTTTCTTCTTGTATTTCTCGCTTCTGCCAGGACACGTTCCTGCAGTGAGACGAGCGTGAGCCCAGAGGGCACGGCCGAGCCTTTTCCCCAAAAAAGAACGTTTCCAAGTAGCAATTAACAGCAGCAGCTTCATTTAACTAAACAGTAACTATAGGGAACCAGGGATTACATACAATATGACTGACGGTTCTCTTCTCTTTTCTGTATTTAAAGGCAATCCAGAACTACCAACAGCAGTTAATATAACTTGGTCTTCAATCAATTTTAAAACTATACTGCAGTGGCAGCCAAAACCATCAGGTTACTTCTATACAGTAGAAATACACGGGTAAGTAGACAACACCAAGGTGTGTCCATTCATGGCAATTGAAGATGCAAATAAAGCATTTGAGTATTTCTGAGACTGAATGCTAATGGGAAAAGAGCCCAAACATGAGGATTTAGGAAAATTGCCAGCCCAGCTGATAAAACTTCTGTGTATCCAACTGTAAGAATATCTGATTCGGGCTTTTGGTTTTGCCCACTTCTGAAATGGAGCGTTGAGCTTTAGATCGGTATTTCAGTTCTGAGGTTTGGTCCAGGCAGCTGCACTGGAGATCTAGGCCAGGATACTTTGAAGAAGTTGACTCTTAATCTGACGTACTATGTATTAGAACTTTGCTGTTTTAGGTCTTTCAGGGTATCTGGGCCGAGTGTTTCGTCTTTAGTCTTGGGAGGTGTCTGATACACGAGTCTGCATTTTATTCTAATTGGTGAATCACAGTAAATGAATAGTTTGTCATGCTGGGTAATACTAAAAGTCACCTTTGTTCGTCTGCCTCTGTCGAGACTTCCTCTGTCATCCTGTTTCACATAAATGACGAAATATTGTGGACATAGAAAGTAGCCAGCTTATGTAAAGTGTCTAATCCTCTTTCAATACCGCTCAAAAGCTTCCAATGAAGTTTTGTCGTAAACCTGTGCTGTTCTTAGCTCCCGTGTTAATTCATAGACTATTATTAAACATGCCCCAAAGGGAAACTGCGTCATAGCTCTCCTACATATTAATGAAAATATGGTACTGCAGTTTCTTCTCTCTGTAAAAGTGGCATAGAAATGAGTTCTTCCATGACTAATGGATGAAATAATAGTGCAACGGCCTAAGGTGCTCTTTTATTCTTTAAGGGAGTGATGAAATTAATAGACTCAAAAGCACACTCTTAGCAGAATAAATTTTATGAGATTTATGAATCTGGAGGTTTTTTTCCAGCCATTTGTGCTTGAACTCTGTTTGCCCAAGATTCAGTTATAGAATCAGGTGTCGTTCTGATACGGAGGCACTTCTTTAGACACGATGCTCTTACAGATGCTTAAACATTTGCCATCTCGTCTTTTTTCATCATTTACCAAGTACATTTGTTTGATCACAAAGATTAAATCTCCTCTGTCCCTTTTCAAGGCATCTCTAGGCTACTGTCACTAACCGATCTGTCACATGAGAAATCTGGTGAAGTGAGAAGGAAGTTCAGGCAACTTGGGCAACCTACTTGGAGGAAAACTCATTTGTTAATTCCCACACAGTTGGAGCTCTTGCTCTTCCAGTGAGATCACACAATTTTTCTTTTCCTTAGTCCACCAGCAAAACCAGGGAAAATAATTGCAGCCGTAACATCTGATCTGTTTTTCCTTCTTGCTAGGAAGTAAAATGGAAATTAACTATTTTTTCCTCATTTTATTATTATTTTTTCAAGTAAAGGGACCTGCTTTCTATCATTTAAAAACAAGGATGAGTTCACAGGTCTTGTTTCTTGTTAATTTTCTTTTTAATATATAATTCTGCAACAAAAATGGCTGCTCCAGTCTGGTTCTTAGCGACATTTGCACCTGCATAGATACAAGCACAAGTGACATATATGAGGAGACACTGTTGTCACATTAAACAATATTGGTGTCAACAGAGCTTTCTATGACTCTGTTTCATAAGGCAATAGTTTTCAGATGCAGATGAGGGATAACACTTTTAGGATGATTTATGCCTCGTTTTTATATTTTTAAATAAGTCAGCTGCAAAAAAATCCCAAATCAGAATGACCTAGGGTTTCCATTCAATTAATATAAAAGATTAAATTTTCAATTCATGTATTTATCCAATAACATATTTCAATAATTAATAGGGCTTTCACTTGATTTACTTGATTCTACTCTGATTTGTGAAGGAGAGCTGTATGGGATACTTGTTTTTGAGGTTTTTTTGTTCTCCTTTTCAGCCTAGTACATCTGCGAGACTGTTCCCCTGGATGAGGGAAACCTATACAGTTTGAGGGGGAAAAAAAAAAGTTTTTAAACATATCTAAATATGTAAAAGTCTGGTTGGAAAGCACTGACACGCTTCTTTCACGCTCTATTCAGACAGACATCTGACACGAAAAAAAAGTGCATACTGACAACAGAAACAGAGTGCGACGTTACTGATGCGCTCAGGAACGTAAACGAGACCTACACAGCACACGTGCTGTCTGTAGCATCCTCGGGGGTGGGTGACTTCGAAGAACCGCCTTTTGCAGTCTCTGAAAAATTTACACCTTATAGTCAGAGTAAGTAGGATCGCTAATGAAATCTTATCATACACTTCCTTTCAAGATTACTTCCGTTGATTTAAACAAGGTTTAGTTTGGGCCTAAAGGCTCTTTCTATAGGTTCTTACAGTAGCCATACTGGTATCTTAGAAGACGACATTCAGGCATAAAGCTTTCCCTGTTGTAGGGGAGTGTGTAAGATTTTAGTTGTTATTTGTTTCTCGCTGCAGTGAGCAGATAATTTCATTAACATTGCGTACTAGATGAAGATATTTCTTAATAATCTAGAATTTCAGTGTATTACTTGGGCTCTCTAAACTTCTATTGGGATTTGAGGAGGGAGGGAGTATAGAGGGGGGAAGAGAAAAGAGCATGTTGTGTAGAAAAAATGATGCCAGTTTTAATTCTAAAAATGCTTGTTTAGCTATCCTTGGAAAACCGGAGATACGGAATTACACACAAAAAGGTTCCAAACTGAATGTTGTGTTCCAAGATCCACTTACACCATATACATTTCCTAATGGAAGCTTTAAAAGTATTCAAGATATTTTCCAACACGACCTGGAATACAAACTCTATTACTGGAAAGATCAAAGTTCTGGAAAGGTAAGGTCTAACTCTACTTTTTACATATTCTGTAGCTACGTTAGAGCCACGCCATTTCTGTGCTACCTTACGAGCTAACGCTTTTGCAGAAAATGCTTTCCTGAAATATCTTTTTTTTTTTTTTTTCCGTTACAGAAAGATGCAACAACAAAAAGCCATACATTTGAAGTAAACATCGACAGCACAAAGAACTACTGCTTTTACGTACAGGGAATCATTCCCTCCCGCAGAGAAAACCGCGATGGTCAGGAGAGCACGGTGCTTTGTACTAGCATCGGAAGAAATATCTTAGATGGTCAGTGTTCAGTGAAGTTTGTCCTACAGTCTTTAGCATGCTAACAAAAAGACACTTCAATTCTGAGTATACATTTATACCTCTTTAAGTTGTGATGCCTAAGTTTATATAAAATGAACCATTTCCTGTGTAAGTGAGAGGACATAGCCTGAACATGGAAGCTCATGCGAAGACCTCGCATTAAATGTCCACCATTTTTAACTAGTTGGGGTTGGCTCTAGGGTTTTGCTGAACTGTTTTGATTAGTTTTAAATTGTCTGAGCGGATGACTGGTCACTTAGGTTTCACATCTCATCACTAGCCTTCAGTGGCGTTTTTTTCTTTTCTGAGTGTTTTCCTCAGATTCTTCCAATAACAGGTACCATAGTAAGTGCTTGAAGGATTAACTCTAAAACATAGGAGTGCTGGAAACATACAGAACAGGCATTTCCAGTGACTTGTAGTTCGACCTGAACTGCAGTTATTGTCTGAAAGGCAGATTACTAGACTAAGACTTTCTTTACTGTCATATTACACAGTCAGAGGTTGGCAGATTCACTACTTCACTGGTAAATAAGTCAGTGAATCAGCCAGTCTAGATGCAAACAATCTGGAGAGCACTTTATTCAGTATAAAGCCATCAGTATTTATTCAATAATGTCACATTGCTCTTTCTTCTCCACCAGGTACAATATTTGTACTCTTAAGTACTCTTAGGTAGAAAAACTGGCAAATTAACTCTCTCAAATTAACTTTCTTATCTACAAAGTAGATTTTTGTTTATCAAAGTAGTTGTATTCTACTAAATTACAACTTGAAGAGAAATCTCTTCTGTTGGTGTTTTCTAGCTTCCAGCCTAGAATAAATTTCCACTTGGACATGGTTTCACAGAAATAATGCCGGGGTGGGGGAAATAGTTTGACTTACTCTTGTGGTGGTATTTGTTCGGTACGTTAGTGCACTAGCTAAACTAGATTAAAACCTAGTGTGAACCAGGTGAAGTGAAGCTTTACCTCAGTCCAACAAATTCATGTTAAAATTAATTTGGTTCACACTGAGGTGGTCACTCCACTTCTGTGATACTGTAGAATCAGAAAGCACTTTTCCGTTCAGTGTAGTAGGTTCTAAGAGTTTGTAGCACTGTGACATTACGGCTTCTGATAGCTTAAATTGTGTCATTTTTTTTCCTCCCCTGCAGAATACGGAGCAGAAGTGTTCATCATCATAGCAGTGATAGCAATTGCAGTCATCACTCTTGCCATTGTCCTATCAGTGATCCTGTGCAAACGCAAGAAAGCAAAAGCTGCAAGAGAAAAGGAACCACTTAATGGTGTCTAAGGAAAATCACTGTGGACACTAGCGGCAGTTCCAAAGGAAAACAAAAACCAAACCAAACAGAAAACGTAAACTGGGTAATTGAGTAATATGTTTTAGTCTCTCCGATATAGGAGCTTTGAAGCCCAGTTTATGCAGATTCAAAAATTCATTCAACGATTTCACAGATGAAAAATCCAGATATCAGGAAGCTCCTGTGTCACTAGTGGCCGAAGGCTAGAAGAGTATTCTGGTGACCTGTTACAACAGCCTCACCCTGCTCGTATACTCTTCCCAAGCTCCTTCTATTGGCCTGTCTGAAACAGGATTTTTAACTAGATGGACCTTTGATTGAACCAGGTACAGACATTCTGAAAGTATGGCTTTACTGAGCCAGAAGATTACGGTACTCGTGAGGGGAAAAAAACCACTAATTTTTAAAAATGTGTCCTTTACCAAAAGGAACATCTTTGTTTCTATGAAACAAACTCTATATTTATCTGACTTTCTTTTAACATTATTAACTGGGGAAATGATCCATTAGTTCAGATGTGACAAAGATGCTACTATTATTTCTTCGCTTCTTGTATAAAATTAACTTTGTCTATTTTTGGATATAGACAATCAAATGTAAACAAATCAAAATTACTGTAATGGCAACTTGTAAGGAACACTTTTGAAGTAGCTGCTATCCATCTGGAAATCACATTCAGAGTACACTACATCTAGAGTTATATAGACAGGGTAGTCTGATGGTTTGCAGGTTTTGAGTCAGTAGTAACTCACTTCATGCAAGCACTGAGTAGGTAGCAGTATTTACTGCATTTTAAACGTGATTTTTAATTAAATGGTGACTTAATCGTTTCTGGTATAGATTCAAATCATCCTGGTGATGGGATTTCGAGGTACCTGTTGCTCTATTTTAATATTTATTTTAGAACTGAGAATCTAATTTTTATACTGACATTTTTATACTGATGATAACTGTATTTATGTTGGTAATTTATACTTTTCTAGTGAAATAAAGGTGACTGGAAAAATAAGGCTTTCTTTTCCTTTTTTTTAAAATGAAGTACAGTATTCATTTGAGGGATAAATTAGAAGTATATTTAGGCAACTTATTTTGCAACAGCAGTGTATGGAAGCTGCCAGGGGTCTAACCAGGACCCTGCAAAATAGACTGCTAGGGCACCTACTATCTGTAAGGATATAAAATATGGGAAATAAATAAAATATGGGAAGCCACCGTTCACAAACTGATGAAAGGTTCTGAAGGGTCCCGAGTACACCTAAGTACGTGTAAGCAGTTACATTGTGTTTGCCTCTACAGCTTCTCATTCTAACGGACAGCCTACTAAACATCTCCTTGGAGGGATTGCTAGGGATTGCCACAGTGGAGGCCCAGAGATAAGAACTGCTGCGACAAACATTGGTATCTCCTGCTGCTGCCAATGATGGTGGTAGGCAAAAAAAAAACATCTCAAGAGAGTGCAAAAAACTGCATCTTGTAGTTGGCACTAATTGGCTGTACATCTCGAAGGTTTATATATGTCTTAAAAGAGAATATCCATTGCATTTATGACAAGGAATAACATAAAATTAATATCCCAGTCTAGCAATTTTTACAAAGTTATATTTTATGGTTTCATCCCCACTGTATCATAGATGCTTTCTTTGTATGGATTAAGAGTCATGTGAATGAGAGCATGGTTTATGGGGGTTTTCTTTGGTATTTAATTCCCTTTTTTACAGAGGGAAGAAAAAAAGCACCACTATTCTCCCCCGCCTCCCCGCCAAAAACCCCCTGTTTACTTAATATTGTGCAATAAATGCTTACTGCATTTTCTGCTGTTGCATAAGCCTTGTATGGAGGAGGAATCTTACAACAGCAACCAAAAATATGAGAGAGTTTGTGGGAGTCAATTCAGAAGCATTCCAAAGTTGTCATCATTACTTCCCTTCTCTGTATTGTTCTGCTTCCTCAACTTCATTCAGTGCCAAGCTCAGAAAGGGGAAGAGCTCCTAGGAAACAGAAAGCCCGTGGGATGCAGCCATAGCATTTATTAAACTAGACCATGCAACTCATTGTCATCAGCTACTTAAAATCATGTTATAAATTTTGCTTCATTACTGAATCATTTAGGTTGGAAAAGACCTCTATAATCATTGAGTCCAATCTTCTTTGAACATCTCCCTGACCCCTAGACCATGTCTCAAAGCACCACATCGACCCGGTTTTTGAACGCCTCCAGGGATGGTGACTCCACCGCTTCCCCGGGCAGCCTGTTCCAATTCCTAACCACTCTTTCAGTAAAGAACTTCTTCCTGATATCCAAGATAAACCTCCCCTGGCACAACTTGAGGCCATTACCTCTTGTCCTGTCATTAGTTACCTGGGAGAAGAGACCAGCACCAGCCTCACTACAACCTCCTTTTAAGCAATTGTGGAGAGCAATGAGGTCTCCCCTCAGGCTCCTCTTCTCCAGACTAAACAATCCCAGTTCCCTCAGGTGCTCCTCATATGACATATTCTCCAGACCCCTCACCAGCTTTGTTGCCCTTCTCTGGACCCGCTCCAGCACCTCAATGTCCTTCTTGTCCTTGTGCCCAAAACTGGGAAGAGATTTTGGTTTTGTTCTGAACATTAAAGTTGTTTTTATTAAAACAACGGAAGAAAGAAAGAATAAATGAATGAATGAACACCCATAGAAATGCAAACAAGTGCCTTAAATGTCTGAGAGTGACTGACCCACTACTGCACAAGTTCTAGAAGCCTGAAGCCCTTCTGTTCTCTAGCTGCAATATGTTATCATCCAACAATGCTGAGTAACCAGAGTCACGGGGCTCGCAGATCCTATTTCAAAGAGGATTTTAGCTCTTTGGGGAGACAGCTGAGAAAGGGGCTTTTTACGGCAAACTTCCGGAGGTAGTATCCCTTGTACTGAGCTCACACAAAATGTTTACGCAGAGATTTAAGTTTCTCAGAGTATCAGGATGGGCAGAAGGAGCTGTTGAATAAAGGTATTGTTACGAGGAAGAAAGACTAGATCCTATCTACAACACCTCTGTGGCTACTTCAGCACTGGGCTGATTTAAGACTGAGCCAGCCACCCAGGAAACCAAGGTGAGAAAGGGAAAGCTTTTCCTGGGCACTTAAGTTCCCTGGCTTACCTTCTAAGCAGGTTTCTGTAAGCAGGCGTGTTCCTACAGGCACTCCTGATTCCCCTGTTCTGCTTTTCTCCTTGTTGTCTGTTGCAGAAAAAGGTTATCCAGCTGTTTCAAGTGGATAAAAACGTTTGCACAGTTCCCTGGCACAGGAGGGCCTGTATTCTCTCCGTACACAGATGAATGTCTAACATTGCATACTGTAAAAAGCCACTTTTGTTTTATAGTAATACTTCAAACCCGCATTCTTTTTCTTCACGTGAATGAATAAAGGCTGATACTGTTCTGCTACTTTTCCGCCAGCCCTAACAGCATTACAGACAATAAAATTACTGCCATTACTTAAAATGAACGCTTGTACAGGACTTCATAAATGTACATATGACAGCAAACAGCTTAGCTAATCTCTTCCTAGCAGACTCAGCTTTCTGCTGTGAGAAGGCTGCTGCTGAGAGGCATGAAATTATAAGAATGTGATTATAAGCTTAACTTGGATCACTAGTTATGTGGCAACTCAGGACAAACAGTTTCTGCATTAAGTGAGTGAGAATAAACAGCTGTGATAGAATACCTTCTTGGTTCAGTTTTGGAAGGCCGATCATTGCGCAGGTTAGCACCGAGTGCTCGTTTCAGAACCCTGCAGTACCCAGGAATGAGTGGGCCTTCTGACAGCACCAGACCCAAGAATCAATTGAGTAGTCTTCTGATCATGCAGTACTTATCCACATATAAATAACCCCCCTTTCTATAGTCTGTTTGTCACTGAAGAAGAGAGAAACGTTGGTATTCATGCTTGAGAAAGACATGAATAACAAAAAAGCAAAACCTGCTAGACAGGACAGAAGCAGGACCCGGCCAGACAAAAATGTTTCCACAGCTATTAGGTGTGGTATTCACCATGGCATATGCCCTCTCACAGAGCACGCCCATTCCCTTTACAAAGGGAAACTGTCACAGAAAGCTGCCCTTCCATTATTTGCTGGCGTGTTTCCTCCAGTGCTCTACAGCCGGACACACACCAAAGCTCAGGGCGTAACGACCACAACATATGTGCTACAAATCTCCTCTTTCTTCCACCTGATGATGAAAAACCTTCCCACTAGTGAGATCCTTGTGCTTCTCCTGGCACAGGCTCTCATTCAGGCCATATAGCCCATTGCAGTATACCCAGAAGGACCCAAAAGGAACATCTTTCCCTGTAACTCCTCAGCCTTTAACTGTAGCTGAAATAGGTAAATTCACAGGGGGATTTGCCTCAGGGCTGATTTCTTCCTGTAAAACCTGCCAGTACCCGGGAATAAAGACAGCCATGTTGACTGTCTCCAGGGCTTTTACAGCCAGGTCTTATCTCATACGTCCAATTGCAGGATGAGTATTTCTCATCTTGTCAAAATTTATGCCATATTAGCAACATGCTTCAGTGATTTGCTTCTGTATGAAGCTTACAGCGGTTGTGCTCCTTACTTCCCCTGGCTCCTTCGTTAATATTTCCAATTCTTCTCCCCTATCCCCGACTCATTTCCATTACCTGTTCTTCTTCAGAGATGAACCCACTGTCTCATTTCTGCAAACAGCTGGTTAGGATCTCATTTAAATGAAAATATATCACCAGAATAAATATATATCCCTGTCAAGGTTTAGGTTCACAGTTGTGGGTAACTTGAGCAATAGTGTCCATAGTTAAATCCACCCCTTGGTCTCGAGCCCATTTTTATCTATTCTGAGGTATCATGGGCCCACCAAGCTAAAAATAGTTCACCCTTGTGTTCCCAGTCTAAGTCTATCTGGAACATTTGACAAGCATGGTTCACTTTCTGGTTGTTTCAATGTTCCTTGGTGGCCCGACCTTTAGGTACGTGAGCATCTACATGACAATTGAGTATTCTCACCCAGAGTTCTATTTCCTTGAGGTACACGCTGTACTTCACCATCTTCCATCATCATCCACCAAGTACCTTCTGGCCCTTGAGTGAAAGCAACTCCAAGGACCTGCTACTTGAGCATCTAGCTGTTGGTGAACTGTTGAGGGGCCTGCTCTGTTATCATCTACGCATTAGCAATGTCAATGGTAGCATACCACTTAGCTGCCTTGGACTACAGCTCATACTGAAGTTCTAACATACTAGTCAGTTCTTCCCAGTTAGGCTCACTTTGGCCTCTAATACAGCCAGTTCTTGAGATCCTCCTGGCACTCCAGTACAATCCCTTAATCAACAATCAGGAATATATTAATAGCATAGCAGCATTTATTTTTTTTTAATTCTCTACAACTTCCCTTGGTCACTGTAGCTGGATCAATAACTTCCAGAACATCACTAGCACTGCTCTGGATGCCTCAGTGCACCTAATTACCTTTAAATATTTATGTTTTAGTGATGTTTAAACTCGAAATGAAGTTATTAATCTCATCAAAGAATATTCACACTTCCATATCTCAGTTAGCCTCAAATCTTAATGCATTTTCTTCTAATTTTATTTTCAAATTTTCCAACTTTTTACTCAAGAAATATTTAAATAGCCAAGTATGCAGACTTTGTTATAGCCACAAAACTATTTCATCAGAGGAGGTTTAATTAAAAACTGCCTTCCTCTGAACAGAGAAATATTATCCCAATGAGATCACATAATTTTTTTAATTAGTTCTTTAGTAATCACGTAACTCAACTAAAAAGCTAGTATAGCGAAAGAACTAGAATGACAAGTGAGATTTTAAAAGCTGCTCCAATAAAAAGTACTCATCATTCCAGGGGAAAAGGTGCTGGTTTTGTTTTGCTGGGGGTTTTTTCGGTTGGTTTGTTTGTTTTTTAGAGTGCATCCTTGATTAACACCAGTTTTCCCTCTGCTGCCTTCATACTTTACTATTCATTCACACCAAACAGACACATCTCAGCAGAGATGATAATCTCATTTACCATCTTTCCACTTTATGACTATCATGATAATTTGCTTCCATAAAGCATCAAGGGTGCAACCACTCTGTGTCACCAGAGGAGTGGAACCATGAGCGCCACAGATCGGCTCCTTCTCTGCTTTTCACACTGGAACAGTCTCACTGCAACTCACACCCTGCGAGCCACCTCTGCCGTGGTGACTGTGCAGCTGCAGGTCTGGGACTGGCCTTCATATGCCTAGAAAAGGTGACCCCAAGTGGCAAAAAGAGGCACAATCAGTGTGTTAATCCAAGTTTTCCTAAATGGCTGGTACACTGATACGAAAGTTGAATCCAGATTTCACCAAAATTTGAAGGAAACAGGCACGTGACATTTGTTAATCTTCTCTTTCCTAATAATGAAAAGCAATAGATAGTTTAAACAGCTCAAAGAGCTCTGGCAGGAAGGCCAGAAGCAGCTCTCTCCCCCTGAACATCCCCCTTTTTCCTCCACCAGTCCAGGCTTCCCACTCTCCAGGAATTTTGGGCTACAACCTACCCTGTCTCATCCAGTTTTCAAGCACTGCTGGAAACAAGGCCCCAGTTAACAATGCAGCAGGTAGCAACAAATACTTATTTACCCGTTGTTTACATGATGGTGTTAAAACCCACACAAAACCATGCTCCCTTCTCCTGACAAAGTTCTCCTTTAGTCTCAGAAAACCTAGGAACAGCTCAGACATATGAGATTTCCACATTGAACGTTAAGCTTCTTACCAGACTTTCTTCCCTCGGTATGCTTCAAACAGAAAAGAGATTCCTCTTTCTGCCCTTTTACCTCTTAGAGGGATGGACTGAGAACCTCAGAGAAGAGACTGAAGTCTTCTAGGGGCACTAGAAAACGTGTTACTACTGCACATGTCATAAACGGAACTGCAACAGCCATACAAAGTGATGTTAAAGTACAAGCTATGTTTGGAACTGTGATAACACGCTATCTGTCCAGGGACAAGGGAAAAAGGCACGGGTAGGAATAGCTGGAATGCAACCGTGTTTGTAACTCTGATTGGTTTGGGCTTGACATGCTTTCAGTACTGCTGAGCTCGTCTCAAAAAAGCAACCCCCAAAAAAGTGTTTTGAGGAAACAATTTTCCACTCTAGAGGTAGCGATGATCACAACAAGCCCCAGTTGAGGGGTTGCTCTTCTGTACTGGGTCTCTCAAGCAGGTCACCACACTATGTAACAACCTTGTGGGCAATAAAGTAATGGTCTACACAGGACCTACTGCTGCCTACCAGCCTGGTTTGTGAAGGATATATTCCAGAAGCGGTGTGTCAAAGTTCCGCTTCGCTCTTATTTTAAAATGCCAGTTGGATTATTCTTCTTGCACTGTTGCATTCATTGCAGGATTACTGGCAAAAGGGTTTTAGTTTCCAAAGTTAATCCCTGTGGAATTTCACCAGATGTTTAGGCACATTAGTTCTTTTTAAACCCTCAATCTGTCCTGTATTTCAAATTACTCCATTAAGACTGTACAGGCAGGTGTTTCTACACCACTCTATCCGTGCCACATTTGGGCGAGAAACATTCCTGCAACATGTGTACAGGCTAAAGGATGTAGCTCCCACAGCCAACTTCTCCCAGAAGAACTATAAAGGTAAATTGGATTTTTGTGCTTGTTGCCTGCTGGGTTTTTTTTATTTGTAAGAAAAAATGTATCCATTATGCAGAGAAGCACACTGTCCTGGTTTGGCCAGGACAGGGTTAATTTTGTGTGGAGCCAGGTAATTCTATACCACGCTGACGTCATGCCCTGGGGAGGGGCCAGTTCCATTGGGGGTGGTTCAGTTGGAGGTCAGTTCGCTTTGGACTTTGCTCAGGTCAGTCCCTCGCTGTTGTTCTGGTATTGTTTTTTTTCTGTATTGCTCTTTCTTACTGCTTAATATTGCTCTTAACTGCAAAGTGCCCATTATATGTTATTTTCATATATATATATATATAGTTATTTTCTTTATATATATATAAAACTTTCCTTACCTCAACTCAAAAAGGCACTTTTAAACCTATTTTTTTTTCTTTCTCTGTCCGCGGCCCGCGGCAGAGGGAGGGGAGAAGCAGCCGGCCACGTGGCTCGGCTACCCCGCAGCTCTTACTAAACCAACACACACACTTTGCACTTGAGATGGAAGATGCAAAGGTTCACAGCAATGTTCTGTTGACCTTCTAGCTTATTCCAGTCTCATGCTAGACCTATAGAAAGTACCATCACCTCCCAAACGGTCCTTGTCAAGAAAGCTTAATTTTTGCTGAGGGGAGAGAGCTGTCTGGAGCTTTAGTAAATATTCAGAAATACTGGACCAAAGCTACTGAACATCCTCAAAAGATGGTGGATTTATCCTTGTGAAGGAGCCTGAATTTCTCCATGATTTCAGTTCTACAATTCCAGGAACTAAGTCTTCCCTCTACGTAAGCAAGAGCTAAAGTGTTGAGGCATACAAACCAGGCACTTGGAGAAAGCCCAGAGTTGAACAAGCAACAGACTTCACACTAAATATTAAATTTAAGTATTAAACATGCCATCTACAACACAAGTTCCCTTTTTTTTTTCCTCTCCAGCTCATCAGCTAAGTTGAATAGCACTTAAGATTTTTAGACTGCATCCCTGAAGAACTTCTTTTCAAAGGGAGCTCTACCCTTTAAGAATGCTACATAATCCATTCTCTGCGTAACTAATCTCAGCTAACAAAAGAAAAAATGACTAATTAGCACTGGAAAACACTGATCACAAGAGGACCTTTAAAGTAATTTCATTCAAGCTTATCTCAGTTTCACTCAAGAGTACCGGGTTTCAAGTATCCCAAATACCTGGTATGTCTACCACAACAAAGGAAAAACACTAAAAATCCCAAATACAATCAAGGTGGAGAATGATTATTGTATTTTCCTCAAAGATTTAGGAGCACTCAAAATAATTACCACATTAAGTACATTGTGTTAACCTTATTCAGGCCCACACCATTTTAAAATCAAACTAGAAGGGAAAAGCAGCTGCCCAGCAGACAAAGGAACGACAGGAGAGGTCGGAATCACTGGAGACTTAAAAGAGATTAATGCACTTAAACCCCAATGGCTCTAAGTATGTATCTTCAAGTACTGAGTTCATGGGTTTAATTATGCCTACAATGGGATGGCATAACCTGGCTGATTCCAGGGTGAATTTCAGTCAGTACTGTGGACTTCATAAGACGAACACAAGCCAATCAGCTCATTAACTTGATATCTGTTGAGCATGCGTTCTCTGTATTGTTACAAAATTCCTAATCACACCACCAAGAAACATACGACAGCTAGGTATTTTATCTTTAGATTTATTATTATTTCAGAGGCACTTAATGTCTTACATTTATATAGCGCCATTTCCCCCTCCAAAGCACTTTACAGTATTTACATACAGGAATGTTTCCCACCACTGTTGAAATGCAGCCGTCTGACTATTACCAGTACCATCTTCAAAGCACCAACAGTTTGAGACTGAAAACATTCATCAGTACTTTGTCTCACTAAGATAATTCAGAATTCCAATTTACAAACCTCTAACTTGTGCTATTCAAGAGATCTAACAGCTAAAATACAGTATCACAGTGCAATTCTGCAACAGAACTGAGACTTGGATCCTTTTCATTAGGTTGTTTTTTTACAATCTTTCATTAGACCAAGTCTATCCCAAAACACTTTAGTGTAAGGCCTTTTAAGAATATCATTCTGAAACATCATGCTTTTTTATACTTACTTCATAAGCCTCTCTTACAATCAAGTGCAGATGAATATTTTTCTTTCCTTCTGGTATATTCAGAAACACTAAGTCCTGGCCCTAAGGAGACACAAGCATCCTCGGTTTCCATGAGCTTCGTGGGATCTAAAGGCAAACCTATTCCTCCTCGGTTACGGAGTCAGATTTTTAATTTGTTTTTCCTTTTTAAAAGAAATCTGAGATTATACAAAATTCTGTTATTAACCAATTAAATTGCAAAGTACCTTGGGATTGGCTACTGGGGTGCTATATAAGTGTGCTGTGAGTGGTTTTGCTTGTCAGTGTTAAAAACACATTAAAGTATCCCAAGTTCACTACTCCACTGCAAAATCTGCCCTAGTCACAAGGATAATAGCAACTTCCTCATTTTAGAGATTTTTTGTTTTCTTTGTCTCTCTAAAAGGCTACTAAAACATCCCTTCCGAGAGAAGACATTTCATTTGTGCTGAGAACTTCATAAAAAAAAACCAAACCACACCAAACCCACAAAAAGCTATCTGGCATCTCTATTTCCACGGTTACAATTTAAAAAGGACTACCACCTCACATACAGCATGCTGCTACCTGCTACATTACGGCTGATGTGAGAATCTGAATGAACAGGGAAAAAAAAAAGTAGTAAAATGAGATACCTACTTGCCTTCTTGTGGACTAAGCAAAAATTCTGGTACCTTACTCTCTTGAATATGCTACACTTCAGAAAGGCAGTTTAGATATTCATTGATGCATGATACTAGGAATCTACGGTGGTCACTGGATTCTTATACCAGGACAGCTGTCGCCTTTGAGTCCTACGATAGAATAGTAGTACTGATAGGTACTGTGATAAAAGGAAAAAATATTAACAGGTAGCAATTCCAATGTGAAAGATGACAACTTATCAAACTGGGTAAAAATTAACAGACAGCAGTGCATCCAAGTACACATCCATTTTATAAAAAGTTCGTTTTGTTTTTAATCTAAACCCTTGATAGAAGATGCACAGAGATTTATTGCATATTTTATGCATGCCTTCATGTAGTGCATTCCTATATTATATCTGATATGGAACACTAAAAAACTACTAGACCTTCACTGTACAACTGGTATTGTAAATTTGTTTTAAAGCCTAAACAGCTATTCCATTTGAGTTATACCTTCCTGTTCCCAGATCACGAAAAATCACCTTGCTGCATTTGCTTGTCAAAAGTCACGCAGCAACAGCGGTAATCATTTGTACAGAAAAAAACCTGTTAAAGTAAACTATTAAAAGAGTTTGGTTTCCTCAAGAGGATTTGGCAGCTGGAACTTGACAAACAGCAGGGACTAAAGATCTTTAGACAACAGCGAGAATCACTAGTGAATAATTTGTATCAGAAATCAAGACAGTTCATAAACAAACCAGAGCATAAACATGAAGGATGAAGCATTACTTCAGGCTTCACAGCCTAGAAGAGCAAACGATAAGTACCATTATCAAACTCAGACCTGGTGGGCAGCTAAAACCATGACAACATCTGATTTTTTTGAAGAGGGAGAGAAGGAGGAACTTGGAAAAAGCAACTGCTGTATGCAGGACTAACACACATGACAGACAAGTGTGCTATTTCACAGATTAACATCTTTTAATCCATTCTAACCCCTGAAATTTCAAGAGAAGAATTATTGGACTCACATTCTTTTCTCTGTTTCTGCTTGTGGGAGCCATTCATTTCTTCAGAGCTGAAAATATGCACAAGATTGACTGATACAAGGAAAGTGTGTGGGGGTTTTGTTTTTTTTTTCAGTCCTTGCCTCCCATAATCTCCTCTGAACTCTTCATTACTATAGTATTTGACAGAAAAAGAGCAGCTGGGGGATGAACAAAGCTCTTACTAAATAGAGAATGGGATTGCTGAGCAGTAGCGAGAATTGCATGGACAGACAGATGTTGAAGAGAATCCAAAACTCAGCAAAGAACAAGCTTAATTATTTCAGCAGAAGGAATTAGTTTTGTCTTTTAGGTTCAGTCCATCCTTTATCAGCAAGGGTGTATTGGTTGCATCACAAGGCTTGTCCAAGGAAAAGGCTCTTTCATTTAACAGGGCACAGATCTGAAGATGGGAGAATGTCCTGCACCACGTGAGATAACTTAGAAATATGCATAGAACAGAGCAAAAGTCCAAGACTGCTTTGCAGGAACAAATAACAGATAGAGAGGTAGCAACCCTAATTTTAACAGGGCTTTTCACTGAAGGGAAAGAAGGTCTACAAAAGTCAAATCAGCTGATTTCAAATGGTTTGCATCCCAGGATGAATCAGGTTACACTGATTTAAGCCCAATTTAATTTAGGCAGGTTTTTAAACCACAAGAATAAGGACATTCTTAGTACATATCAATAATTAAACCAACATATACACAATTAGCAATATCCTACATAATAGTAAACACTTAACAGCTTGTTTTGGGTTATCCTAGTTAATTTGTTAAAAAAACAAGCTGAGTAGTTTTATCGTATGATGCCTGCCATTCTACATGCTTCCTGTAATCAGTCTCTGCAGCAGTTCATGACTTTTAAGATCCAAATTCAACGGTGTCCTCAGTTATTTTCTTGAACTCATAGTTTCCTCTGCCATCCATATGCAAGTAAAACTGAAATACAAGAACGTTCGTTATCAACCACCTGAAAATTACCAGGTCTATAAATGCCTAAATAAATTCTATTTTGAAGTAGTTTTAATGCCAAATCTTAAACTCCGCTAGCCAGACAGTAAGCTTCTCCCACTTCACGTTTCATTACATTCAGTTGCCTCTGAAAAAAGTTAAACTGTTTCTTTTTTTTTTCCCATATCACCCATCAGTCTGCTCATGGTCCCACCTAGACTTAACACTGCGTTTTGTGACAATATATTCAAGGTACACTTTCATCCCCGTGTATTAATTCCGTGTTTTTCCCCACATACACAGTTCATCTGCATCAAAAGTCATAACAATAGTAAAATCTTAGTTTGGGAGGAAAGGAAGTCCATGTATTAGAGATTAACTTTTTCAGGCATAGATATATTAGGCATCTTGAAAGCAGAAATCCCATGCTGTTTACTGGATTCTGGTTCAAGGGGGTTTTTGAGGCTAAGAAACAGAAGTCAAATATCTAGTGAGCCCTTCATGTTTTTGAGGTTACCTCTATGGATTTTTGTTTACTTTTCCCTTCATAACTAGAAGCGCAAGAATATTTCAAATAGTGCAACCAGGTTATGAAAGTAAAACCTTTTGAGAAAACCCAACATGACCTATTAGCATGTAAAATGAGAATGCCTTGAATTGCAAAGTCAGTTTAACAGCAAATCAAACAACAAAACCCCTCCCACCTACAGGTATCCTTAGCAAAAGCAAAGGCTACGTACATCGTGATGTTTCCAGAGGGACTTTCTGTGGGAGACAGTGAAGAGAGTGATGCCAACCTACACGAAGAAAACACAGAGAGCAGTTAATTTTTTCCCCATGGGTTAGGTGTTATTTTCAGCATGATATCAGTTTAAGAGCTTAAATTCAGAAACACAAACCTCCGGACTATTAACAGTATACACATGTAAGCTTAATACAAGATTCTGCAGGAAAAAAAAAAAAAATGGAGAGATTTCTCTTTCATTGATTTCACCATTCTTTTGCTCCTAATGATTTGGCAAAACATAGAATGAACCGGGCAAAGGACATAAGGCAGGAGGCAGATAAAACAACAAACGCAGTGATTAAAAGCATCTAGTTTAACAGCAAAAAAAAGAACCAAACCCACAAGATACTAATGAATTATAAACTTAAAGTGACAATTTAAAGGCAAATAATCTTTCTCTGTTTCCTTGCAACTCAATTCATTATGCATCCCTAACGGCAGCACCAGTTAAAGGGCAAAATGGCTCTGATGATAAAAGGGGTAACATCATTTTCTTTCTGCAAGGACAGCGTAAGCGGGAATTCTATTTTTCAATAACATGCATTAGCCACTTGGCAACAGTAACTCTAAAAGAAAAGTACAAACGGACATTCCAGTTAACAGAAAAACAAGTATATGCAAAACCGACTTAGAAAATTGTCAGGCTATTGATATTGACGTGGTAAAATTCGTTCAAGAGATAATGTCTGTTCTTCCACAGAGTCCTCATCTAGCATCCATTTATTACTACAGAAGGCTCCTTAAGTTCCCACTAAGTTTCAAGCACATATTTCAGTGGATGCAAGCTTTGCTTCGTTACCATTCTGAGAATACTTCTTCTCAGTAATTAATGTTCTTTCAAGCCCAGTCTTTCCCAGGCTAGGTGTGTGAAATTGAATCTTATTGCTACTTCACATGGCACTACACAGAATCTGAAACAGCAAGTAGAAGAGGGAAAGGAAATAGAAAACTGTTATTAGTATCATCACAGTTTCCTGGAGTGCCTGGCTTTTCATATCTCAAAATAGATGGAAATGTGAACTTCCAGCCTTTCACTTCTGTTGCCCTGGCCAAAAGAAACCTTTTTAGATTTTAGATTATTTGATCTCCAACTGACATTCCCAGAGTTTGTCTGGAAAAGTAAGGTTACTCAGCAATTATTAAGAGTTCTCTAATATACAGAGGCCACATACACATCTAAATTATCTTAAAGACTACAGAAGAGTTATTGAATTCCCTTGTATGCACTTCTAAGTTTGTGGGTTTTTTTAATCTGCAATTTATATCATTTAATGTTTCCTCTTAACATACAGAGATACAATTCTAGACACCAAGAGCTTACCTTCCGGCAGTGGCTGTAAATGTAGCCTTCTACATCAACGCTAACAGCACTGGTGCACTCATCAAGGATTGCAAACTGAGGCTTGTGATAGAATAACCTTGCCATCTGAAACGCAAGCCAAAAAGCTACTGTGGATACAGAACTACAACCAGTAACACGCAGTGTTAGAACATAAACTAGGAATTACTGTTCAAAAATTTACTGTGGGAAGAGAATTGCTTCTAAGTTGGTACCCACCGAAGCCTGAAAATCTGAGACCCCTATATTACCTTTAATTTTTTAAATGGTTACTTTAGAACTTCTCTTTATACAATATCAAAGTGTAAGTCGTGGTAAAAGGTCAACATTACCTATACTGTTTTAGGTTGTTTTCTTGGTATTCAGATATTCATATTATGAAGGTTTCTTCTAAGTGAAGCATTAATATTTAGTTACCAAAAATCGTTTACAATTGAGATTACATTTTTTACTTATGCCCTGTATTTGTTAGGTATTTATGCTTTTGAGACATACTGCCATTCTCTGTTTTTCTCCCCCGCTGAGTACGTCCATCCAGTCCTGAACACTATCCCAGCCTCCTTCACGTTCCAAGATTTGACCCAGCTGGACATTATCCAAGTACTCCTTCAGCACCTTTTATTGAAAGGGGAACGACAAATAAAGCTTCAATGAACTTAAAGCTATGACTGAAAAAGGCTATAAAGGGTTATACTATTACACTAGTGTACTATCAACCCTAAGATAAATACTAAAAACAAACTAAATAATATCAGTTTCAGTATTTTAAAATCTTAAGCATTACTTATCTTAAGCAATATAATTAGTTCGTTAACCCTTTGTCATTACCTGGTCAGAAATTCCTTTCTTTCTCTGATCTTCTAAAGTATCTGGGTATATAACCTGATCTCTGAGTGTTCCAAGAGTCATATAGGGTCTCTGAGACAGAAACAAAAAAGTACGTCAAATATTTCTAAACAGTGTCAAAGTATGAAGAGAGAGAACACCATTGTCAAGTACTTTGCCTCACCTGGGGAACGTAGAACAACTTTCCTCTTACAGGTTTTGTTAAACGCCCACCAAACAAAGGCCACAACTGCAACAAGAAAAAGGTTTAAACTTGACCAAAAAAGTCCAATTTCAACAGCACTTCGGATTCTCCCGTGTTTATTTTAACAAAGTTCCCCTACCTCACCAAGAACACGAAAAAGTGAGCTCTTCCCACACCCATTTGGCCCACAGATCAGAACATTTGCACCAGATCGAACCTAAAAATGCAAAGCCAACACATTAAAAGGGTAGTAGGAAAGTATCGTTGAAAGCTTCTACAAACAATACGACAAGCTGGTATCCTCATAGGCTTGAACAGAGTACCTTCTGTTATTACAATGAGTAATTTCCATCAACAATTTTTTTTCCCCAACTGCACTAAGTGCAGTTGGAAAGCACAATTAGTACAATAAAAACATTTTTGGGGAAAATAACTTATTGCCTTTTTTTGAACTAACAGGATGATTAATTGTGATCAGATGTAAGCACACCATAAAAGCATCTCTCCATTTCTGTTTGCACGTTTTCAGAAGACTGATTACCTCTGAAATTATAGTCTTCACTTTAAAATTTTAGATTAATATCATTTTCTGTGATATTAAAAAAACCAACTTACCTCAAAATTAAGGTCTTGAATCAAAATATCTCCATTAGGTGTCACCAGTGGAACGTGATCAAACCTATTTGCATTGCAACAGTAGAGAGGAAAAAAAAAAAAGTAGTTGCCTAAAAGATTTGGTTTTTTCTTTCATACATTGGTTTTCCAAATCCTTCTAAGCCTTTGGTCTCCAAAAGGTCTTGTGGATATAAACAAACATTTAAGAATGCACTTGATTTTAAACCTGCTAGTGGGAGCGTATTCCATCAGTTCTAGGATTTAGAACAAATGGCTTGTCTGCTCACATCCACCTTGCTTTTTTAATAAAATAATAAATAGATCTATCATCTCCTTTCTCCTTACCCTCATCAATACCTCCCCTTCCCCTCTACTCCACTGCCTGCTTTCCACATAGAGACCATTTAATCTGGCTTTACTTTATGCCTTGAAGTAGTACTACTAAGTCAATACCATGTTCCTCAAGACTGCAAAGAACTGAGGAGTCGATTGACTCTTGTTCTACTTGAGCACATCAATGAACTGTCCAAGCATAAAGAAACAGAAGCAAATATTTTGAAACGGAATACAGACTTGGACCTGATTTTTACAGCTGAATTATATCATGGAATAAAACCTGTAACCAACATATTTCTAAGAACAAATTGGATAAAGTGGACAGCAGGAAAAATTACCAAAAAGGCTAAGTCCAGACAACATATTGTACCTTCTGCTAACATGGAAGGACAAGGATTGACTTACAGAATAGAAATGCTGAGTGGGAGTGAGGTGGAACCATTTGTAAACAAACTATAGTGCAACAGGAATTGCATATTGTATATTAAAACCTATATTAATAGCGGTAAAGAATTAAAAGCCAGACTACATTAAAAATACTGAAGTTGTCGAAACTTTGTGAACATACTTGATGAGGTTATCAGTGTTGATAATTTCTCCAGATCCAGGTATCAAAGGCAAAGCTTGCTTTTTCTCTGCATCTTAAATGAAGAAAAGCAGAAATTAAGTATCAGAGACTGAAACACCACAGGGAGATGCATCTATTGCATATTATGCCACATGTACCTTTTTCTTGTGATACCATAGTACGCTGATATTTGCCACTATTCAAGTCCTTCAGAACCTGCATTAATTCTGTAATTCGAGCTGTGAAACTAAAAACAAAGTCATTAATCTTTAAAAGTTTTAGAAAGTTTACGAAGCTCTAATCAGTATTCTGTTTAACTGTCAGAAATGACAGTTTTTCTACTCAGCACAGAAACAGAATATTTACATCTTAGAGTTGCACTGAGTTTGTCCAATATTCACAATACCTGGAAGAACCTTTTCCTGTGATAGCCAAATATTTGATAACTTCTCCTCTTAAGATGTAAAAAAAAAAAAATTTGGTATATAATCAATACTGAATTGACCTATGAGCATTTGACAATGTCTTTTCAATTAAGCATTCAAACTGTATGCTGCTACTATTCACATATGAAGCTACTAGTGGACATAATTAGCACTTCCTCAGATGTGTTTTCAGCATAAAGTGCTTTTAATTTCTGGATTTTTAGGGTGCTGCAATGAACAAAGCACATAAGCTCGTTTTAATTCCTTGAGTCAGTTTCTTTACAATGAGACGAGAAACAGCAACAACAGAACTTTAAGAAAGGTTATTTTACACAACTACCGTTAAGCTTACCCAGCCAATCTTGTCATTTCACGGCCTGCTAGAACTATTCTGCCCAAAGCTTGAGACATTCTCAATAACATCCTTCCACTTTGGTAGTAATCCTAGAGTAAAGGAAAGTTTATTTATGAGGACTAACGACATTTAAATTCAGGAAATTGTTATAATTCTGTTCTATTTACCTCCAGAAGTTCTGCATGAGTACTATTCTGATGACGAGGATCAGCCAGGTTCAAAAATGGACGACTAACAACCAGGTAGCCAACCACAGTGGCAAGGTCTGCAGTTTAAAAGTAAATGTTAAGCTACACATTAATTGAAGCAACAAGAATTTAAAAAAAAAAAAATTATCATGTAAAAAGATCTTTGTTATTTGTAACAGTCCATTAGCACTGGACAAACACTTACATTTGGCGATGATGGTATCAATGAAACCCATAGAGAACCGGAACAAGATGAAATTATGCAAGTGTTCCACCTGGTAAATTCCAGCAGGAAAAAGGTCATACTATATCAGTACCTGTTTTACACACATTTGAGTCATAGAATCACAGAATGTTAGGGGTCGGAAGGGACCTCTGGAGATCATCGAGTCCAACCCCCCTGCCAAGCAGGACCAGAGAATCTAGGGCAGGTTACACAAGAACGCATCCGGACAGGTCTTGAAAGTCTCCAGAGAAGGAGACTCCACAACCCCTCTGGGGAGCCCATTCCAGTGCTCTGGAACCCTCACAGTCAAGAAGTTCCTCCTCATGGTGAGGTGCAACTTCCTGTGCTCTAGCTTGCACCCACTGCCCCTTGTCCTATCACAGGGCACAAGTGAGAAGAGGTTGCCTCTTTCTTCTTGACACCCAGCCCTCATCTATTTAGACACATTCAGTAGATCCCCTCTCAGTCCAAACAGTTACTTTTTTGAGTAAATCACAGATAGCTCAGTACACCTGTCACTGTGACAAGCACTGCATAAGTTCCCCTGATAGCAAAGATCTGCACTTTAGATCAAAACAACCTACACTTGAAACCAAGCAGTGAGAGAATAGTAATTGTGGTGGGTGAAAAGTGGCAGGAGAAAGACCGTTCTATGAGAAACTTGTGTTCTGCTTATAGCCTAGTAATTTATTTTCAAATCTAATGACTGTAGCAGCATAAAAACCAATTCAATTTATATTAATCTATGTCAGGAATCACCATTACAAAATCAACTGAAGTTTTACTTAAAATGCTTTAAAAGATAACAGAAGTCTTACCAGTTTACGAAAGGTTTTGTGGATAGTCTGTTTTTCTCTCAGGTTTCCATTATAAAAAGCAATTTCTTCACTAAAAAAAACCAAAACAAAAAGCAATGAACTCAAAGAATGCAACTTCATTTTGTTAAAGACAGTCTTTGAAAAAGTCAGGCATAAACCATAGGAATATAGCTCTTTCAGTCACCTTATGAAGTAAGAGTTTGTACTTTTTTTACAACAGTAAAACGTAAGCTTATTACACCCCAGCTACAGTTTATCTTTTGAATTAGGAATATAATGCACCTACAGATCATTTAATAATAATAACCTGCATAAAGATGCCAACGCTTTCCTCAGAACCCCCAAATACATTTTAACATAGAGCTTCCACTTCCTTCACAGAATTACTCTGACTCTTACATACTGCCATCTAAGCAAATCCCTACCTGTTTGTAATAAGCCGTGAGTTGACGTATCTGTACTCCCCTTCATATTTTTGTTCTATAATAGTCATCTTGCCAATTGGTCTCCTTAAACGAGTAAGGAAAAACCCTGAAATAATCAAGTATGCCATCATGCTAGCTGGACCCTGCGAATAATCCAAAAAAGAATAAAAGCTTACCAAATTGGTCTCAAATTGCAACATCTGTATCCAAAATGCCCAGAAAGAATGAATCCCTTGATTCTCACCTCCCAAGTGCTTACGTTACCAATTCAATTACTCTTGCAATTCCCATCACGTTCCTTTCTTGTGCTGTAGCTACTGTTTTATTTATTTTACTCATTCTCTGTCCCCAGATACCCTTCCCATTTCCTTATAATGCTAAAAAACCTCACTCAATTTACCTGAGCTCCTATTGCACTTGTTAGCTTGAAGATATACAAAACTATATCCAAGAAAGGCTGTAAGAGAAGCATAGAAAAAAAGCGTTAGAACACCAACTTAAAACGAATACAAAATGGTTTAGAAACCACCAACCACTCCAAGAACGGTCATAGCTCTGCATTAAAAGCACAATACTGGTTAACCTATCATATAAACTAAATGCTAAACCAAAAGGAATCTCAACCACGTGACATGTTCCTGAAAATATTCACTCAAGGACAGAACATAAAAGCGTCATCATCTTTGGATAAAGTACATACTGCATTAAAAAGTACTTCACTATTCTAGGTCTGTAAAAACCCTCTGCTCGCTAAGCAAAGTTGGACTAGACCCTCTGATTACTTAACTGAGGTAACTGTAAGAAATACTGAGCAGAAAGATAACGTCACATAGTTGGCTATGTACATGATAGAAGCAACATTCTGATGTGCAGGCCTCCTGTTCCATATACACTCTCTCCAAGGCAGAGCAGCTGAACTACAGGTTTTGTAGCCAGAAGTTTTTGTGTTTTGCTTTTCTACTTCTGCGTATATGAACAACGTAACAGCAAAAAAAAAAAAAAGAGTCTAAAAATTGCATCAGTAATCTACTTCATTACTTAAAACTCCTAAAATTGACACCAGAAAGAGGGAACTGCTTTTTCAGCCACAACTCCCTACCCAAAATAATATTAGTAACTACAAGCTAGCCATTGGTTTTCTTCTGAAGCTTAATGAGCTGAGAAAGCTACTTCACTGTTCAACTGCAAAAGAACACAGTAAGTTTTTTAAAGAAAATATAATTCAAATTATAACAACCTACAGCAGTGCTTTAGAAGTAGTCATGGAAACGACAGAGCGTGTGAAATAACGTGTCATCAAAACTATTTTTAGCACCATACTCCAAGCCATACACATATAAATACAAGCAATTGTTTCGAGCTCTGACATCATCCTGAATGTCCAGAGCTATTCCTCAAAGTTCTCTCTGAAAAAACTTACCTTGCTAAGGTTTGAGTACAGGTCCACCACACTGTTACAGAATTTTTCTACATCCTGTGTAAGGAGTTGATCTGGATTAGCTATTCTGTTGTCCAGATTTCCCATTTTGTAGTACGTATAAGCTCTGAAAAAAAACAACAGCTAAGTGGCAGAAAAAAAAATTCACAGGGATCTCAAATCACTGGAACCCCTTACTTCAGACAGCTGAGACAACGTAGTGCAAATGTTAAATGAACGTATGAAGTCCACAGAGCTTATGCTTCTGGCTGACCAGATCCACATTAAATCCTGAAGGACTGTTTAGGCTCCAGGACATCTTAGTTGAAGCTCAGGCTCATGCTTCTCTATTCTTTGCTGCTACATTGAGAGCTAGAAGACCCTCAACAAACTCTTCACTAGCACACCTGACACCCAAAATTCAGTGCAGGAGGCCGTAAGCAGCTCCTCGAGTTCATGCATCCAGTTCAGTGTACAGGATTATTAGCACTATATGAAAACAACTGAAGTACTTTGGAAACTGAGCCAGTAATGCAAACAGTACAGTGCACGCTTTCTTCCCCACCACTGAGTCAACTTTTCTGTCTTTCTATCTATGCCACACACAACCTGGATAAGCCACTCATCCTTAACTGCAATGAAGAGCCTTTTCTAAACAATATACCTAGTCTGTTAAGCATCTTGTTACCTTCTTACTATGTATTTAAATTATTTGGTTTGATTTTAATCAATTTAGTTTTTAAAGCCTTTCGACACGAACAAGGTGTTACTTACTTAAGATATTCCTCATAGAGGTATCTGGTAAGTCTTACTCGGAAGCAAAGTTTCAATTCATTTAAACCGTACTTCAGGAAGTTATTCACTAAAGAGATCTAAAATAAGAGACAGTATTTCAATATTTAGCTAACGATATACTTAGATCAGTCTGCAGCATAAACTGTGCACATACTTTGGAACAGGTGAATTCTCCCCTTAAAGTAAATAATACTATTAACATGACTAAGACCCACCACATAGTGTCTGCAGGACCACTGATTAGGTTTCTGTTTACATTTTTTAGAACTCCAGTTCCCAGCAGATCTCATCACATCAAAACATTTAATAAAAAACTATGTTCATATGGCATTTATTCAGCTCTTCTGATAAGGTCCAGAAAAGAGCCACTATTTGACAACCGCTACTTTAAACTGATCAATCTATTGTAAACCAGGTACGTTCTCTATTACACAGTAACAATTACTCGTGTGTGGTGCAGGTCAGAGTTGTTGACAAGCTGAAGAAAAGTTAAAGGTTGGAAAAAACCATAACAAGTCTTAGAAGCAGCTGTATGAAATAGAAAAAAATTAAGGACTAAAAAGAAATCTTCATCTTCAATGGTGTCAAAAGAACTCCAAACCTATGATGTTGAAACATCATCCAATCCATAAGATGTTATCAAGCAGTACTAGAGATGACACATTAAGCTGTCAGTCAAAATTGCCATCAACAAAACCAACCTGAAAACCTAACCATATCTACTGGAAAAAATAGTTGCAATCTGTAACAAAACATGCCAATAATGTCTCCCACACACTGGAGCCAAAGAAATGAAATGCATCTTCATACCGACCTGCATGGGAAACATCTGATTTCCGTGACTTTTAAAACACTCATTTGAAAGATCTTCCACAAATTCTTAATTTACATTTAAAATACCTTCTACTAATATGCCACCACAAGAAAAGTACCTACAGCAGGCATTGCGGCAATAAAGTTGAACAAGTACTTCTTGAAATCTTTTCTGCTGCGGCCAATGATAGCACTGTAAATGAACAACCATCAGCTAAGAGTTAGTTACAAGAGAAACAAGAAAAGTATGGACTAGCATGTCTTAAGTGGATAAATTCTCAATGGAGAAAAAAAAAGGTCATGGTGGAAATCTGCAGTATCAGCTGTAAGCTGATGTAAGTATGGCAGACTTCTGTATGTTAAGTGGTACGTGACAGACTAAGCAGTTGTTTCCCTGCGTTAAAGATTCTGAAATTCATGATCAGAGAATAGTATTCTTTCCTTGCTTCCACAGATTCTCACACGAGAGAAACGAAGCAATCCTTCCGTAGCCTCTCCTTAAACACGGCATCATTTTGAATTCACCCTTCAAGACAAATTGTGACTTGCTTCAGTTAGCAACAAGAGCAACAACTAGAAAACGCTTTCTAAAACAGTAAGCCTGAAAGCATTGTGTTTAACAATCTAAAGATGCAACAGCCCTAACATCTAAGGAACACATCTGACTGTCTTCGGTGTAAAAATATGACCAAAAAGAATCGAAAATCCAAAGTAAGTTTTGATTAAAAAGAATTAAACTGTGTCCAACAGCAGAAAAACAGTTCATTTAAAAGTATTTTTTTTTCCTTTTAAAAACTATAGGAGTCCCCTCCCCCAGAAATCCAGCTATATCAGTTTCCCAGCTATTTTTTATAAACAAGCGAGCTATAAAAAGTCTGATTATGTGTTTTGACAGACTACTTCCCCTGTTAAACAAAAGAAAGAATGTTTAAAAATACCAACTTTATCACTACCTTTCAATGACTGTTCCATTTTGAATCATCCAAATATCGCAATACGTGCGGACCACCAGCATCACCGCAATGAGCAGCAAATAACCTGTCTAGTACAAAAATAGAAGTGGAACAGTTAAACTATAGATAAAAGTCACCACTTTTTCTAGTGAGCAGTCCAACCATATCTAGGAGAAAAGTATTACCCTGCTGCCCAACTAATGTCATATTTGCTTACTTTACAGGAAACATTAGCTACCAGCTAACAGCTAACCAGCCTGCAGCTCCCAGTATACTTGTTTCTGGAGACAGGAGTGATGTTTGCTGGGGGGGAACGATTATCAGGGAACTCCTCCAATGGCCATGACCTTCTGAAGTTGGAGGAGGCCAGCTTGGTCAGCACTCTGAAGCATTCCCATCTACGCTCCTACCTTCTGTGCACTTCCCTTTTTGTGAATGAGCTGTCAAAAGTCCCTGTTCATCCAAGCTCCCATGCTTGCTCTACATGCTGTACGTTAGAATTTGTTGCTCTTGTGCCTAATGTATGTTGACATTCTAATACACTAGAGTTCATCAAGTTGAACTCAACTAATGCTCTTTTAAAAAAACAAAACCAAACAACTTTAGTGTTCCAGAAAACATGAGAAAGATGCCGAGGCAAAATAATTTTATCTTGCTAAATTTTAGTCTGCGTGGTGAAATGATGCTAACAGACTTTTTAACAAATTCACTTTCTAGTAAGAGTTAGCCTAGATATAAGTTACAGCACAAAATTATGGAGCAGCATGCTAATTCAAGATAGGAACCATCTGCACAGAGAAGTGGACTACCTTGCATCGAATCCAGCAAAAACTCTGATGCCCTTTTAAAAGCCATGCTACAGACAGTAGTTATTAGCTCAGTAAATGGCTTATCTTGTAATTGAAACCAGAACACAACTTTTTGGTGATCTAACAACTGAACATACATGTAGATTTTTATCTTAATATGTTGCTATTATTACAACATCTAATACAATTTAGTCCTATTCAAGTAAAGTGTATGCTTTTGTTTCAATTCTGATATAATTACAAAAGAAAACTTGACTCCAAAAATGCTCATCTTTGTTACTGCAGGCAATGCTTACCTCTTTACAAAGTGTTCTAGGGACCATTATTTTCAGGATTCGACATATTCTTGCAAGAAACACTCTGTCCACCATTGCTCGCTCCTTCTTTCCCTCTTTCTGCTGCACATAGAACAAGCAAAACAAGAACAGTGAGATTTTTTCGGTAATGTGTTATTTAAATGTGATGTTTTCCCTATCCAAGTTACTTACAGCTACCTTCCTCCTGCAACATTTGCAATATTCCTCTCCAAGACTTGCTCACATAAGTCAAATGAAATGTATGAATCAGGAGCATATGCTAACCAAAATCCTCAGAAAACAAAGCTTTCAAAACAAATTGCAATAGAAAGTAGCTGCTACAACACAAAATAATATGTATTTCAAATCTACGTTACAGGTGGCACACGAACAATGCAGACCACAGCATTAAAACATCAAATTACAAGTTATAATGGAATCTGACATCTTGTCACATTGCTTGTCTCTAGAAGACACCATCAATCAGTATCTTTGAAGACGCCTCGCATCACTTGTCTAGACTATAAATGGTTGAAAATTTATATACTGTACAGCCTAAATAAGCCAGAATTTTATTCCTTTATTTCTAAAAAACAGTGCAATACGCCTCTAGTGAGCTACATATACCACACTTTAAAAGCCTCCTATACCCAAAGACCTTTTATTGGGGTTAGTTGCAGTTTTTACTCTGAATAACCCTTTCTTCTGGCTAACCTGAATACTTTTTAACAAGCTAATGGTCCACTTATCTTTTCTTTCTTTCCTTTGTTTTCCTTCTTTGCTTTCACAGTTGTGACATAAGTATGCAGTCCTGAAGACAGACTAAAGGGGCATACGTGTGTACTTAAAGTAAGTTGTTTAATCAATGCAATCCTGCTATCTTCGCTACCCAAGAGTCGCATGAAGCCTTAAGTTATGCATGCCTATAGCAATACCACAACATACTCAAGACAGGAAACTTGAAAGAAAAAACTAGGGAGACGGGATAGGGAAGACAAAAACTAGCCTGTGATTCCCTGTTAATGAATTCAGACAATACTATCCAACACTGCTTTTTAATTTCCAGGGATGATTACACCACAGAAGAATGCGCAAAGAGCCCAAC
Source organism: Eurystomus gularis (assembly GCA_013400335.1). NCBI lineage: Eukaryota > Metazoa > Chordata > Aves > Coraciiformes > Coraciidae > Eurystomus > Eurystomus gularis. The sequence goes on from VZZY01020927.1 coordinate 49,801, forward strand.
TTCATCCCTTTCTTACTGTTCACATACGCAACATGATGGGCAACAGCTGCAAGCTCCGAGCCCCAGCAAACACACGTTTACTCTGAACACTCTGTGAATGAACCTACACCTGTTTTTCATAGGATAAAGTCAGCTATAGTCCTGCCCTTTTCAAATAGCTGTGAACACAAACTACAGATGAAAATTCTAGCCCAACAGGATGCTACGTGGTAGATGATGAAAATATTATAATTTAAAATTATTTACACAAAAATCCAAGCAATCTCAACAACTAAAGACTGTTGTCCAGACCTAATGAAGACTCTACAATTTATTGCTTTTCTATAATAGAAATGACAAACACAACGTTTGATGTGCAAAATTCCTATGAGTACCTGCTTCAACATATTTGATGCCTGAGATGCACCTATTCTTCCTCTCTATTAATCTCTTCTCCATTTCTACTTCTGTGTTGCACTGACAGGAATTCCAGTATCTTCTCTCCCAGAGGCTTTTTCTTAGACTGTTAATTCCTCATTCAGTATAATTATATCCCAAATGGGTAGGAATAAGAGAGTTAAGATTTTTACAAATATGTATAACTATGCAAAATACACGTGTTTATGGCAGATAGTGCAGTCAAAGTCTGGCTAGAAGCTAATACGATGCTTGCATACACCTTTGTCTTTACCCCACGCAAGCAATTTCTCAAGTTTTCAGCAAAGATGGAAGTATGTGGAGTAATTATCTATTCATACCATCATATGACACAATATTTCTAATCAAGGTCTCTGCCCTTTGGGCTGTCGTATTATATTTGTTGTATTTTAACTTGACTTAGAGATACAATAATTCATTCATTTGAAATGGATATAACAGACAAAAAAAACCCCACGGAAATGCCAAACTTCCTAGGAGAAGTTTGAAGTACTTTTTAGAAATGGTCAGATTCTACATCTTGTTCCATACTTTAAGTAAAAGCAAATCCAAGTCACACCAAATTCTCACACCAAATTCTCAGGCAGCTGTTTGCTGCTATGCAAACAGCCAAATTTACAACACCAGTCCTTAAGCTTTCCTAAGGCATAAAGAGATGAAAAAGCACGCGGGACACTCCACACACACGTGCACGCAAGCATTTTACTTCCCCAATAAACTATTATGTCAAACATCAGCCACCTGATTAACCCTATTCTTCCATTTGTTTCACCAACGCAAGTCTGAAAGTATTATTCAAACAGCATTTGCAGCATAGCCGTCATTTTGTCCAAAATAAAACTAATATTGGATATAAAGCTTAAAAAAAAAAAGGGTGGTATTAAAATACTTGAAAATATATTACATGAAGAAAGAATTACCTCATTGTTCTGCAATGCTTGTTTTCCGCTTCTTTTACTGTAAAGGAAAAAAAAAAAGCATTTTACTTCCTATTAACAGATTTCTCCATCTTTATCTCTACACAAAAGAGACAAAAAGGAAAGCCTGGCAGTATACCCCTATCTATTTCATTCACAGCAGTGCAGCACCTTCACAGCAGGGCTACCTTTTCTGTCAAACTTATGTGCTGATTTTATACAATTTCAACAAAACCTTACTCCTTTCCGCATTCAGTTTCATGTAGGGAAACTAATTCTCCCTCTTTCATCTCGGAGCTTTGCTTTACCTTGGCTTCTGTATCATGAACTCCTACTGCTTGTGTTTCCCACACATACTTCGCAAGCACAGCTACATGGTTCCCCCGACCACACTAAAACCACACGAATGCAGATTCAGCAACCCAAGCAACACAACTTTGATGTTTTGCACTATCTACAGAAGCTAAACAAATTTGTTTTGCATTATTTGACTTTCAAATGACATGTTTTACCACACATAAAAGATTATTTGTCCATAAACATTCGCTGCAAATCCTGTGAAACCAAGTTCTGGCAAAGGCGCGCATTGGAAGGGGAGATAGTTTTCGTTCTGCCCTTTTTCCGTCCCCTGCATTTTACAAAACACCTAGAAGAAAGTTATTTATCAACTAGTGCTAAACAAATTTAAAAGTAGAATGCTACTCTTCTTCCTCTCCTTTTAAGAGAGCCAAGCTGACATACAGGACAGTTAGAGTTTGTCTGTCTTCCTCTCTGAACATTCAAGTGTCAGACAAGCACACGAAGCTGTTGGGAAAACTTTCGTTGCAACATTTATATAGTTTAAAAGTGGCAGCTAACCATATTAAATTATAACCTACCATTTCTCAATCATCATATTAAAGCATTGAGAGCAGGCTGTCTTGAAACTACAATACTCATACAATTTCAAGACGGCATCTAGGAAATTACAGGGAAGCAGAAACTATGAGCGCTGCTCCTTCTGCCTGCATCAGCAAAATAACTGCAGGTTGCCACACACCCAGTTATCCCACAGCTTTATCAGCAGCATCATTTCCCAGCTGTGCTTCAGCTCAGCAAAGAAAACATCAAGGACGAAACCCTGCATGGTTTAATTTATGGTAATTGGAAAGATTTATGAATGTCACTGACCAATTAAGAGAAATAACTTATTATGGAAGGAAGAGGCAAGGTAGCTGAAGAATGAGAAAAGAAGGGAAGGAGGAGAGCATGAAAGTGAGAAGGTAGAGATGCCAGCTTAACAAGAACTTAATTAAAGGTAATGGTGAGACACAAGCCTGAAAAAAGACAAACATCTTGTAGGACTACTTGTGCAAAAGACAGAACAAAGAACACGAAGGGCAGCTAAGGGCAGACTAGGGAGAAAACCTCATGAATGCTCCGAAGAGATGTAACACTGAATCAGGCCATGATGGAATTATGTCTATGGAAATGGTCACCGCGTGCAAAGTCCAAGAAACAATGGAGTTATCTACATCCTGGTGACGCAGGAGCAATGTACTGCTGGTACAAAAAACTCCATACATCTTGTAATTTTTCAAAGTACAAAAGGTTGCCCTGTTTTTTTATAAAGTGTCCTTGATATGGATCAGACCAATCACAGCTGGTTAGGGATTAAGAGAAAAGTAGTATTCTTAGGTGCGCGTAAGTTGTTATCAAACCATGTGGGTATTTCCCTGGATGATTCATGACTTGCCATAATGCAAAATCAAAGTATGCTGCTCTTCCAGCTATGCCATAATACTTCTGAGCTTTGTTGCTTCAAGGCCTGCCAATGTTTGAAGTCACAACACTCATAATACATAACTATTTCAGCTTTAAAGGGATCAGAAGTGAATACATTAAAATATTAATACATTAAGAAGATGAGGCCCAGAATTATTCTGGAACTTGAACAGCTTTCATGTATGTATTAATACATTTTTTCCAAACAGTAGCTGTTGAGAGAAATTCAACAGCTGAAACTACTGAACGAAGCTGAAACTGATGAGCCATTAAGGAGAAAGGACTGTTTAGAAATAGTGATCTTATATTTAATTGTGAACTCACATTTAATTATAAATATAGATTCTAAAGTGTAAGATAAAAAAATAAGTATTTGTGAATTCAAGGCCTAATCAAAAAGCTTTAAGAGTGTATTGTTCTCTTTTTCTAATTAAAATTCATGCAAGCTCAAAACAAGACTATACTTCAATAAGAAAGGAAACAGTCTTAGATATGAAGTGTGGATTATCTAGAAGCAGAAAAATACATGTAGCTACATAGCTCCAAAAATATCGCTCTTGCTATTAAAAAAACCCAAACAAACAATAAACCATTATTATTTTAATAAGCACAATCATTTTACTTGCAACAGAAGACTGTACCACAGTTCTGTCTGGAATAAAACTTCCACTGACTGATTACTGCAGAACTTCTCTTTCTCAAGAATGTCTTTTTTTTTCCAGTCTGATACTTCCTGGCACTACTCCAGACTCCATTATACTATTGTAGACCTTTTCTGTGAGAATTGTGGTTGCATTCCTATTGAATTTAAGGACTAAATAACACCCTCAGTTACTCAGCAAGACTGCAACAAGACTATCTGGTTACAGCAGAGAGCTTTAACATTTGGAATAGATTCAAGCTCTCATATTATTCCAGACCTCTCCTTTACTTAGTGCTGGAGCATCACAAGCCTTACTGGTGAAGGAATTTAAGTACCACATGACACACAAATTCTCTATGGTAAATAATTCCTCTGGTATAGGAGCCATCATTGAGTAGCACAGTGTAAGGACTGCCTGGAGGAGAAACATAAAGCTGCGTTTTACTCCAGTGTTAATAACTTCAGCGATTACCCTGTCCACACATCGCTCTCCAGTTTGGGTTACACCGTGCTTTTTATGACCTTCAGAGTGCCTTGAAGGTCAAGTGCTGCTGATGCTTGGCTTGGTGCTGCGGCAGGGTAACAGCTATGATACAGCTCAGGGTAGTACAATTCAACACATGCTTATTCATCAATATTACTACAATTCAGGCAGCTGCTACTCAACTCCAGAAGAGTTCTACTTTTGATTTTTAGTGTAGTTACTCTCACTTCATCTCGATGTACTCACTATGAAACCCTTCCCTGAGTTTATGTCTTGAGGCTGAAGCTGGACGGGCTGGGACAATTAAAGATCCCAAAGTAACTTCCAGGCAGTTTGAATGGAAGTAGCACTGGACTGAGCAGTGACGTGAAACGTTGCCCATAGGGAACACATTTTTGTTCCTCTCTACCTTGAGGTCAGAACTGTGGAGTGACCATCATTCATCATTCATTTTTCCCCTTTTCCTTCTATATCAGAAAGTCCTGAGACTTTTCTCCTGCTCCTCCCTGGATTTGGATTACATTTTTTACTTCCAGCCATCAGTTCACCTGAGGCACCAGGTTTTATCAAAAATAACTCAATAAATACATTACAGATACTAAGGGAATACAGGACCTTGCTTTACGTGACAAAAAAAAAGGCAGGGTGACAAAATGAGACTACAAAAAACAAGTATTCAGAAGACGACTTTATGGCAAGAAAAAAAAAAAGTATGGCATAAACCATAAAACAATCTAGTCCAGGAAAGTAAATTATTATATTTTTGATCTTATGAATACTTAACTGCAGCTTAAAAATAATGTGATTTTAAACAGAACCATGACAGTTTACATATGGAAAGAATATTCTGAAAGCATGAGGCAAGCACAAATTAATACAGTAGCATTTGCTCAAAACTACACAAAAACTTTTATATTGAACTGCTCTAACTTATTTCTCTGAAATAATAAAACCTGTAGAAATATAAAAGCTAGCTTTCTTCCAAGCTCTTACTGTACCAACAGAATACAGACGTGTAGCAGAAGTACTTAACTTACTATAACTCATCTCCAACATCCATGTAGAAAAACTAAAAGCAAGCAGAAGACGCTTGACTGAAACCAAGTCTACTGCCTGGGAGTGGTGAAAAAAGACCTGCCAACACAGTCATGAAATAAAAGACTTCATTAAGTAGCAAATAGATGATGGGGAGACTGACTTTCGAGCTTCCTGTCATGCCCTCATAGACAAAGATGGGTGGTGGTGATGAGGTTTTTGAGAAGAGTTACCAAGACAATATATAGAAAAAAAGTGAGCAACATTCTAGTACTAAAATGTTTCTAATACTGACTCAAATGTATTGATTTTGATAGGAATAATTTTGGATAAGGATAGGTACAGAATATTCTGAGATGAAACACTTCAAAAGTGTTTCTGCATAGTTTCTTTGCAATTTTCTATGGAAGCATGAAAAAAACAAAAACCAACTTACTGATATGCATCTCTCTGCCTGTATTCAGCAGGTATTACTACTACACTCCTCAAGTCTTTCCAAACTTCCACAGTCTCCGGTTTAACTTCTGAAGTAATCCGTAAGTAAAATTCTACTTTCAAAGGGAGAACTTCATCTACAGTCATAATGGCTGATGCAGCAACCCCGGTCACAAAGCCAGGAATAAATTGTGTAGATTTAAATACAGAGTACTGTTGATTCAGGTGCTCTATCTATGGAATAAACTTCCATAATACCTAGACTAGGTCCTTCTTCTATACTGGGCATGGGGAGAGAGGATCTTCTACAAAAACTCGGTCATATTAAAATAATAATTAAAACCCCCAACAACTTGCATCTGCTTCATGTGATCATCTACAATATAATACAAATATAAAGATCAGCATGAGTTTAATCTACAGCAATTTTCAAGGTGTTTCCTCTGACTGCTACCTCCATGCTGAATAAAAGAAAGCATTCTTTCAAAATGATCCTCTATGCTCATGGTGTTTAAAGTCAGACTCAAACACATCAGTGACTACAACAGGCGTATATGAAAAGCCACTTTTAACTACAGCAATGTCTTAGACATTCCATACCAAGGTTAACATTTGTGTTAGGAAGTACTATGATCAGTTTTGAACCTCCAGTACAAAAAAAACCCCACAAACCAATAAACCTGAGTAGGGTCAGCCAAGGGCCATCACGATGGTCAGGAGATTACAGCATTAGCCCTATAAGCTGAAGGAAGATGGTTTGATCATCCTGGAGAAAAGCTGCACTGGGAGAACCTAATAGAAGCTTTCCATTACTTAAGAGGCCACTGAAGAGACAATGACAGACTCTTTTACATGGGCACACAGCAGAAGAGACAACAGACATGAACTGAACTGGTGAGGTTCTAACTGGATATAAGGGGAAAAAAAAAAAAATTAAAAATCACTATTACAGTGTCCTGGGTTGGCCAGGACAGGGTTAATTTTGTGTGGAGCCAGGTAATTCTATACCATGCTGACGTCATGCCCCGGGGCCAGCTCTGGGGAGGGGCCAGTTCCGTTGGGGGCGGTTCAGTTGGAGTTCAGTTCGCTTTGGACTTCGCTCCGGTTCGGTCCCTCGCTGTTGTTCTCTGGTATTGGGGTTTTTTTTTTGTATTGCTCTTTTCTTACTGTTAATATTGTTCTTGTTAACTGCAAAGTTCCCATTATATGTTATTTTCTTTTATATATGTATATATATTAAACCTTCCTTAACTCAAAAAGGCACTTTTAAACCTTTTTTTTTTCTTCCCTGTCTGCGGCCCGTGGCAGAGGGGAGGGGGCGGGGAGAAGCGGCCGGCCGTGCGGCTCGGCTACCCCGCAGCTCTTACTAAACCAACACACACAGTAACAGAGTATTGTAAGAAGTTGTCCAAAGACTGCTGAATCTGTTGCGGGAGGTTTCCAACACTGGCTGCACAAAGTCTTCAACGATCTGGTCTGAATTCAATAAGGATCCCTGTTTGAGCAGACACCTGGATTAAGTGACCTCTTGAGATGCCTTCTATCCTAAATCACTCCATGATTTTAAAAAAATTTTATTAAAAAACCCACAAAACCTACAAAACCATGGGCAGGCTAGAGATATAACCGGACATGTATCACCTAAAGAAGTTCCAGGAAAAGCAGCATCCCAGACATAGCCTGCTACCCATTATTTAACTGCACAGAGCTCTTACAGCAAACATACAGGTAACAAGCGAAGAAAGGCAGTACTGGGATGAGAGCTACACTAAACTTTTCATTCATTCATGCATGGTAACTGAACAGCAACTTGCTACAGATAATGGGCAAGTACTTACCCAATAGACAGTAGGCAATACAGCAAAACACCTTTCCCCAACATCAAGAAACATGATCAGCCCAAACCAGCAAGATGTTCTAAAAAAACTCATCAAGAGTTTCAGGACTCTGTACAGGCATTTGGCAGTTGATCCTACTTTGAGGTCATCAGCACAGCACAGGGAGAAGGCAGAAAACTTGGTAATACCATGCAGCTTTAGTCTCCAAATAAGTGCTGGTCACAGCACTCAGCCTTTGGGTTTAACTCTATTTCCATACTAGTGAAGCTATTCTCTCTAAAGAAACAAGTGACAAGAATGATTACTCAAAAAGGATCATTCTCAACACTACTGAAGAAGAAAGTGACTTGAGAAACTGGGAAAAGCCTTCATGAGGCCACTGAGTTCAGTTAAAGATCTCAGGAATACTAGTCCTGTGGTATTTACTAGCCAAGAGGAAAAAGTTAAAGGACTATTGTCTCTAGAAATACCTGTCTCCTTCCAGAAGGAAGTTCAGTGGAAGCAACCTACACTGAGCTAAGCATAACAATTGCAATTGTCTACATTTAGCTCTTATCTAGGCCAACTATAGCAGTTACTCTATCATGTCTCCCAGCAGAGAAGATGGATGGGGAGAAGGAAAGGAGACCTGCAAGTTGAAATGAAAATGGATTTAATGAAGCAGTCCAGTTAATACCAATGGCAATATGAAGTATATAAAGTCATACTCAGCCCAGTGAAGGTACAGCAATCACCATAAATAGGAAAGCAGTGCTCAGGAGCAGAATGGTAAGCGAGCCTCTCCAAGGATGGGGAGAAGTAGGGGAAAAAGGAAGAGGAGGAGCAGGAGGAACCCCCATCCTCAGCAAACTTCCTCCTTTATAATGAGCATGACATTTACGGTGTGGGATACACCTGTTAGGCAGCTCGGGTCGACTGCCCTGGCTTTTGGCCCTTCCAGCTTAAGCCCCCAGCTGAGACTGCTAACAGGCTGCAACACCATGGCTGGCCTGTGATTCTATCCCAGCAAAACCAGGATACAGATGAAAGGAGAGATGAGCAAGACAGTTTAATAATAAGCAAGCAGTTTAATGACAGATGAAGAGGAAATAAGGGTTTGAAAATGTTATGTTTTGCTTAACCGCAAAATAAGCTACAAACTTCAGGTCATGCTAACTTCCTTCTGTAGAATATGATGTCCAGCTTCTGCTCAACAGAGTGCAGAGGAAAAATATCTGCTTTAGGGTTAAGTGGAGCTTTTCAAAGAGTTGTTATCCTCTAAACAACCTTGGTATATTGCAGACCTTACATTCTAGGATGGCACTGGCCATTATCATAGCTCTTGAAAAGAAAAAACCTGCAAGACAAATGATTTCATAATCATTCATTCTTATTTCAGTCAAGATACTACTGAGACATTGTAAAGAGAGAACACAATTCCAATGACTGAAGATGGAATGCAACAGGATACTTTGTTATGGTGTGAAGCTATAATGGAAAAGTTTAGTGTCTAGTGTCACTCAGAGAGGAACAGTACAGTTATTTGAGGTCAAGGGCAGCAACCTTACTCAGAGGCCTGGGCACAGTTCAAAAGCGTGCCCACTTACACAGTACACCCTAAGCACACAGGGAAACGTAGAGCACAGTTTTCTTGGCTCTAGGTTGGTGGCTAGCTGTGGCATGACCAAAAATAATGCGAGGGGAATGCATTCAGGCAACCAAGAAGGAGACTCTGAGAAGGTCACAGACAGCTGTGTCACTGCAGTCAGGGGCTCTGAATTGCTCTGCATTGGCAAAGCTCAAAAAGTTTCTACAAACATTTGAGAAGGCAGCAACAAAGCTGAACTGTCGTACCGGAAATCCTACGTTTCAGTAAAGCTTGCATCTCAATAAAGTAACATATAAAGAAAAAAAATACCTTAGAGCTGTTAGTTTTTCCATAAGCTTGTGCTCTGGTCTGAGCTGTGGCTGTAGCCCTCCCTCATGGATAACAGTGGAAAAACACTTCTAGCTAGTTCCCTGCAATTTGAAAAATAGTTTCACACTGCTGCACACACTTACACTAGATCTTGGCTTGGACAGAATCAGTTTATGCAACTTAATAAGAGAGAAACCACTAATTAGCCACCCAGGCCTAAAACAAAGGCAGTCTGAGTGTTAGGAGTAGGAGTCATCTGGTTTCTCCTGTCTCCATACCCTCCAGCTGAATACAGGTTTTCTGAGCCCCAGGCAGGTTTTTCTACAGGATTAGGATTACTAGAAAATGCATCCAAAACCTCTCTCTACGCTTTGTGTTGTTTCTTTTTTTTTTTTTTTTTGAATGCTGGTGCGCATGCAGCAAGTAATGGGCAGAACAGTTACATTCACATTCTGGATAAACCTACTTTCATGTAGTTGCAAAGATCTTTTTCTTTTGGACGCCTGCCACCTTTTCACAAAGCGGCACAGGTTCCCTTTAAAGCTTTTACACACGTGGAAGCAGTCTATTCATCTGTAGCAATGTAATTTCACTCTTCTTGTCAAAGTCATGGAAGACTTGACTAGAACAGGTCCCTTCACAAAAAAATATGCAAGCAAGGCTCACCCAAACATCTTCAGAACCTAAAGAAATGAGGCAAACTAACAAAAGAGAATAACATCCTAAATATACAAAAATGGAATAAAAAGGCATGACTTGCTTCAAGTTACAACTGCCACTCGCTATGTTTAAACTTCGGTGTTACATTTGAAAGCCCTTCCAAATGCCTGAGCACGTGTCTGACCCTAGTTGGATCAATCACTGTCACGCTGCAGGTTCACGGGCGGTCCAGCTGATGACAAAAGTAGAACATCTTCCACCATCAGAAGAAAAAGTCTGAGAAGCCCAATGACAGACAAGTACATAGGTAACGTGTCCCAAGATGAACTGCATAAAACCCTATTTGATATAAACTGTGTCAACAACTCCGTTGACCCCTCTTGACTCAATGAGCCTTTCCCCCGCTCTAGGACTACCTAACCTCTAAAGTCCCAAGCACACATCGTTCTTCCTTATGCCTTTTTTCCTCCAGAGGAAGGATGCCAAGTATTTGGGTTTCAGAAGTTTTATTGATACAAAATTAGATGCCCAAACCCTAGCATCCTCTTGAATTCCAATATACATGGCTGGATAACAGGAAAGGCCAGCATGTTGAGGAACAGACCCTAAACTCTTATTTTGTCACTTATTCTGTTCACTTCCTTTCCCTAATCTTGCAGTTCCGAACTCTTTAACTTCGTTACCTTCTGTTACTCCTTTCAGTCCCTTCTTCTAGCAGAAAGCTGTATGAGTTAAATACCTTCTTCTGAAAGTAATCCAGGTTCATTCTCCACTTGTGTAATTACTTCATTTTAAACTACATGGATACACAGGAACAATTCTCACTAGAAGGATAATGTGCAATATCCAGCTCCTTCATGTAAAAACCCTTAAGGTTTTATTTCTGCAGCAATCAAACCTTAAGCAAATACTCTGCTGCTTCTTGAGGCAGTAATGTCTAATATTCAAGATAAAGATCATAACACAGAAATGGGATTAGGTTTTTTGTAGGTTAAAGGTAACATATAACTCCACTTTATTTCACAAGCTTTTTTCCTTGCATAATACTATACTGTATAACCCTACTTCAGCATTTATCATCTTTTTGAGTATTTATCTTTAACACGGGTTTAGTGCCTTTGTTTGAAGGACTACAATGTTTAGATGAACCAAAGTAGAAGTCTAAAGGTCGGGAGGTAAAGGGGTGAAGAAGGGCTCAGCATTTCAACACTTTTGGCCTTTTTTTAATACAGCACAGACATGAATTACAACCGCACTCATACATTGTCAGTGAGGTTAAGATAATTTGCATTCAATAAAAATAGTAATTCCTAGCAACAAACTGCTGTCCCCTAGTAACAACATCTGTTAAAAGAGAAACATTTGTTGTTCATATTTGCACACAACCAGACGGTACTTGTATTATATCACAAAAAATCATTTAGGAAAATAGTAAAGATTAGTTCAAAGTTTAATTTCAACACATTCTGTTACTTTAAGAAAAAGAAAAACCCATCCCAGAAATCAGTCTCAGTGCCAAAGTCTTGTGCATTAAACTTTTTTCACTGACAGGACAAAGTACAAAGAATACTGCTGTTTTCCTTCATTCTTCCACTCTATAAATCTTTCTCCAGTACTCAACAGTGGAAAAAAAATAGACCCACTGGCCTTTAAAACAGATTTTATGAGTCATTTCCCTAAATGGAAGCAACATTTTCAACTGCCAAGACACCGAGCATCAGTACCGGAGTCACTTCGGTTTGCAGAAAGAGCTCATGATGGATTAAAGTCATGATTGTTTTGCCATGTATCCTATATCCAGAATAATGTAGTTTCTCAAACAAGACAACTTCTCAAAATTCTCAAAAACCCAAATACTACAACTGAAGTCATAATTGCATTTACATACAACAACTTCCCCCTTCAAAGAAGAAATTAAGCTTTTCCAAGGAAACAAGACTTTTTGAGGAGAGCAACCTGACTAGAGAAACAGTGCATTTTCCTTTCCATGCTTTACTCTAAGGAAGCAACATGGCACACTAATAAGTTACTATAAGCAAATAGCTCTCGGTTGTTCTGTTTTGGAGGATTTTAGAAAGTTGTGATTAAAATGTATTGTACGCTGCAAGCAATACCACCTCTCAGTTCTGCAAAACTGATGAGTGATGTAATAGCTCTCAGAGACGAACATCTGTGACTAATCCAGCCAGCACTAATTAAGTGATCTTTGACCTACTATGGTAGGTTAGCATAACATATACAGCTTAATTATTCATACATTACTACTTGATATGAGCTGGACTGGACCTTGCCCCTATTGTCTGACAGGAGAAAAGTAGGTGAAAGTTGCCCCTTCTTTCCTTCCTGCTGCCATTTCTGTAACTGATTAATCTATATCAAAATTAACATACACAATATGAGAAGTCTGTGTAATATAACTTCTCTGTTACACATTCAAACATTGATTTGTTAAAAGAAGGTGGTTTTTTTATTTATTTATATGTTCTTTTACTTTTCAACTTTGGCCAGCAGCGATACTGAACTACTGCTGACATTCCAGCAAAACTTAAGAAAAGCACACAAAATAAAACAGTTATTCCAGCAAAACGTGACCTAATAGCCTATCTTATTGAGAACATAAAGTATATAGAAGCATAAATACTTAAGTGGGTGTTCTCAAACTATGCAGGAAAGAATTTTCACAGGTAAAGTTAACGGGTTGCACTAGAACAATTCCATGGCTCACTTGAATATAAACAGCAAATCACTGGCCTTAACATTCAAGTCTGCGACATTCACCTTTGCTCAAAACTGGAATTTCACTTTCCAACATTCAAGAAGCTGAAATTCATCTCACAGTAACACAAAATACTATTTTCAGGCATCACATACCAAGGCAAACAAAGGAATTCACATATATAAAACGAAATCCCCACTATTTGTCACACACTCCACTCAGCTAACCTCCAGCAGCAGACAGGTTACCAGTCCTCTTCCAGACTCTCTAGATTGCCAAGTGACATTCTTCTCCATAGGAATAAGTAAACAAATTTAGGACAGCCATACCGTCCCAACTTCTCTCTCTTCCCAAAGAGGCAGAGAGAGATACAACACAGAAATTGGAGGGTATACAAGGCCCTGGAGCTTTTTTATCATTACTGCACAAAGGTTTGCCATTTGTTATTACGTGTCAGCATCATACACCAGCACGATTATGCTGGAATATGTAAAGATTTGGCACAACGACAATCCTTCCCAAAAGCATGCTGTAATTTACATGAGCAACAAAGCATTAAGAAATAAATGATACCTGAACTAATAAGATACAGGAGGATGAAGCAATGGTAATAACTGGATGCTTTTGCCTAGGCTGCTGGTATAGGCAATGTAGCTTACCTACTGCCTAGTCTGGATAAGTAGAATTCTACAAGGCTCTGAGCCTCACAGGGAAACACAAAGAAAAGAATGAAGACTAACAGGCAAATATCATCCTCAAAAATAGCATTCAAACAGGAGCAGAGCTATTACTGAAACAACTGAACGTTGGATGTCAAAGTTTGGAATCTATGGCCACAATACAGTAAGACCTAAAAGCTGTGCAGGGACTCAAAAGCATAAAGAAACACGTAGGCACAAGTGGAACAATCAAGTTTTCAAGCATGGTACTTCTTTTAGCAACTGCATTTCTAATAGATTTGAGAATGCAAAATGGCTTGAGAGAGGAAGATGACAGAAGCAAAGGATGAGGTATCAGAAAGACCACAGTACAGATAGAGGGAATGGGACAGACCAGGTCAGGCTCTCTTAACTCTATTCAACTTCTGAATTAGCTGGACTACAATTCACAGATTGCCTCCACTCCCCAGTTCTCGCTACTCTTGTAGTAGTGTTTGGTCCACCTAATACAGATAAATGCCTCAGATTTTTAACGCTATACCTAGTAAAACTGAAGATTCATACAGGAAGGACACATTCCAAATACAGCCTCCAGCATTAAGGCTAACGCTCACTTTCAGTATACTGATTCCCAAGGTATGGATGCACTGCCATTGTCAAGTCCTGCAGACCAACATCAGAAGACTTGAAAGCAAAATAGTTTATGGGGACAACCCAGGACATCCCCTGTATTTATTTCAGGGATAGGGACATTACTCTGGGCAAGTTCTAGCCGGCTCCTGTCAACTGAGTGCTACTAGTAGCGGGAATATATTTCACCTCAAAAGTGTGCTGGACTTGCACCTACATTTGAAGATGTGCTCCAATCTGAAGGTAATCTAGTTTGTGTGCTCCAAGATCACTCAATAAAGGCAAAGCAAGGCAAGTATGGACAACTGGGAGATTTACTTTAAAAGAATACCCTTGATCTGAATTAAAATGTAGATGCTCCCACACCACCTGCACTGCTTAGTCTTTCCTATATACACCATTATAATATATTAAGTGTAAAAATCTTGCACTACAGTGTCAGTAACTTTCTCAGCTCACCATTTTTATGTCCTTCTGTAGAGTTTTTCTCCTTTTTTACAATGGTATTTCACTAAATTAAGCAGAGAGATCTGAAAAATATCATCCCTCCCAATGAGCTTGATAGAAGGGTAACTCTCAGCAATAATCTGGGATTTTTTTTTCCTCTTATGCAAATAATGTAAGGTAGCAAATGCACAAACTGTCAGCAGCGAATCAATTTCTGAAGCTCTTAAAAATAACATATGTATGAAGGGAATTAGGTAAAATAGAACCGGATTATTGCTTAATCACAGGTGTGTTATTACTTAAGTCTGTTGAGTAAGCCTATTTCACCGTCAAGATCTAGCACAAGGATAAGTTTGCAGTAACTACACAACATCTAACTGTACTAATGTAACATACCGAGTCTTTAAGCACACGGTAAATAATCTACAGCCACAAACACACTAAGATTACGAAAGGATTGAGTCTGCGGTATGTTCTTCACCTGCCACATTTTGTGGTCCCCAGGTGCCTCACAGGAGATGAGCAAACGCCCGGCCGGGTGCCGGACTGCGCCTCAGGAGAGAGGCGGGGGGCGGAGGCGGCCTGACCCCCACCGCCGGGGCCACCGCTCCGGGAGCGGGGTGCCGGCACCTCCGCCCCGAAC
>VZZY01020927.1:65438-77843 GCA_013400335.1 Eurystomus gularis
AGCCTCGGTTTAAGTTTCTCAGGCGTCCCCGGGTTGGCACCTGCTGCCGTGTGGGGCTCCGGCCCTTCCCTTCCACGGGGGGCTCTGTGTGCAGGTGTACGGTGCGATTGGGGCGTGGATTATCAATGCCGTAGAAATGTGGAGGCAACGCGAAATAAACCGTTACGAGAGACTTCGATGTAGGTTCTGCCACGCCGTCTTTTTTCAGGGCCGTGAGAGGAGCTGCCAAGATGGACTTTCAGAGGGTAGAATGAGTTGTCCCCTGTGTAAGGCGACGAAAACAAGCCCTGTCACGGGCAGAGCCACACCAGGCGCAGCCGGAGTGCCAGCCCGCCGGCTCCTACAAAACCAGTTGTACTCGCATAGGTGCTTTTTCCAGCAGAGTTAATAACAGTCTGCCAAGTCGAGCTACACCAGCAAAAACACCCATGCCAGCATAACTGTATTTACATTGGATCTTCCCCTGTGGTTAGAGCCCTCAGAAAGACACCTGGTAATCAGAATTATAAAATGCTTTGGGTTGGAAGGGACCTTAAAGATCATCTAATCCCAACCCCTCTGCCTTGGGCAGGGATGTTGTTAAGTAGAAAGCTCCTGGCCATGAACACTTCCCATGCAATGTATACTACCCGGCTGTACTTTCTACAGAAACCTGGCCAGTTACATATTTAAAGCCTGTATCGGTGCAACCGTTAACACTGAAATGACAGAACAATTTCTCCGGTCAAGCTTAAATGCAGATTAAAATGTGGTTGGAATCAATGCATCTATTTTTAGTCTAAAAGTTATTTTCATATAGGCTTTAAAAAACATTAAATACCTTTGAATGTTGTGCTTTTGTTGTTGTTGTATAAGAGTGTGCACATAGGTCAGGCCATTTATCAAGTATTCCATTTTCTTTCCAATATGTCTGCCTGGAATAGCAGGGCTAAAGCTGCAGTTTGAGGAGAAGTAGTCTCTGTTTCTTCATTGTGAATCTCCACATATACTTTTATTTCTTGTTCCCTTTCCCCATCCTTGGTATCATCAGGCATTTGGAGACAAGCTTATGTCTTGATGTAAAAGCTGGAGTCTCAAAACATCAAATTGCTCGCATTTTCTAGAGCTCTAGAGTCAGGACTCCTGAATCTAGTTCTCTGGCACTTCTCCTGTGGCCTTGGACATCTCAGTAATCTCCTTGCTTTAAAATATCTGCTGTGCAATGGTGTTTTGGGAAAAATAATAAACTACCTAAAGTGTTTCTGACCCTCAGGAAAATCAGAATCACACAGCATTAATAAATTCATCTTATGAATGTTTGTAAAAATCTTTTTCTTTTAACTCTTGGATACTTTGGCGTTAGGTAAATGTGAGAACCTAAAGAGAAGTAGTTTCGTCATCATATACTCATTACAAAAATGAACATTTCTGCAAATTTTCAGGTTTACTGAGTCTTTAAAGAACAGTTTTGCTGCTACTTCTAATCTCAGTATCTGTGCAGAGACCAAGAGCGCTATGATATTGCTACGCATTTCTTTACAGGTCCTCTTCCCTTCTTAAGCTTAGATTGGTTGCATCCTTCCACAGAACTAGCTGTCTCATATAGCCTAACTTTGTTTACATAAAATGTCCATCTCTTTGGGCTATGCTGACCTTTGTTGTTTGCATGACTCCATGACTTGCATTCTGCTGTGTTTGTCTACTTCAGTGTCCTTGTCCCACCTTTTGAGGCTAGTCAGTACTATGTTCTGTTACATATTTTGTTTCTCTTCTAACTTGTCCTTAAATAATTTCACACACACCTGTCATCTTCTAAGAAACTTGTCTCATGCATGCAGTCTTCCACTGTTTCTTCTACTGCCTCCACTCTTGAATGTTGCTTTTTTGTCAGAATAACTGTGTTAGCATGATTGATAAACGGGCACTTAGTTGAAAACGTGAAGTTTTTATTGATCCATTATTTCATCAGTTTCCAACAACTCTCATGGCTAGGCATATGCTTGATAAAATCACTCACACTGATCAAATGCTTTTGTGGCAAAAGCCCCTTCTTTGTTTTGCAGTTTGAGATCTGCTGCATTTCAGTACTTCATGTACTGCAGCCATTTTGTTGTCTTGGTATTCTTGGTACAAGTCAGTGGAGGGAGTTTTCCAAGGTAGCAAGTAACAGCAATATTAATTCAAATGTATCTCAAATGTAAAAGCTAGAGGTGGAAAGGTAGCTTGGAAGAAAACAAAGCAAAGAGTACCTTGCCTGTCACCTGTGTTAATTAATAGCGTGTGTAGTTTCTCTGAAGCATGATGATCAAATTGACGACCATGCTTTTAATATGATCCATGGTATGGTTCAAACTTCTTACTAGCTGTGTAAGAACAGCCATAGAAAGCAAGCTATTGAAACTGGAAAGTGCACTCTGGGAGACTGAAGCCTGCAGGAAGAAAAATACATATTTAGTGTTAAAGCCTTAAAACCCTATAATGGGCACCAGGAGACCTTGTAACAGCAAGTGTTAGGCTATGGTCCTATGTCTGAAGTGTTCAGCAGCAGTACCTGCCTAAGAAGTTCCTCAATAAAAAGCAGTGATAAAATTCCGGTACGGTTCAAATTCTCAAGTCATGTCCTCTGTCAATCTTGACTTTAGCCAGTTGAGTTTTCAGGACTAAGTCCATATCAGGAATATAAGAAATTGTTCTGGAGTGAAAGTTTTGTCCCACTAATAGTTATGTGAATGCATTTTTTTGGAATGGAGTCTACATTAGCAAATAAGATGCTCTGATCTGGTTTCTCTCCGAACAGGAAGAACCTGTATTATTTGCTGTTGGCACTTGGCATACAACACCCAACTATATTCTGAGTACAACGTGTCATCTAATAATTAAATGAAAAATCATGTTGTTTATTGTAGGTCCAAAGTAACATATATTAATATATCAGGGAGACCAATTTTAAGAGTGTTGTGAAAGGTGGTGGAAGAATGAGATTAATTTATGTAGATTGAGGTTAAGCTATAAGATGGAAACTGTACCATGTATTTTAGTTAAGGTTGAAGGCGATTCGTATAGTGCTGGTCTCTGTTCTGTAGACTTGCACTTGCTTAATTTTGAAGTCCATAGAAATGCAGTAAGGTTGTTCACTTGTTTAACGTGAAGTACTACGATACTTGAAAACTTAGTGACTAGTGGAGCAAGAAGGACAGTTCCAGGGATTGATGGGGTCACTTTTGTGAAATCTGTGTTATCTCTTAGTTATATCTCTTCGTTGTAGAATTTGGCATGGTTTGCAGGGAAATTAATGAACTGCTCTATTCATGCATTCACCAGTGTTAAGTGATGAGGTTTTGTCACTCTACTGAAGTGCTACACCAGAATATTAGTTTGTTGCTTGATTTTTAACAGAAGGAAATTGTACATCTGAAGTTGAGGTACATTTAGTTATATATCAGTTCATATATATGTGTATATAAGCAATGATACGGACTATTTGTAATGACAGCCTCATCAATACACCTGACACCAACCAAATGGAATCATTATCTGTTCAGGTTTTATATGTTCAGCTGGTATCAACTAAATAGAGTCTTTTTATGTTCAGTCACTTCATACAACTTGAAACAGTATGAGTAAAGTGTTGTGGAGATGATATCAGCCACTCAAAACTCATAAGCCTCCATCTCCATGAAACATATGTTGATTGTACTGCAGGTTTGATCTTCAGAGTGGGGCCTACAGGGTGAAATTGAAATGGACATAAACTTCCTTTGATCTGCAGAACAGAGAGAGAAGATACGCTTCCATTTCTTTGTACCTCCTGTTTTCTCTTCTTGTTCTTGCCTTTTTTTACCCACCTCCTGTGTGCCCTTCAGGTGACTGGGATGTTACAGGAACTCAGGGGTGGGAAGGTAGTCCTTCTGAGCAGAAAGGAAAATTCAGGAATAATGTGGGGAGGAAAAGATAAGGAGTGTATAGAAAAAAAAACAACTTTGAGAACTTAGGATGTAGAGAGCATTGACTTTTAAAGATATTGATGCTTGCAGAGCTTCTGTGCCATTACAGCCTTACTTCCCCACTGTGTGGGGATAGGAGTATTGTCCTGATCTTTATTAATTGACACCATAACCCACAAGAGTTCAGTTGCTACACAAATGTCTACTTTTTGCATTTCCTTGATTTCTGACTGTATTTTTTGCTGTATAGCCCTGGTTGTTAATGTGACTGTCATCTTTCTTCTATAAAAACAACTTTTACCTCTACTTAATACCTCGTTCCTTTCCAAAATACAAGACAACATCATTTTTTATAAGCACAGCTCCAGGTGAAAATGAGGAAGTACATAGGAATTACCATTATTAGACCAGACTCAGAAATTATCCGGTCTTTTCTCTGTACATAGATAGTATCAGATACTCTAATAGCAGTTCAACACACCTGCTTTCATATTGGATCTTACTCTAATTTCAAACATTTACACACTTAGTTCTAAAGAACAGTGTTTGACATCCATTCTAACTTTTGTTGTCATTAAGTATTATAATTAGGCATATTCTGCTGCTCCAGAAAACACACCTAGTGTTTCAGACAAGAGCAAACCACTGATTTACAGTAAGAATTCAATTTTATTTTAGTTACTCTCTTCATTTGCTTTTCCTGTTAGTTGGTTTCTGGTTTTGACCATTTTACAGAAACACGTCTCCACTGAGCTGTCCATATTGATGCTTAAAATGCTGATATTCCTTTTGTGAGTCATCGTCGCTGGACAACCTGTGAAATGAATACAGAATTTGATTTTTCCTCCCAAATGCAGTATGCTGCATTCCTTACCAGTCAGTGTCAGTTAGCATTTCGTGCTTCACTTGCCTATCTTGTTTGGACTAGGTGAGTGGGTAGAAAAACAGTAACTGAAACGAAATGTTCCCGTTTAGCTTGTTCAGTCTTTTCCTGAAGTGAATCATAGCTCAATTTGATCTTGCACCTTTTGGTGATCTGGAAGCTGAGGTATTTCACTGCTCGACATTTATTTCTAGCGTATCTCAAATATTGTATTGTTCTATTAGATACGTAGAATAGAATACAGGAAGTCATCGATGTTAACTTCCTGTTGTACTTAGAATAATGTTTAGTTGAAAAACTATTCCCTTTTTCATCAGAAAAAAAGTGAGAAAACTGAAGGAAATTTTTAAGGAACATTGTACTGAAGAGACATTCATGAACAGTATAACGGATCTTTGCAAAGTCAAGGTGTCAAGTTTGGCATCTGAATTCAGTAATTTAAACAAAGACATTTAAAATACATTTACAACTAATTCCTATTTCCTAGGTAGAGCTGTAATTCTTTTCTTGAGTTTGCCCCACAATTCCCTTACAAGTAGTGCTTTTCAGCTGTTTATATCTTTGCTAATTTGTAATGATGCAAACAGTTGGCAGAAATTGTTTGCTTTTATAATAATTTATTTAATAAAAGATGTCATGCCATTGTGGCCCAATTATTTCTGGGAATGAAGCAATGAAAAAAATGAACTATTTTCAATATATTAAAATGTAACAAGCTTTTAGGCTGTTGTGCCTTGTCACCGTGCTTTGCAACGCAGACTTAAATTTGGCAGAGACCAGCTTATGTGAGAGAGACATGGAAAGCTGTGTCATCGCCACGGTTTATGCTATGGTTCCTTCTTATTCAAGGTGATGAAGCTTGACTTGTTATAACCACTTAGAAAGGTGTCAGATCCCTCTCTCAAATTTGGTCACGAGGTATCAGACCATTAGGTTTAAACAATAACAACTTAATCAGACCCCTCTTTCCGTTTTCCAGGAGCTATGGCCACAAATATATATTATGATTATGTGTTCTTTAAACAAGGTATAATTTGTTTTTAACATTGCTAATATAGAAAGTATGCTAGTAAACAAGGATTTTAATACATTCTGCTTTATCACCATGAAAGATCACTAGCGAGGGTCCAATTTGTAGACTCTGCAGAACTCTTCTCCCTGTTGGCATATTCCTGGAAACGACTGTCTCCTACTTCTTCTCACTATGGAGACTTTTAAACTATTTATTATTTAGTACTTCTTACCCATTTAACTTCTATCCTTGGCAAGTAATGATTTTGTAATCATTTTTTTTTGAGTCAATATAGTCCAGATCTTCTTTTAGAGAATTAAAGTAGAATTAGAATTTCTCCCTTGTATGCAATACTTGGCATTTATTAACACTCAGACTCAATTACCATTTTGCTGCACACTCACCAGCTGAAGAAAGATAGAATGCGGGGGAGCAATGTGGTAACTTGAAGTGAGTTTCTAAAATTTAAGTCCTATCTCCACCCATTGTTTCACAAGTTGGTAATTATTACAGCAGCCCTTCTGATTAACCATGTCAGAGAGTGAACATTCTCAGAGTCTAATGTCTGCTCTTACCCACGGGTAACCAGTCATATATGATATCCATTTAGCATTATCAAATACGTTTTTCACGTGTTCCTTCACACTCTTAATTTAATGCCTTTTGAAAAATAACTTTGTAATCTTTCTGGAACAGTTCTCGGCTTTGAGCTACCAACAGGGCTGGAGATTCCATCATTTGGTATGTTCAGGTCTCTCACAGCTCCTGCTGCTAAGCAAACTGCATCACCCTGTAAAACAACCATACACCGGGAGTTTCCTTACAGGTCATATTATCCAGGAAGGCTGTGCAACCTTCCCCCACACAGACTAAGCAGTCAGCTGTCGATCGAGTACTATGCCACCTCAAGGGCCTTTCCTGTAACGAGTGTTTTATACAACAACGCAGCTAGACACAGGGGATGAGCATAGCTACCAGTTCTTGGCTTTAAGAATGATGCCACTGATCTGAGTGCAGGGGAATAACACCAGATAAGGGGGAAAGGAATGCATTAGGATGAGGCAAGACTGAGAGTGGAAGGGAACTCAATGGCTTGACAAGAAAGCAGTGAAGAAGAGCAGCAGGAACTGGAGTGTCTTAGCAAGACAGTATTTAGGATAGGAGGCTGAGCCACCTTGGGTCATGAAGGCAGTGGAAGGACCTAGAGACCAGTTGAGCAAGGAGATTAGACAGGCTGAACAAGGATTCTGGTGTTGGGAGGGAATTAAATGATTAGGCAAGAAAAACAGACTGGATTTGTGTTGCAATACAGGAGAGTGACACTCGGAGCTGCCGAGCAAAACAGGGAGGGTTTAGACCTAAATGACTGGAGAAGAAAGAAGTTGAAAGAAGGCAACTTAAATGTGATGAGAAGGTGTGAGACGGAATTGGCTGGATCAGGAGTCTGTAGTACCTGAGCTAGCAATTTATGGTAGGGGAGATGAGGGAAATGTTGTAGGAGAACTATCTGACAGGGAGTTCAAGTACAGTTCTTAGAATTATAGAATCCTTTAAGTTTGAAAAGACCTTTAAGATCACCAAGTCCAACTGTAAACCTAGCATTGTCAAGTCCATCACTAAACTGTGTCCATAAATACCATGTCCACAGGTCTTTTAAATACCTCCAGGGATGGTGACTCCACTGCTTCCCTGAGCAGCAAGTTCCAGTGCTTTATAACCATTTAGGTGAAGAATTTTTTTCTAATATCCAATCTAAAGCTCCCCTGGAGCAACTTCAGGCCATTTCCTCTCATCCTATCTCATATCACTTGGGAGGACAGGTTGACCCCCACCTCACTACAGCCTCCTTTCAGGTAGTTGCAGAGAGCGATAAGGTCTTCCCTCAGCCTCCTTTTCCCCAGGCTAAACAACCCCAGCTGCCTTCTTACATGAAGCTGTATTGGATTAGGATTGTCGCCTACAGGCCTGCTCTGTCATGTGTTACAAAAATATTTGGACACAGCATATGAGGCAGGTTTTGATGGAAAGAAACGTAACCGTTCTATGGCTAAGGCAGAGAAATGCTTACAGGATGATCTGAACTACCACTTCAGCCATGCCAC
This sequence comes from Eurystomus gularis, assembly GCA_013400335.1. Lineage (NCBI taxonomy): Eukaryota > Metazoa > Chordata > Aves > Coraciiformes > Coraciidae > Eurystomus > Eurystomus gularis. The sequence continues at coordinate 73,359 of VZZY01020927.1, forward strand.
AGAATCACTGCAGGATGCTGCCCTGGGCTGGGTTATCTAACACATTCAAAGTTGGCCTATAATTGCAGTTTTCCCCATTTTCAGAATATTTATGATGACATATATCAGACAGGTATTTGCAGAAGTGTTCTGTGCTACCAGGCGGGTGCAGTTAGGAAGGGCTTTCTTTAAACACAGTATTTCTTAAATGCATCATATTTAATAATATAAATTCTGGATCGTATTTTGATGGTGTTCATTAAAGTCTAGTACTAGATACCGATTACAAATGAATTTAGTGTTACAAATGAATACTAAATAACTGTCTACTCACCAAATGAGGCAGCAATACTGTGGTGAAAACATCTGAAGTCATATAATTAAAGATTGCATCCTGATACAGCCTAAATTCAAGTTTCTTGGGCAGTTTTAGACCGATTTTGTGGGAGACTTCCTTGGGACAATTCCGGAAGATACACACGTAAAATCCAGCAGTTTTACCTGGAAACATTTTCCGCAAAAAGGTGTTTTACTAGTGCATGCACTGGCTTCCCATAGTTGTCATAATAGAGATGTTGGTTTAGATCTCTAATCTTTGGATCAGAAAATCTTCCAACAGATAGGATCTAGTTGCCATCTTCCTCTCTCAAAGCATTTTAATTTACTCACAGCTTTGAAAGAAAATGGAGTGGTGACAGAGCAGGAAGCAACAAGGACAGGTGCGAGCTCTGAATGGCCGATACTTGTCTAGTGATAAGAAAATAGAGCTACGGAAGTGGTGGATCTGTACATTTGATTGCAGAAACCAAGACAGTCTATAAATCTGTTGATTAAAGAGGATGGAATTGTAAAAAACAGGGCTGGAGAGAACCTTCAGGATCATCTAGATAGTCTTCAGCTGGAATGGTATAGAAATGAGAGGAATGAAAAAGGCCAGGGAAGCAAGCTTATGAATGTAGCAAACCTCTTAGTTGCACAGAACAAGCAGGAAGAGAGACATTTCCTAAGATATGTTAGAATAGGTAAGAAAATGTGTTATTTAATGAGTAAAAATTAGAAACATGAAACAAGTAGGCTTTCGTTAAATAAGCATAGGATCAATACCAGCGGAGGAGGCGGCAGAAAGTGAACACCTGAAGAATTCAAAGAAAATAGTAAAGATTTAAAGAAATATGAAGCTCCTCTCCATGAACATACATGGAAAGAGGCTGCTGGTGTTCTACTCCTTTGTTCTTTGCTTTTTTCAGAGAGGATGTCAGTACTATTAGTACTACTTACTAATATTTCATATTGCTACTAATAATTTTTGCTACAGATTTATTAATATTACATCTTGCTACTACTATTAGTTTGGGATACTACTGATAAATCATGCATTTAAAGCCAGATCACTAGGAGAAGTTAACAGATTGCTAGTACCTAAAGACCGTGCTTGCAGTTAGACACCTTTTAACATGCAAATACTTTTCAGCATGCAAAGCCCCTGCTTACAGGGCTTTTTAGTATAGCTCCTGTCCACTGGAAATTAAAATTTGAAACTGAATTAATCAGGGAATACAATGGACATAACTATCCAAATGGGATACCCATCAGGACAATTGGCCTCATAAGCTAATGTTTCATAGGTTTCAGAAAAAAGTGAAAGTTTCTGTAGGTATGTAAAAGTACGTAGGTGTGCATGTGTATCTATAAATATGCAGATACATATGCACAGTTTCTCCTTTTTTTTTGGTACAGAAATTAACCTCGTAGCAAAAAAATAAATAGTGAAGTTTTATCCCATTCCAGCAGAAAGAAAAAAGATATTACTCTTCAGCCTTAAGGCATAAAGTTGTATGTCTCTAACCAACGTGAGAAAATTCTCTGTTCCTTCCTACATAGAGCTACACCCTAAGCCACAGCTGAAAGCTCATCCTCTCTGCCTGCCAGCTAAGGCACCGTTTATAAGGTAGGGCAGGCTTCTTTGCTCCAGCTCAGCAAGACTGAACCCACACAGTCCATCTTAATGCAGAATATATAATAGTTAAACTGTGTGTCTTCTATTTAAGTAAATAATCGTCCAAATTACATCATTCCAAGTCAAATGTCAACTGCCAATTGCCCTGTTATCTGAAAAGAGACTCGAGTTTTTGCCACAAGTAAAGGCATGTTTCTGTGTTATTATCACAGCGTAGTTAATGCACTGAATGTTCACACGCTAGTTTATCTCACAGTAACTTACAGAGAATAGCAAAAACAGGTGGCAGAAGTAACCAAATACTAAGTATGGACCAAAACTTTAATAGGTGTCTATGGTAACCAAGCAAAAAGAAATATAAACTTAATCTTCCTAATTCTTTTCCTAGAGTTAGTTGTGCCATACGTTTGACCTTCAGAAACACCTGTGCCCTAATCTTTAAGGGTATTATATATTTTTTTTTTTGTAATCTGAAATTGTAAATCATGGGACTGGACTCACATGACTACTAGGGCAAAGGAGAAGCGGAGTAGCTATGTTGTCTAGACAGTATCGTTGAAATACCTTTCAGTCCAAGAAGCCCTGTAGTTCTGCAGAAGAGGATAAATGAAATTGCTAAAGCCAGGCAAGAGATCAAGACACGCAAGTACTGAGTAGTTCTTACAGGCGTGTTTTGCAAAGTTTACTTCAGGCCTCATTGCAATTGCAGTTCCTCAGATGGGTGTTCAACAGGCTCATCTTCTGTGCTGTCTCACAACTTCAGGCAATTGTTCCAATCACAGAGAGACTTTCATGTCTTAAACTGGTGTCTCTACTTTTTCCAAGATCTTCTCAGTAAGGACAATCTGAAGCTTTTGTCTGTAATGGCAATATGGCTTGTGTAGCAACGTAGCACAACCATAGCCTGTGTGCTCTCTGCTGCTGGGAAGAGAGTATCTGTGACAAGAACATTACGTGCCTGAATAACATAGAACCTTACAGAAAGCTGAGCACTGACTCCTGCCTTGGATGAAGTAGGGACGCAAAGTAGTAATAGAAATCTCAGGAGAAAAGCTTAAAACAAGCAATAAATGTCTAGAGAAGGAGGAAAGAGAAAAGGGGTGAAGTTCCTAAAGTGTAATTTAAAGTCACAACGATCATTCCTTAGAATTTCTAGAGGTGGATAATGGGACTTCCCATTCACAGTAGCAAGTCTTAGACTCCAAGTTTGTTCAGTTCAGTTTTGGTGACAGAAGCAGTACCTCACTGGTTCAATCAAATCTAACTTTTGGATAATGATCCAAACTTGAAGGTTCTTCTCCAAATAATCTGGATTTATCATCCCTTTTGAACACAAAATTCAATCCACAGTGAGCATAGAGCATCTTTGCAGTTGTGCTGTCGGAATTCGCCTTTTTCAGAATTCCATCACTGAACTAAAATAAAATAGCAACGAATTGCAAGAGAACTAATAGAAAAGTGCAGCAAACGTGAGAAGAAGGATTAAGGTGCCTTTTAAGTTTTGCTGTAAAACTACATAATCTCCTCCAACAGCAAGAAATACTTTCACTAACACCCAAACAAAGCACACAAAGCCCTAGTTTTCCTCCTAGATACTAATTAATAAAAGCAGCATTCTGAACAAGAACTCAAAGTGACTATATATATATTTTAGTGAATGTTTGGGTTGGGAAGCCAAACTTGGTCTTTATATATTCAGTCTGGTTGTGGCTTTTGTTTGTTTTTCCAAGCCAATATTAATTCAAACAAGAATATAGCAGTAGCACAAAACTGTACGGGCCTGTGCCATAAAACCAGAAATCTCACTATGCTTGTGATCATTCACCATGTAGCCATTCCAGTAGAGATATCTTATTTAACAACATCCTTACCTTTTGGAGGTAGCATTCAGCTTATTCCTAGCTGGCTTTAATAAATTAATGGATCCAACCAGTCTTTAGTTGAAAATATCTGATCCACTATGGGTAAGGCGGGGCTGACAGCTTCTGGAAGACTCAATAACATTTCCTGAAGAACATTTCATTCCAGAGAGAGTGGTGCTGTGCATGGGATTACTCTGTACAGGTCTGGGTTTCTCTCCAGAACTTTTCTAGTTCTAGGGCTAACATACAAATACTGCAAAGGTAACAAATTCACATTCAAAGATCATATTTAATCTTCAGCATAGCAGTATATGAAGAATGTAGACTTGGAAGAGATGTAGATCAAGTCCTGTCCTTGTTATCGGAGGCACTACATCACCTTGTTTCTTCTGGTTAGATTCACTATTCAGTATTTTGTGCCCATGTTCCAACTGGCAATCTGTTCTAGATACTCCTCTAGGTTAGGATCTTTCTCTTCAATTCTAACCTGAATTTATAAATTGGCTATTTATACTGCTTTGTTCTTCATAGTCATTGCCCTTTAGCACATCTCCCTCCCCCGTGTTTACCTGGTTAACATATTTATATGCAGCAATCACATCTAGTCTCACTTAGCTTTTGTTTTTCTTCCCTTGGTCACCTCAGTAGTCATTTCTGCACATGCCAGTATTGTGCTGGTTCAGCCAT
>VZZY01020928.1:0-11060 GCA_013400335.1 Eurystomus gularis
TTTCTTCACAAGCACCCTTTGACTCTTCCACTATTGTTAAGAAAGCATCTAGTGAAAAGGCAGTAAACTACTAAACAAGACAGCAATTTGTAATGAAACCCGAATACTAATACCTCCAACCTCCCACCTTTCCAACATGACCATGATTTTACTTACATTATTATCTATTGTCTCTTTTAGTCTTGTGAGATCTTCCATGGCTGCATCCCAATTCTGCATCAGAATTTCAGATGCCAGTTTTCCCCACAGAGAACTCAAAGCATTTCTGTCTGTTGCTGGAACCTATTTTCAACAATAGCAACAAAGTCACTCTTAGGTGGTTGGTTGTTTTTTTTTTAAATATAAAATTTCTGGGCGTATTTTTTAATTTACAAGATATAAAATTTGCATGGTTTGATCTTTTCAAATGAAGCGCACTTTTTAAAAAAGCAATTTAGGTACAGAAGAAAAAACAGCAGTAAAACTTCTGAAGTGGAAACGAAAGAATTCTGTCAAAGTAAGACAAAGTTCCATGCTGCCACACTTTAAGTTTAAAAAGAAAAAAGAAATGGCTGAGCAGCAGATGACACATTGGTTCCAAATTTTTTACACCACATAAAAATGCTTCTAAACCACTAAAACAAGGTTAATTCAAAGCAGGTTCCTAAAGAACTCATTACAGCAGGAAGTCACCTTAAAACAAACTAGTACTCAAAGTTCCTTCTGCCAGCGCTATGCCAAAAAGCGTACTTCTTACAGGAGTGAGTGTCCACTAGAACCGGAACGTTGCAGCACTGACTCTATGCCCTGGAAGGGTAGTCCTAAGGTCAAGCTATGTTAGTGTTACACAGGAATGAGTTACACTCGGTCACTCACGGTGTCAAATTCTGTTCTCAGATCAGTTACAATGGTTCTTTCATTACAGAACTTTAAACAAATTCTCTCCCATTAGAATTACTAACAAAAGTCCTATACCAAGCCATTACCAGTACTTCACTCTTAAAAATTAGTTACTTGACATAAGAACATAATGCTAAGCCCAGAATTAAAGCACAAAGAATTAAGGACAGGTGGCCACAAACCTACAAAAGTAACTTTTATTTCCCTTCTCAGCACATGGATTGTACTTGTAGCACCAAGTCAGCTTTATTATCAATACTTAGATTAAGAATTCAACTCATTCCTACTTTAAACTCTATTTTGGTTAGAAGATAGATTTCCCAATTTTGCTTCTTTAATTGTTGTTAATTACAGGAATTGTTATTTAATATAGCAGTATTTGACAAAGGTACAAATATTTTTTACATGAGACTAGAAATTAAACAGCAAACAAACACAAACCTAAACATTATGAACCACTACATATTTTCAGCAACCACTCCACATATCCTGAGAGACATACCATTACATGTCATCATCTTCCAGGCAACCAAGGTGCACATACATTTAGCTGAGCACCTTCACAGGCACTGTGCTGGTTCCAAATCACATAATTAGTTAGCTACTCACAACCGCCTTTCTATACCACAGCTGTTCTAGCTACAGCATCTGCATTTTCAAGCAGTTAAATTTGTTAGTAGCACACCACAATCACTGATCACCTACAATAAATTTCCTGTGTTGAGATTCTTACAAGATACTAAATCTTGTCAAAATTCACTCCCACCATTAACAAATTATATGAATTACAACATGAAAAGAGTTGCAGAAACAATGGATCTAGTTTTACAATTCTCATTTGAGCTGTTTACATTTCCTAGGCAGATGACTTACACTCTTAAATCCATCCATAAATTCAAGACAGATGAGAGTTCATATCAGAAGCTGGCAGTTCACTATTACCACCAATTATGTTCAATCCACCTGTAGGTTTTTCACTACTGTTGCTTACATCTGTGCACAAAACCATTTTGCCTTTTTTTAAATTTTTTTTTCTAGTATACATTTACAGTGGGGAATGAAGTAGTATTCTGTAATTAACACAAGGCCTACAAATTTAAAGGACAGTTCTGAATTCAGCATGAAAATAACAGAATTGTTGGTAATAGTCAATGAGGATTATTAACAATTACTTTCACCTTTTCTTTGGTGCATAGTAATTATCTCAAAAAAGCTCAAAAGTTTTACATTTTAAGATTTAATACACACCACTTACTCATGTAAGTATTTCATTTAAAAAACCAAACAAACCATAAAACAAAACCCCAAACCAACAAACACCCCAAACTTACCAGAACCCTAAAGAAGTAGAGATACTCTGCAGCTCCTGAGTAATTACCACATTCGTACTGGAATTTCGCATACCTGTAGAGTGTATCTAGGTACTCCTGCCTAAACTGAAAAGGAACACACAAAAAAGCTTTTCGTCACCAGGGAAAAAACCATGCTCTCACAAGCCAGTTTTAATAGTAAAGTAACCTTTGAAATCTTTAGGTTCTTTGAAGGGCATTGCACACAGGAAAGACAACAGAAAACTATTAAACTCTTAATCCACGCCACTGAATTAAAGATTACACCAAGACTGGAAAAGGTGAAATTCTGTAGGAAAGCACATTTTAGTTACAAGGAGCAGCTAACTTTAAGTTCCAACTTGTGTTATACAACAATGTTTTTGTTTGCATAAAAATTAAAAGCTCAAAGACATTCAAATAAAATACATTAGCATTAGGAATTCTGCCTATTGCTACATTGACATGAGACAGGCCAAAATACTAGTCCGTAACTGCTCAAAGCTGTTGGCTGTGAGGGACCCTGGGGGGGAGACATTTACAACCGAATTCAAACAGATAGAAGAATTAAACCACTTACACCATGCTTCTCAGCTAAATAGTCAAACAGCATCCGGCCATCCCTACAAAATAAAAAATGTTGTTTTTACAAAAACAGATTGTCACCATGCAACACACCACACAACACAACCTTTAGCTGTTAAAATACCCAAATAGAGTATAAATTTAAAGTGATGTAACTCCACTCACTGTGCAAAGCAACCACAGAAATAGCAAACCAGCTATTCCTGCAGTGTCATGAAGAAGTTTCAACATTTTCAAAATTATCATAATTTTATATAAAGAATGCCACCTGCAACTAACTAGAATTAAGAAAGGGTGGGGAGGTTGTTTTAAATTCGGTGACATCCTTAGCCTTCAGTATGAAAGTTAAATTCTGACTTGGAGGTCTTCCCACTCCCCTGTTTTAATTCTGCAGCAGTTAGAATTTAACAGGAGACAGGAAAAAAGTGGCAAAGACTAAAGTGAAACAGAATTAGAAAGGAAACTTATCCCACCATTAGCACTGGGACACAGTGGTTAGCAAGAATACCTCTACCACAGCGAATGCCTGCAAAATGCATAGTTACAATCATTATTAGTAAGTTCTAAATATCTAATTCACACGACTGCATTTCTGAAGCTTTTTTTGATTCAACTTGGGTAACAGAAGGACAAACAGTATTATCTGGATTAAAGGAAAGTTCAAGCCTCCTGTTGGCAAGCATGAAATTATCTATCATTAGTAAGTCTCATATTAATGACCACAGGACTTTCAATTTCTGTTTTTAAACAGCTTAACTTAGTGAATAATTTTTTTTATCCAGTCTCTGCAATGGATCTTGTTCAGCTCTTAGAGTGAAGTTTTAGCAGACCAGTTTTTCAATGCTCTAAGAACTTCATTCAAACTGTGCCGCAGTTATCTGGCAACAAGAACCNNTATCTGGCAACAAGAACCACAGCTGGATTCACATACGTAGTTGAACTCACATTCATAAATGAAAGAAAAGTATTTTCAGTTCAGCACTTTGTATAGATTACCTTTCTACAAAACAGAACTAGATTTTTTTCTGTTCTCCAGTCCCCCATCCCCTGGACATGCTTCTATACCTGTAGCTATCCTCCACTTTGTCTCTTCTGTACATTCACACTTTAATCAAGCATTAAGGACAACCAGGACAATTCATGTTCTATCAAATATGACAGTTCCATGCACCCAAGATTTAATGGAAGAGAAGAGCATCAAGAGCAATTCCCAAAAGCATCTTTCCTCTTGGGAAAAAGATACAGTAAAAGTGTACTTTTACTCAGAAAAGTGTACATTTACTCTGAAATCAATAGACTGCAAAGCTATGAGTTTAATTAGAACTTATGGTATAAGATTCTACAGGGAAATGGCATATGGCCAAGCTAGGCAAGAATGACAATCTCATGGATTTCTTCCAGTAGAACATACTTCAAGGATGAGGAACACTGACTATTCCTCTGCAATTTTAAAGTCAACATCCTTCAACAGCTGCATAGAAAAAAAATGACATTAAATGCTTTGTCTTAATCTTGAAATAACTTCCACTTGCAAAGTCTCCTTTACGCATCATCTGCTATTTCCCAGACTTCAGTGTTCCAAACAGCACTATCATGGATCAAACGCTGTGATCTAAAGCCCTGATAATACGCAGCTCTAAATTTGATGCAGGTTCCAAATCAACAGCAGAAATTCACAGAAGTCAAAGAATCAGAAGTTGCTTTCTGCTGTCTAAAGCACACTACTCAGGCCTAGACAGATTGACACCTTTTGGTCCAATTCTCCCCACTGCTGTGTGACCTCAACAATCTGGATTAGAACTTCTGTCAAGCCAATAACCAAAACCAGAATCTCTGAACTGCAAAGTTTTCAGACATTTTAAGAACAAAAATAATGTACCAGCTCTGAAACAAAACTTGCTGCATATGAGTAGTAAGGCTAATATTTTATAGCATGTTCCACGCATTTTTTGACCATATCTCTTGCTTCCAAACATGGTGTTTCCAATTTGGAATAAGTACTACTGACCCACTTCTGTGAATCAAAGCTCAAGCAACAGAAGGCATCTCCCAAGAAAAGCTAGTACTTAGAACTGCAACACAGTAATTTTTTTTCTAGGCCAAGTATTATAATAACTGGCTAAAGGCAAAGCAAGAAGTGAACAAGATCTCTATATATGGATCATAAGTTCAATTTGATTTGAACAGTCATGACAGTATCAGGAAATATTTTCTTTAAAATAAAGTCCCAGTTAATAACTTCAAGGCAGGTAGCTCATGGCAACTGGGCCTTTCACTTTCAAAGCTATAATTCCAAAAGCTGTGGGAGTGGCTCCTGGCTTTGTGTAATCACCCAAGTCAAAAGCAAATGTAATTCCTTCCCTTTAATATCATTACCTGACACAAATACCCATGCTGAAATCAAATACAAAGATGGCTGGCTTATCCTAACAACGCTTTTTACAGCAGAAGCTCAAGTATATTCTGGTGATATCAGAACAGAAAATAGAAGCTTTTTCCAAAGTGCTGGAAAGCTAACAGATTTCATTATTTCTAAGGACATCTTGTTTGACGTGCACGTTGAGACCAAATACATTACACCTCACCATTTTTGCATTGATCAAGTTATAATTTAGACTAAAACAAATTCTGAAAATAATGCACAGAGTAGAAAAAACATAGGCCAAAAGGGTTGGTTAGGTTTTGCTGCAAGTTGGGCGAAGAAGGGAAAGGAAAAAAGGATGATATTATACACTAGAACAACAAGTAAATGCTAATCAAATTCCTCTCTCTTCAGAGATCCATCTTCTTCAGGGAGGTTGTTTCCATACACCTCTTCAAGAGGATTTCTTCAGATTAGGAGAAAAGTTTGGGCATTCAATGTTTTTCAAAGAAAATTCCAGAAGTAATGTTAGTCTTCCTTATCAGTAGATGCATAAAACTTGCCAACAAAATCCAAGTACAAGCTTCACCTTCAAATTCAAGTTGAGCCATTGGTGCTCTATCAGATGTGGTATGCACTATTTGAAATCTTGGAGCAGGTAAGGCTGAAGGGATCTCATTAATTTTGCAGAGTTGGTTAGACATATTTACGACACTAATAACAATGCTTCCTATGTAAAAACAACAAGCATAACTTTATGCTAAATTAGTACCTACTCACCCCTCTGTTGAATATGCACAGCTATGTCCTCAAGGACTACAGCTCAACTCCTTCCTACAGGGCTCAATTCAGGCTTAATCACAAGAAAACTCTCACAGTCCTTAGACAGAACATACAGACAAACCCATTCTACTTTAATTACTCCCATAAGCAAAGTGAGAAGAAATCAGATACACCTTAAAAACATTATTATGATCATTATCTTAAACCAGGAAGTTGGCCAGTTTGGGGGAAGATTAAGGGGGCAGAAGGACAGACTCCTAAAAGAAATGTATGTGCTGAGGTTGAAAGGATGCTTATCTAGCAGGCCTCAGAACAAAAAAAATAGACAGCACTCCATAACTTTCTCTGAAAAGGGAGAGAGGGCAGAGGGTCTCCTATAGAAGAGGCTTTGAATTTTTTCAGCCTGCATCTCCCCTCAAAAAATCCCAAAACAACCCCCTCCCCCCCCAAAAATGAACCCAAAGCAGCCCTCCAAGCCCCCAAAACCAACCTCATCTGTGATTTGACTGCACTTAAAGATGACTGTCACTTGTCCCAAGCTGATTCATAAACATTGAGAGATGCCTTATGCACAGCCGGTAAAAGCACTGAAAAGACTCAATCACAAGCACTACTGAGATATTGACTGGAAATAAAAATCTAGATGCAGAGCTTATGGACCTGATTTAGTGGTAAACTTGGCAGTGCTAGGTTAACAGCTGGACTGGTCTTAAAGGTCTTTTCCAACCTAAACAATTCTATGATTCCATGTCTTTCTCCGCAGTCACCACACAGAGAGCGTTCCCATCATCAGCATCTACAAAGTACCAACAAGCCATCCTGAGAAATTCTGTTGGAAATTACCTAGTAGATTGCATTTGCCTTGTAGTCTCTGGATCCTCAAACATCTTGACAATAGGTTCAGTTTCAGCTTGAAGCTGCTTCAGCTGCGCAACAACAGTTGTTCTCTTCTCACGCAAAGCTAAACACACAAACAAAAAAGATTAATTAATACCTGAAGTTTTTACAGAGGCCAACCTGTAATTACATGGTGCTGACAGCACATTTGAACCTGTGTCCCCAATTCCTACCTCACTTGTCCTCTTATTTAAGTCACAAAACCAGAAGTATCTAACAATTAATAAACTTAATAAAAAGCTTCTAGCATTTGGTTCCTTCCCTTGTGTGGAGTTCTAATCAAGTCACTGAAGAGCAGGTACAGGTGGAGCAGTATGTATTAGACAAGGTATCTTCAGGCTTCCACTGAAGGAGAAACAAACTTTTAAAGTTCACTTATTCTAAGTAAATTTGGGAAAAAAGTAAACAGTGTTATGATACCAGTAAGATTAATTTTCCTCTAACTGACCAGGTTCTGAAAGCACATTTTTAGAATACATAACTGAAAATTGACATGAAAGAATTTAAAGCAGCTCAATATGTAAAATTATGATTCCAAACACTACGTTTACTTAGAATATTAAACGTTTTATAACAAATATTTAAGAAATAGAACTAACAGCTTCAGGATAATTATTTCACACAGACCCAAACCTCTTCACCAAGTACTACCTGCACAATAAAACAAACACTTAAAATTCAGAAAAGCTTATATGCTTAGAAAAACCCAAGCCTTAGAAAAAAAGAGCAGTACCCTGAGACTGGCTTATGAGCTAGAAACATATGGGACCAGAGAAACCAAGACCAAATCCCAAGAGAGAACAGTATGCATGAAGCCATGAAAGTGAGCCACGCACCAGGACACCCATTGCCACAGTGAACCTATTAGACATTTCTTTTGTGATTTGACTACATATATTTGTGAAGAAGGTCCAAAGTGGCTAACGCCATAATGGTGAGAGGAACAGACCCTAAATGTGACTTGCCTGACAGAGAATGTTCCAATAAGGAGAAGTTATCTCCAATTTCAGATGAATCTTGAGATAAGAGGAAGAGGAACAGACAAAAGAAGAAAAGTCATTCAGTTGACCTAACAAGAGTAATAAAATATTTTCCTGTGACATCTCCTTGCTGTGTAATTGTAAGTTGATCTCATGGAAGACAAAATGAAAGCAACTATAAATTGTGCAGAGGCAGCAAACTTAGCTTTGAGGACTTAAAACAGTGAGGTTTCAGAAAAAAAAAAATTCAGCATAGAATTCTAATGAAACCAGCAATTCCACAAGTAAAAATAGCCATTTTTAAAGCACTGATGCATGAAGATGACACATACCAGAAATCTCAGACTAAGTTAAGACCCTTTCATAGAAAGCTGTATAAGCAAGCGCCCTGTACAACTGACTCTATGTGAAAGTATTACCTCTGCTTGACTTTATACTGCTGATAACAGCCACAGATCAAAACAACAGTTAGTCATCATCGTCAAACCAATGACGTAAAACGTTAGAGAGATGTTTGAAAAAAAGTATAAGAAAAACAAAGTTTGGAAATTGTTGGACTATATTAAGGCAGAGCTTTCCCAGTGACCAAATTAATTCAACTAACTTGCAGATATGACGTTATGAAATAAAACACTTAGCAACCTCCTTAAATAAGTGGCTGTAATCAGAATATTAAAAACATAAGGCTAGTTACTCTGTGAAGAGTGTGAGAAAAAGGTGAGGAATTCCACAAAATAAGAAAAAGATGGGAGAAATAGCAAGAAAGCATATATTCAAAACTAGAGTCGAGAAAGGAAAAAAAACCCCAACCCAACAAACAAAAAACCAACCCAGAAAAAAAGAAACAACAATAGGCAAAAAACCCAAACAAAACCAAAAAAATACCATTAAGGACAGAAATTAGAGAAAAATATTCCAAATTTCCTCCCCCTTTCCTAACACTCCTCAGGAAGACAGAAATTAAAAAAGTAAACAAGTCTCCATGGAGAAGACAGTATGAGGTTTAATTTTATATTATAATATTAATTATAATTTGTTTTCTTCTAGAGAAACAGCAGTTCATATGTTGAAAGAAGTAAGGAAAACATGCACTTTCAAAACCATCTGTATCTCCTCAAAGTCTAAAAATCAACCATGGAAAGACAGATTAATGGAATTACTTATAGTGGAAATCTAGCCTTAATACACTGGATGCTTTAAAGAAGAAGTTTAGCGACTCCAAATCATGTTTAATTTGACAGATGAAAAATAAGTACAACTCTATTAGGCTATACCTTTAAAATGCCTGAAATGATCAAATCAGCATTGAAATACTTCAGACACCACTCAAGGACAAAGTTCCTGATAGACCAACAAACTCAAACTTCACAGGATTAGGGGATTTATTTGTTTCAGGATTGTACATCCTTTCATTAAGGCCAAGGTTAAATGGTATTCTAGTTTGAGTGCAACAAGCAAATCACCACTAGCTATTTATTATTCCAGACAAAAAGGTTGGAAAACAATTTTTTCTTCTAAATTAGTGGCTTACCATGTGGAATTTCATCAGAATAAAGATTTTTGTACACATCCATAGCAAAATCCACCATGTTGGTATCGCTAAGAAGATCCAGTTTTCCTTGGAGTAGCTCTTTTTCATTGTATATCTGAAACAGGAGTTAACATATTTCTGTGAATACTATTAAATAGATTCTAATTCATATTATAGAGTTACCTTTATTACATAGTTCACTTACAGATTTTTGGCCAATCAAATTGTTTTAAACATCAAATCTCACAGCTCTGTCATTCAGCGTGTTTACTATACAGCCTCTCTACGTTTCCAGTCTTCGCAAGATACCAGCAACATCCTGCTATTTATGAACGTGGGAACTTCAAAGACTAGTTAGAAGACAAGCAGCATTTTAGATTACCATTCCTTTAACAGGAATAGCAATTCCTACTACAATTAATGGGAAGAAATCCAATGGGAAAAACCTCTAAAAACTATATGTATTTTAAAAATAATAAAACTGTGGTCAGATTTCTCTTTCAAAGTAGTGAACATTTTCCACAAAATGACATGCTGAACAGTGCAGACAAGTCAATTTAAAGTGGATTTGAAAAGAGATACTCAAGATCAAAGTTATAGGTAGCTGAAGCATAGATTAATCTAAAATAGCTTGCTAGGTCTATGGCATAAGGAGAAATTTAGTTTTGTTTGTGTAATTAGATGGTGTTCTTTTAAACTCGTCGAATTGTGGTTTACACTTCCTAGCCTGTAACTTAGCTGTGCATTGTAAACTCAAGATGTAGGTGGGGGCCTAAACTAGAGCGTAGCTCAAAAATACAGTTGCATAAAGGCAATTCACCACATCATGTTTATGGATATCTTCGATATAGAACCTGCAAAATCTTAATTTGGCTCCAAAGATCATATCATTCAAGATTAACACTACAAAAATAACGCTGCTTAATTAACTTGAGCTGATTTACATATGTCAAAACACTAAAAATGCCCCCAAGACGACAGACATCAAACAAAGTCCAAACACCAGAAAACTAGTCCGGTCAAGTTGTCTCAATGTATGCATGCTTAATTGATTCATTTCTGAAGCCTAAAATGATATCTATTTTAAATTAGAAGCTTAGGTTATTTTACACCTTTGGTTTCCATTTTAAAATAATCAGATGAGTGCTACTGATAGTTTAAACTGATGAGAGTTTAGTCTAAAGTATCTCAAGCATTACAAACAAGGCAGAGCACTAGAAGGGGCTTACATCTGTTTTGAACACAAATTCGTGAAAGGCACGGTTTAAAATTGAAGTTGATTAGCAACGCTACACCGAGGCAACCCCACAAACCGCCCCGCAACTCCCCGGCTGAAGGGCAACACGCGTGGCAGGGGCTGCAGAGGAGGCGCAGAGCTAACCGAGGCTGCACACGCTGTCGGAAACCGGGCAGAAAACGAACCGCGGCTGTGAGGGAGAGCTTTTGCTCTTTCCTCCTCCGAACACGAGAACAGGAAAGAAGCTAGGCCAAATGCTAGGAAGGCGAAAGAGGAGCTCCCCTCTGCCTCGCAGCGAGCAGCCCCGGGAGCGGCGCTGCGGGGGGAGCGGCTGCCTCGGGCCTCCTCGGGCCCGCGGCCCTGCTCTCCCTCCCTCCCGGAGCAAACCCGCACGCCTCTTCCTCGCCCTCTCTCCGCGCTACGCAGGAGCCCCGAGCTCCTCCCTCAGGACGCAGGCTCCAGCCGCCTGGCGGGCCGG
>VZZY01020928.1:15739-81206 GCA_013400335.1 Eurystomus gularis
CCCCAACCCCCCCTCCAAACCAGAATTATGTTCAGCAGGTCTTGACTTCTGTTCCTAGTAGGGAGGTTACTGCTGGTCCAGGAACACTGGGGACAAAGGTATGTTGGATTGTGATGTGCTGCTGCTCAGTTATTGGCCTCAGGTGCTACAGACTGCGGTCCCTGACCACCCCCTGGCAGTTGTTCCACACATACCCCCTGATCTCCAGGATCTTTCCTCCAGCTAGGATTTTCGCCACTTTCTTTCCAGGCCCCTTTCTTCTTTCCAAAGCCATGTCTTCATTTCAGGGAACCCTTCTCTGAGGCCCCTAGCCTACTGTTTTCTCAAGTAGTCTATGTGAAGAAACACAATGAGTGATCAGCCTCTTAATTGGGGGTTCTGTCTCTGTTAATTGGAGGAGTTGGGATGTGCAACTCCTTAGTCCCATTTTTATCAAAATGTATAGCCAGACTGTACTGGTAGCTGGCAGGAAGCAGCAGAATCTTCCTAAGAGTTCAAAAGTTCAGTTTCAGACATTCACACAGGTATAGACCCAGTATCAGCTGCCCACTAGTATTTAAATGTCTTTTTTTTTTTTTTTCCCCCTACAAGGGTAATGCACCAAAGATGCCTGAAAATACAAAAAGAAAACATCGCTGCTCTCAGGCTTTGTCCATGGGAAATGGACTGAGTCACCAGGCTAACTACAAGAAAAACATTCCAGTCTTACAGTGCTCCCTGTACTCATCTCAAATTAACTTCTCCAGGAGGGATAACATTTTAGGGCGCATTTGTTGAGGAGGAAAATTGAAGCAGGGAGATGATAAAGAATTACTCAGAGCTAGCACAATAGATTGGTGGCAGAACCATGGAAAGAGGAAAAGATCTGACCTCAGTCTGGTCTCTTGCAGTACTTAATTGTTGTAGGGGCCTCCAGTCGGTAATGAGTCTAAGACAGTGGAAAGCAGAATTTCTCACGGGGGCGGGGGTTGTGGTGAAGATGTTCATTTCTCTTCTTTTGTTCAAGAGCTGTCTTTGAAGGCATTGTTCTTCCACAGCTGCAGTAGCCTACATTCATTGTGATAATTGTGGGACAATATGTAGAATGGATGATTGATACATGAGATAAAGTTGTGTAAGAATATTACTAGAAGATCATATGGAGATAATAAATTATGCAAAGGGAGCTCGAAGACATAAGCTAAGGACAATTTTTGTGGGGTACAATGTGGGAGATGGTACAGCAGGTCCAAACAGGGACAAAATGGATAAAAGAAACAACAACTAAAATGCTGGAATAAGTCACATAACAGGATAGGAGTTGAAGTATTACAGATAGGTAAGGCTGAAAAATACAGTAAGTAGCTCATGGACAGAAAAGGAAACAAATTCTCTATGCTTAAGAAGACCTCTGTATTCCCCAAGCACCCTGCCATCTTTTTTCCATATCAGAAGGAGGTCTAAGTGCACTTTTTTCCTTTGGTGCACAGCCAGGGTCTGGGTATTCAGGAAGCTGGGACTGAGAGACACCACAGAACTTACAGGGCAGTCTAGTCTGGTGTGGAAGAAAGATGGCAGGGTGTGTAGGGAGTACAGAGCTCTTCATAAGCGTAGAAAATGTGTTCCCTTTTCTGTCTGTGAGCTACTTACTGGATTTTTTCTGTCTTTTACCTACCTTCAGTACTTCAACTCGTGTCCTGTTGTGTCACTTGGAAGGTGTAGGGTATAGACAGCAGTGAGCAGGCAAAGTTTGGTTTGGGTTAGATTTTTTTTTTTTTAATTATTATTTATTTTGAGACACCCTTTATAAATTTGTTACCAGCTAAGGTTTTTGAGAGCCAGGTGTTCTCACACTTTCCAGCTCTTCTATTCTCGCTATTAATCAATTGTACTGTGTGGCCTGGACAGTTTGAACTCCCAGTGAATTTAGTTTTAAGAGCATCTTGAAAGATTTTATAACAAGAAAGTTGAAGTAGTGGATATAAAAAGGGAAGACAGAGCCTGTGGTGAGAAGAAACTGTTATTACTAAAGGAGATTGAAGTGAAGGTATTAAGTAACTCATTATTCACATCCATGTACTGACTCCACCACTTAGCTCAAGGTTTTTAACAGATCCTGCAATAAGCACGGCTGCTTTAGGAACAAGCAGTGGAAGGAGAAATGGTAGAGGCACTCCTGTCAAATGATCCAATTCCCCCTCTGGTTGTGAGCTTCTCTCCCCTTTGACAGTAAAGGGAGATTAGCTACTGACTAAGAAGCTGTGATGGCCTCTTCTGCTACAGTCTGGCTCAGAGTCCCCGTTTGAAGTGCAGCCTCAGCAAAGAAGGTGGAGGGAAAGCTGATGTTCCTTGCTCACCATCGTACGCATAATACAATATCGATCTGCCTAATGTGTGTTAGTGCTCTCGGTCAACAGAATATGATGTCTTAGATCTCGGTAATTATTCCCTCCTTGACTAGCAAGACTGGTATTTCTAAATGTCCCATATTGTGTCCTTGTAGACTAGCCTCCTGTGACATAGTACAGTCTTAGGGAGTTTGAGCCAAACCCATTGAAGGCAATGGCAAGGATCAGTTGATTTCAGTGGATTTTAGAGGGTCAGAAAAAGATAAAGGATTAGGTTCAGAGCATTATTTTAACAGGTTATAATAGTGCCTGCAGTAGTACAGGATTTTCCCTGCTATATTAAAACTCCTTAAGATACTTCAGGAGGCCCAGTTTTCCTTTCCCTTCCCAAAATACTGAATATTTTTGCAGTTGCCTGTGCTAATCTTTTACAATATTTTTATTTCAGAAATACAGACATTGTGAGCCACATACAGGCACAGAATGCTCTGAAGCTGTGATACATTTTAAGTTGTTGAAGCAACGTTTGTTCATGATGTTGTGTGTGAAATTTTATCCCACAGGGAAGGTATATGTGAGGGTTTTGGTTTGGTTTTTTTGCTTTGTTATTTTTTCAAGCTGAGTTATTAAGCCCTGAAAAATGGAAGTGCTGATATAATCTGAAATAGTATTTCCTGAAGGGCCATGTTAGAGAAATATTCTAGGAGTCTAATAAGCCCCATTGTGAGAGTCATTTGTCATTTTATCCCTACAGGCAAATTTGTAAAGGTTAGTGAAGGCTATTTGTCAAAGTTAAACGCTGCTTAAAATTTTGTTTCCAAAACACAAGTAGTTTTTAAATATTGCTAATTGTCCTTTTCCGATTATTTTAGCAAAAATAGTTTTGATTAGGAAAGACGGGGAAGAAAGTGTCTAAAGTGAAATTGTTTATATACTTATTTATTATGAAGAACTAATTTTCTGTATAATAGTTTCAAGCTGAGCCTGCTCAGTTTTCATCAGAAAATTAGGATGGTGTATGCATAAAAACTCCTTGCGCCAATACTCAGAAAAATTCCTATTTTAAACAGGATTGATTAAAAGAGTATGTGTATTAGTAGCTAAAAGTGTATGAATTGTGCATCCTGCTGTTGTTCTCTAAATGCAAATGATATCTTGCAATTCTAAAATGTCCTTGTCGGTATATATTTCAAATGGAATAGAGGAATTTAGGGTTTTTTTTGTATCAAGCTACTAGTTATTTTCTGACAGTGCAAAACCAGAGAGCTTAGATAGCTGAATCCACAGTAAACTTGTAGGCTTATAGGATGTGATTTAAAGTAGCCCTTTATTTAAGTGACAATTTCCATGTAGCTTGATAGCCAGTCACCACAATTTGTAAAAGAAACAAAAAAGGGAGTGCTTATTTTCCTGAACTTTTGAATCAGCAAACTAGTCCCCAAAGATGGATCAAATCCCCTTTTTTAATTTATTAAGCATAAACGAACTAAATTGAAACTTGATTAGCCCACAGTTGAGAGAATCTCTCTGCAATGGCTTGGAACACTTGCTATGCATTAACCTCAAATCCCAGGCCCTGTATTCTTCGTACTGCCTCTTCTAGTGGCATCGTTCGTTCTCAGTTAAAGACTTTAAAGCCCTTCTTTTGGAGGTTACTGAAAGACTTACGTGCTTTTCGCCTGTTTTAAAATGCATATATGTTTATATTAGATGCAAGTATTCTCCAGTAGGAATTTTCTGAGAATCAGTTGGTGAATCAATATTTATGAAGTTGAGTGTGAGTTGCATGAAAGTATTATTATTTTACTCTAAGCAGTAGAGGAATTGGCATGATTGTAAAGCAGTAATTCGATTAGCTTGATGTCAAAGCTATGCCTGCTTCTTTTCTGCTAAAGACAAAAGCCCTTGTGAAAGTGCTTGCTCATTATCGCGAAATAATAGGATAATACTATGCAGTTAAGTATAAAGAGTTTTCTTCTTGCATCAACAATATGTTAATGATAAGCATAACATTAGCCTGTTGACATACTGAATTCTTTAAAATAATCATGACATGTCACATGTTTTTAGAAGTTTTACAGAGAAGTCTCATTTTTATGTCCAGATGGTAGCCAAAAGGTGGCAGTGTTTTATTCACTATTCATTTGCAAAACAGTGTAAAAATGCATGAATTTATTGACACTTTACTTCTAATATCAGATCAAACTGGATAATTGTATCCTGAAAATAATGTCTGTTTATAAAAAGAACTTACTTAGAATTAAATTAGGAATTAAATTTCTTGCGTATACCTGAAAGCTTACAACAGATGATCTATTACATAAATTTCAAATATGAGGTGTGTGGTGTTTCATATGAAACCTACATTGTCACTAAAAGATAACTTTGGGGTCTCTGCGGGTTTTTTTGGAGTGCTTAAGAGGATCAGAACTTTTCCTCTAGGTGTTGGCAGAGTTAGCTCATTTTACCTTCAAAAAGAGAGAAATTAATCTCCCCATGCTTTTAATATGAGCCAAAACTGTTGCATTAAAAGCAATTTGTTTTATACACCCTAGAGATGTTGTAATATTTTTCATAAAGTGAGTACAGGCGTTTTTGTGCTGAGACAACAATAAGTTGAAGCATTGTTGAAATAATGCTTTTTGTGCCTGCCAAGTCGCTTAGCTATACATCATGGTTTGTCTCAGAATACTTTGAGATAAAAGTTTAAATATTAGTGGAGGAATGCTTGCAAGTGCAGTTAGGTTCAAGCAAATGTTTCCATGTGAATTTTGATCCATAGTTATGTCAGATGTAAACATGAAATTACTGTAGTTACAGAATAAGTTTAAGTCCGATGCAGTAAATAAGTGTTTTATGTTAATATGAAATATTTTTTAAAAATCACTTCTGTTACATTCTTTCAGAAATATTTAAGAATCATGACCCGTTCCCCAAATATTGGCCAATCTATTTTCCTGTGAATAGATTTCATCATTTTCAATGTTGAAAAGTTTGGATAAACATTATATGTGGGATAGAAGAAAACTTGATTCAGAGGGCAGGACCTGGGAAATCCAATTGAAATGGTTCTGCATTTTAATATGCTTCCATATTTACCTCCAGTAGAGTATAATTCATACCTATCTATCAGTGTAATTAATATATTCTGTAATGTCAAGCAAAACACAGCAGAGTTCCCAAGGGAACTGGAGTTAACAGGCCTTGAGATTCATCGCTGACTGCTCGCTTTTGCCACTTTATTTTCTGGAATAGCCCACTGGCTACATCTGTAAGGGCTCTTCCTTCAAAAAGCGACAAGAGACACATTTTTGTTCAAGAATTATTATGGTGTTCTCACATTGACAAGAAATTGATATGAAATTTAATTCTTTATTTAATCAAATGAGGCAGAGCATTCTGTCACTAGCGAAAATTCAGGAAACATCATGAAGGTCAGCAGGATGAATGTATCCAACAAATATGGTTGGATGCCACAGATATAACTAAGAGACTGTCCAGAAGACCAAACTGGATTATGTTAGTTTTTCACTAATAACTCATCACTTTTTAACAAGAAGAAAACTCCTAAGGAAGTACAAGTGTGTAAATGCTGACTTTGCTAATAACCTATTTCCTGCTGGGCTCCAATGTTTGTGATCCATCTGCTTGTAGAGTCTATTCCCAAAGAGTATTTTAGAAAAGCTTACTTATACAGAAAGGCCTAGAAATTTCCTGAAATAATTCTGGGAACAAATCCAGAGGATAGTGAAAAGTCTGGGACATATTCTTGTATATGGATATCAAAAAGAACCATTGCTTGGAGCAGTCTGTTCCCAAGATATTTAATATATCCCTGGAGGAGGGAGGGAAGTCTTCTCAGTGTACACATCACATTTTAAGGAAATTTGGTCAGGAAGCAAAGCACAACTACAGCAATAATATATTTACATTAAATTTCAAATACTATGAGCACATCTAAAAGCAATGGCATACACTTTCAATAAAATGTAATTGTCATAGCTGTCACTGTGTAGGTTAAAGATATTTTATGCATGTGCAGTTATGTAAGAGGGAGCAAATGATTCTCATGGTTTTCTTCCTGTAATTAAACTAGGGGGGTTTTATGCATCCAGGTATTACTCCTATACTGTAAATTTCATTGTGATCACATGTAAGTAGAGCTTTAGGTTGAAGGTTTTTCTGCTAAGGGAAGGATGAGTTCCCTGAAGACAGCAGCACAAGGGAGAAGGATTTTGGAAGGTTTTCTCAGTCATACGTGGGAGGAGGTTTGCATCTGCTGGATGCATGTGTGCTCTATACTGTATATTTTCCGCTGTGGATGGCCTGCCTGTGCCTATGCACTTGTTTCCAGGGGCTGCTATCTCTGCTCTTTAGAGAGGCTGTGGTTTCCTCTTGAACTTCATCTGCCTCTGCCAACACCCTCTGCTTTCTGTTGAGGCCAAATGCAGCAGTAGGCGGGACGGGGGAGGCTGTGCACATGTACCACTGTTCCTGAAGTGCATGTGCTGCATCACGTATTGCTCACTGGGTGAGACTACAGTCCTGAGGTTACAGTGAGTTATCCCTAAGTCTTGCTGATACTTCAATAAAAAAATAACTGGCTTGCAAATTTTGTCCTCTGTGTTCCTCCAAGAAAAGCTTGTGACGTGCAATAAATCAGCAGTTATTACTTACATGCTACAGTGTTGGTTTTGACCTGTCCATGTTGTGGAAATTAATGGGACATTTGATCTCTCCCTCTTGATATGAATTCAGTTGGGGGTTTTTTGGTGGCCTTTCTGTAGTAGACCTTTTAGTAACTAGCTTCCAAGCAGTGTCTTTTAAAAAAGATAATAAACATTAAACTGATGTGCAAAACTTGCCAAAAACTAGTTCATTACATTTCTATGCGTCTACTCAGGACCCCTTTTGGAGAATAAGGGGCAAAAGGTAGGTTCTAGGAAATGCTCTGTATCTTAGGGGTTTTGGTATTACTTACCTTGGGTGTAAATTGCAGATCAGTCAATAAGGGAAATGCAATTCATATAAAACTGCACTCAGCTCTTTTGGAAGTCATAGGGAGATTTTACAGGGACTGAAATGAAGTTGGGTAGGCCAGAATCTCCTTTGAAGATACTGTTAATGATGACATTGCTAAAGAACGTAAAGACTGGGACTGGTACTGTGCTGTTCATTGGCTTTGAAGTTGCTGTGAAATAATAGAAACTGCAGGTTTTTCCTAACATGTATTTGTGGCACTCGTGGTTACTGTGCACACACCTTGCATCGCACACAAACAAGAGCACAGTGTCGGTTTTATAAGAAACTGCTGTTCCTATTGCAGATTACTTGGATTATTTTTAAACGTATAAGGTTATTCCCTGCTGGGGCTGTAGGCTGACACCCTGTTGTGGAGGCCTTTGCAACGGGCTTCACTGGCTTCAGAGGCTTTGCAATAGGGGAAATTGTGCAGTAGTGAGGTAGGTGGGTTGTTTAAAGCAACCTCCTTTTGCCTCCTATGAGTGTGATCTGGTTAAACCTTAGTTTAACTGCTGAGGTGAGTGGTTATTCTTCCATTCAACAGCCATTACTTCGCATGTAGTAATTCCTGAGATCAGGTGCGAGTCGGTTTTTAACCCAGTTCACTGACAAAATAAGGCTTCTGCAATCACACCACAGGTACCACTGTTAGTCCCTTTGTAACAGTTGTTTAACGTGGAGGCCAATCCAGTCAAGTGTAAAAGTAGGCTAGAGATCCCTTCTGCAGAAGTTCCAGGGACTGAAGACACCCCTGAACCTATTTGTTCATCTGCCAGGGGATGAGAGATTTGATTTTCAGCTGGATTTCCTGGCAGCCAAGTAGATGGCCCTGTACATGTTAGGCAGCCTGTCAGGTATATATTTAGCTGCAAGGTGTAGAGTGTTATGTCTCTCGTCCAACAGAAAAGAAATACAAGTAGATAAAGAGAACTTGAAGGTATGGTTGCAAAATGTGTGTGTTTTGAAGGGTGGGAGGGGGCTGGTGGTGTTACAGTTCAGCCACAAGACATGAAGACAAAGCCATTTTTTTCCATAAATACTTGTTCGCAGCTAATCAAGTGTGCAACAAACCTTAAACTCTATTATCAATTAGATAATTGATATCTAATGTATCTACAGTTTAAAATATAACCACACAAGAAATTTAACATGAAAGAACATGGCACTTTTGGACAATCGGTGTCAGTCTTGTGAACTGTGCAGAGTGTCACAGTCATCCGAAATTTACCTGAAGTTATTATAAATTCTACTTAATATAGTAGAACTTTAAAATGGTGGAAATGAAATCTTCAGGTAAAAATACATCCCCTAAAAAGTTAAGGCACATCCGTGTGGTTGATGTAACTTAAAATACCTTATTTGATCTTTCTGGCAACTGGCCTATAATCAATCTCTAACAAGACCTTTTTATATGTCGGACTTCAGGAACTGCTAAAATCCTGAGAAATGTAAAAGCAGACGTGAACTTGCTCATACTTCTTTTCCCGTAGTGGTGAAGTAAAGATCTAATACATGACTGAGGGGAAAGGTGTGGGTAGTGCTCCTTGAAATGACGACCCTATGGGCCTTACTCTTTTGGGCCTAGGTCAAGATTGTAGGAAAAGTGGCGTTCTCTGCTCCCTTAAAAGGATGTGCATGTTGCTAATGCAGCCCCTTGGAGGCATGATCAGTTATTCAGAGGAAAATACTTGTCCTCCCAGTGGCAAAGTATGTGTAGGAATCACAGCTGTTACTACAAATGCTGAAAATGTCTTCAATAGCCATATACCCAGAGCTCAAATAAAAACTGACTAGCTCTATTGCTGTTGCGGAAGTTAAAATTTCTTTTCATCTATGTGTTGCTCTGCCCTGCCTGAGGATAATGGGATGTAGATTTTGAAATATTCAACTGTGTATGTAGGTACACTTAATTATATTCCCTAATGAAAAATGCTCAGGCTGATTTATGCAATGTTGATATAAATAGAGGGAATATCTGTTCTTCATAGGAAAGCCAATAAGATGATTGGGTGCCTGTCTTGATACCAGAAGCTCATATGAAACAGCCCAAGGCAGAACATTTTGCAGGTCTTGCGATTCCAGAGTTTACAATACATCTTAGTTTGAAAACTGCAAAACACCAATAGGCTGTCTTACAAGGAGTCTTCATATTTGCATGCATATTACCAGCTATTCCATCCCTTCATCATTTAGTATGCTTTTAAAGTTTTTACAAACAGAACTGTAATTAAATATTACTTAAGCCACTTCTAAAACTGACAGTTTGGAAGTAAGGGATAACTCAACGTGCTGCCTTATGAACAGCAACAGGCCACTTCACTACAATGAGTTTCGCTTTTCCAGTTTTTATTCATACAGAGTTCAAATTAGCTTGGAATACGGTTCAATATATTTGTATTTCAGATTTCATCTCTCATAGCACAGTGTATTTTTCTATTTACATTAGTTACACTGAGAGTCATTTTTAGGCTCTAGATCAAGACATGGTTGAAACAGCAGCTGGTTCATTCGTTTTAATGGAATTAATCACTGAACAAGTGGGAACAAGACAGATTAATGCACACTTAAATCCATGTGTGATAGTTTTCATTGACAAAAAGATTATCCCAAGGAAGATCCTTTTATTTCTGCAGATCTCTATAACAGTGTTGCAAAAGAGGAATAAGTGACCTCAGGGTATGTTAATTTAAGATTAAAATGTTCCTGATGTATTTCAAATTGTGTAGAAAAGGGAATTGTCTCATAGGTTGAGAAAAGAGAGCACGCAAAAAGAAAATCCTCCAAGAAATACTTTTTTTTACTCACTATTATTATGCATAAGCAACTCTGATCATGCCAGAAGTATAACTGTATGACCAAACTTTTGCAAGAATTTTTCATCTTGTATGTAATTGATTGATCACCTTTGCTTTAATGTTTCTGTTACCCAGTGACCCCATAGAAAGCAAACAAACTAAATGAAAATGCCGTTTGACAAATACAGATTTATTTTATCCACAGGTCTTGTAGAAAAGCAGAAATATTTGCATAGGAAGGACTTGCCAGTATTTCACAAAGCTCAGAAGTAACACAGTAGATCTAACACCCTGTAAAACAGTGCATCTTATGAACATCTCATCTCCTAGAGGATACCAGCCCTTTAGCGTAAGGCTTGGAGAAGGCATCTGCAGAGTCTACCCAAAGTGGGATAGTAGAAAGAAGCATCTTGCAGATTCGTTTTCTCTGTAATTTTGGAAGCTCTTTGTCTTTGCTTGTCACGTGCTTAGGGATGGCATATTTCTTATTTTCAGGCCAGTGTATATTCTGGCACAGGTTAACTTTTTCCAATGCAGCAATAATATCTGCCTTCTTGGTGATCGTGAGAATGTGATTTTGAACTTAGGGTAAGTTGCAAAATAGCTCTTGCATTCCTCTAGTACAACAGAGATGGAACTTACGTGCAGAAATATAGGAAAGTAATCCTGGATCAGGTTTCATCTTGCTCATCCTTTCTGAGTTTTAAGTTTTAATCACCTTAGCCATTGTCAAGGTTGTTGGCACTATCACCGTGGTGGTTTTAGCAGTGAAAGAACATCAAATGACTGAATTCCAAAAAGGCCGCAGGACTTGAGCTTGAGATGTAGTGGTTGGCTGTGAAACTCACTGTAACGTGCCACAGCATCCTGAGTTTGACACCTCAAGTCTAACTTCTCTCAAAAGACAGAGATTTTTAGACATGCTTTTTCTGATGTTACTATTGAGCTAGGAGGAGAAAAATTTCACTCCAGGCATATTTGTTTTCATTTAGTCAGCTGTTCTGTTACCCAGTGACCCCCACTCCTGAGAAGGTGAATTGGGAAAAGGAGACCTGTGGGTTGAAATGGAAAGAGATTTAATAAAGTAACAATAGAACGCCCAGCTATTAATACTAATATAAAGTACACAAAGTTACACTCAGCCCATGTAGTGGTTGCGAGCTGCTCGCTCCCAGCAGTGAATGCCAGATGTCAGGCACTGCGAGCACCACAGCTCCAGTGAAAGCACAATGGTTACAACAGACGGGAGAGTCAGCCTCAGGAGCAGAATGATGGGTGAGACTCTCCAGGAATGGCAACCGTTGAGGAGAAGAGACCATCCCCAGCAGTTTATAGGGAGTCTGATGTTTATGGTATGGAATACTTCTGTTGGCCACCTTGGGTCAGCTGTTGCTCCTCCAAGCTTTAGCACCTGGATAATTCAAAACTGCTAAATACGTCGATCACTATGAAGACCTGCATACCATGGCTGGCCACAAACAAAACCTAAGTGTCTTACCAACTTTGCTCTCACCGAATCAGGTGCTGCCATCATCTCAAAAATGCAGCTTTCCTGAAAAGAAAATTGATTCTATTATTCAATCCCAGTGAAAGCAAGACAGTGTTAAAGCAATCTTCACTGTAGCTTTGGTAATTGTTTCAGTAGGACAGAAAGTCAAATGACTGATCAGCTGCCTTCACTAGTCCTTCAGCATTTTCTGGATGTCGATCACAATTTTGCCTTTAAAGTGAAGGAACTAGTTCTTAGCAGCTTATGTTTAGAATTGTTCATGATAGAATGGTAAAACTTATGTAAATAAAGAGTAGGTTGAGTACTTTAATTCACTGAAGCGCAGAGAATGCAGGTAAAAATTGTTTTAACCATTACTGGGTAACCTAAGACAAAGACAACGTGCAGGATAGCTGGCTGAAGTGGCAGCTTTCAATTCACTTTGCAAGTAAAATTACCTCATCTTCCCCTTTGTTTTAATCTCCATTTTGCATTGTCTTGTTCCAAGGCAGCATCATTAATCTTTCCAGTTATTCTGCTGTCATCTCTGTGTCCCCTGTGGCTTGGGGATGCGGATCTTTAATTCTTTTGAAAGTTCCTGGTGTCAGTACATCTGTGCAGGATTGTGACTGGAATCAGAAAAACCTGTGATGATGCCATGAGTTGTCCCTAAAAGAAAAGTTGGCAGAACCAAGCAGTTCTCTGGTGTTTTAGGCTGCAAGTCTCATAAAACAGTTTGCCAAACGTACACAGCAGAATTGGAGACTTTGGTGAATTTTCATCAGCTGCACTGAAACAAAAAAATAAATGATCCTATAGGCAGCATGGACAGGAAGATTCATTGCAATGTACTGTAAGTCTCCATATTCCCTAAGCTTTTCTTTAAACGGGTAGTTAAGCATTGTTGTCAGAAGCCTGGCATGGTTCACGAGCAGGATTCCTTCTGTCATCCACTCATCAGTTGCTAGCTCTTACGAGGTGCTGCCAGGAGAGAATGAAATTACTTGTAGTCTGTAGAAAAGCATGTTGGCCCTGGTGCCTGGCCCACACAGGCAGCCTGGGGAGAAGTACACCAGTACGGGTGGATGGAGTGGTGGGGTAGAGCTCCTCTGTCCTCTTTTCAATGACAGTTCTGTTTTCACACAGCTTTCCATCAAGCTTTGAAATCAAACCAACTTTTAGAGTTGAGAGCTCACTCAACCCAGAAGAATATGGCTCCAGTAACTTGTGAAGCCTCTTTTAAAATCTGCTGGTGAAATCTTAACCAGGTTGCAATCAGTGGGCAGGTTTGAAGGTAGGACGTTACCGTTGACTTGAGCAGGATTAGACTTTTGACTTGTGGGCCTGTAGTTCGCTTTTAATTAAAAGTTTCCAGTTCTTTTTAAAAATGCTGAAAACATGCAGTGCCCGTTGATTTCTGTAGGATGTTCACTGGATGTTCACATTTCAAAAGATATCCTTTTTATCAGCTAACTTAGATAAGAATTTACAAACAATTTTAGACTTTTAAACTTGATCTTTCAGCTACTCCATTAATTTAAGGAAAGCAGTAGTACCTGTCCTACCTGTAGCTACTACAAAGGTCAGCACATAGAAACCACAGAGCATTATACATCCACCTGACAATTTTCTAAAAGTGCAAATGTTCTCTCTTGCTAACCAGTGAGTAGTCAGCTGGGATTTCATTTTGTGTGTGCCATCTTATCCCCTGCTTTCTCTCTTTGCCCTTGCTGTTAATAAAAAGCTGATTATAAAAATGAAACTTACTGAAAATCAGAACTGATGTATGAATGTGGCATTCAAGAATATTTTGCCTTTTTTAAAGAGCCATAATATTTGTTTAATATAACCTGTATGTATTATGGCTCTGTGGGTGTACATACAAGTGAATGTTTCTGACTCTTTTTGCAGTAAACTACATGATCACACTTTTTAGCTCTTTTGATCCTAGAATCTTAATACCACCTCCCAGCCAGTGACCCTGAAATGAATTTACGTTACCAAATCTTATCACCATGTGTCCGTGTGCGCTGTGGGGCTCAGAGCCATTGAAGAATGCTGTAGTTAGGTCTGTAAAATAAAATGAAACATAACTTGAAATGTTAGATGAGGAATTTCTGCAAATATGATATTTAAAGATGCTGAGGAGAAACTAACTTGCACTGGGTTCTTCATAAGGAGATTAGTTTGTTCAGTAATGACAGAGACTGAGTAAAGAGGATTTTCTTTTTTTTTGTAAATGTACCCATGATGAACACTGGCAGATAGCTGTACAAGTACAGAGGTTTTTATTAACTGCCAGGGTGTATTCTTTTCAAAAAGCTATCCATGTGTGCTTTGAGGATAGTTAAGACTGGTTCTACTCAGAATGATTAATGACAAAGGACATACAACCAGACACTCAGGTTGACTTTGAGGATGAGTCATGCAGATACAAATGTTAAGTAAAAGCAATTATTTTCATTGTACTGATTTGAAATAGTGGTTTAATCAACAGCTCAACAAGGACAAATTTTTGGTCTAACACTTGTAGTGTCCTTTTTAAGCCTGATGAGTTTCCATTCTGATATAGTGACATATTTTTCATATCTTAAGACTTACTGAAGGAGATCTTAATCTAGAAATTGTTTCATACCTTTATCAACTTCTGTATGTATGTATGCATATAGATTTGCTCACATGAAAAGAGATATGACAAGGAATCATCCCTGTATATAGTCTAACAATATCTAAATTATTCACCATAAAAATACTTTGACTACAGGGTAATTTATTATGATATATTCACAGATGCTTTGTCAAGTGGCATTTGAATGCTGTCAAAGGATGACATTTCCATCATTTTTAGAAGAGTCTTGATAATCAAATAGGAAAATCACTAGGAACTTTTTCCTTAATTCATGACCTACTTTCAATATGTCCCATTTCTTTTAAATTGTTTTTGTAAGGAAAAACAAATTACTTGATCATACTGCCATTCTGTTCATCTATCCAGCTGCTTGTCTAACAGTCCTCTAGTAATTTCTGAACATGGTAGCCAATTTCAACCAAATTTGACTGAGGATTAGAGGTCCCAGAGCTATTAAGGTTTTATACATTTCATGAAAATTGGTACTAAAGGAGAGACACTCAAGTCAGTGCCCGCTGAGTAAAGCTCTATCACAACTTTCCACAGGGAATCGTCTTAACTGATTGCAAGTTCGCACGAGTTCGAACTCTAAGTCCTGGCTAGGTAAAACCTTTGTTTTGTGGTGAACAATGTTGGCAATTAAAGTTTTTGCAAGAGAAATTTTTCTTCTTCTCTTTGCATTTGGCCTTCCCTTGACTTTTCTTCTTGGCAACTGAATTTTTGTTTCTTCAGCAAGAAGCTACCTGGCACCAGAATCGCTGCCCTGCCTTGTAGCTTCACTTGCTAGACTTTGGCATGTGGCCATATGGCTCATGTTCCTCTCTATAGGAGACCTCTATAGCTGAGTTCCTCTCTATAGTAGTTCAGGGTCAAGGGGCTACGTAAGTTGTCTATTGACAATCATCTATCACTTCTCCAGGAAGCTGTGCTAACTTTTCTGGAAGTGGATCACTGTCTCTCCTTTACCTGGCTGCACCTGGTGACATAACCATCAAATACCTTTCACTTTCCTCCACTGAGATTACAGATCCAGGAAGGGGCTTAATCCACCTCGCTCTCCTCAGATAACTTCCCAGGTATCCAGGAGTTTCCTGTGAAGAAACTAAGGTGCTCTTAGTATGTTTTTGTTGTTAAATATGTCTTCTGTGGACGGCGATGCCCAGGCCATAGACTGTCTGGTGCAGGGTGATCATATCCATGTTTTTCAGGGCTACTGCACTTTAAAACAGACTGTCCATAGTGCTTGACTTTCAGTCTCACATGGTGGTCCCACAAGTTGGTATTTTTGTTTGTTTTTCCAATCAAAGTGTAGTGCATGCGTTGTACTTCAGTCTGCGAGTGGTGATTTCTTTATGTGAATCTTAAGGTATGTGTTGCAGGCTCTGGGGTATGGCAGAGAGGAATGTGGGGTTGTTTGCGATAGTGTTGGAGCACTATGCTAAGCAGGACCCCAACAGAGTGCAGGCTAGCCTGGGCTGTCTTCTGGGAACAGTTGCTCATGAACTATCCACAGAGCTGCCCGCATGCTTTGATTTGAAGGGAGCTAGCTGTTTTTCTCCAAAGGAAAGCTGGAGAGTAAGGTAGCCAGGAGACCGCTGCCGGGGAGTTTTTTAAGGAGGTAAGCACAGTGTAGATGAGTCCACTGGGGTCCCCATGTGATGTAGTTCATCTGCTAGCTGAAAGATATGATGTCATACCGGCATATTGCATGATAGGAAGCAGAATATCCAGCTCCTGGGGCAGTTTTCTAGAGTGGTTGCTGCTTCCGCTATAAATCACCAGATTTCACAAGGTCTGGAAGTCATGACCTTTGCTGTTTTCATGGCCTTGATCATGATCCTACCCATAATGAAAATACTGCATGGCTTAAGACAGCACAAGAAAGTTAAAGAACATTTTCCTTAGCTTGATACAACTGTTTTTATAACATCTCTTTGCTTACGATCGTAACTTTGGGTAATTTTCACACTTTTTCCACTTCTGTGATTTGCAATACTGTACTGAATTGCCTTCATTACTGATTGAAAACAAAACCCAGTTCATTTTTCTCACCATTGTTGAATGAAACTATTGTTTCAGATGGTAAAAATAAGATCCATTTGGTATTTGGATGCTTCTGCATACTAAAATGTTTTCTGTCATCACTGCCTGACCACAGGACTCATGACTAAGCATCAAACCAAGGCCTGAGTCATAAAGGACTGTAAATAATGTCTGAATTCATATGTGCTTTCTTGGGAGCATTTCCACAATTATTCCTGAAGCTTTCCCAGCTGTAGGTGCATTAATCTGCCCACACCATGGGAGAAGTGAGAACTAGGTGCTTTTTCTAAGGTTTATTCTTTTACTTTGAAAAAAAATTATAGAAGACCTAACTCATTATCTTAAGTCATCTTTCCTTCACAGTAAGTGCCTATGTTAACATGTTAGTGCAAATTAGGAGTGCACTTTTGAAAGAAAACTCACGACTATCAGTCCTGACTGCTTCTCATTGTGGGGTAGTTTGGAGCATATCAGCTGGATTCCTTTGGGTAAAATTACATTGGATATATACTCCCAGAGCACACCTAACACACTCCAGCCAACACAGGGCATTTAGCCTATGGGCCTAGTCTAGAGTTAGTTCAGAAGTCTCTGAAAAAAAAAAACCAACCAGGATAAAACCAAAAAAACCTTAGTGAACATCATGTCTTCCACACCAAGCACTCTGCTCTGTGAGTTCTGTGCTCTTGGTCTTCTGTTGATGTAGAAACCACAGCGTGCAATGCAGATGTTACATACTTTCGAAAAAGATAATGTCTTGGAGTTGTGAGAACATTAGAACCACTTGTTCACATTTTTTCTTTATCTCTTTGGAAACTGTTTTAGCTTCCTGATCTCCTCACAGAGCAAGAGGATACGTGCACTATACCGTCTTGTCTATAGAGCTAACCACTACCGCATATCTATGTGTATGTAGTTAACCACTACCACACTGAACTTTGTCTAGACACATACTTGGAACGTATGTTGCTCTTAACAAAGAATTAAAATCAGCAGCTTTTTTGTGTAGGGTGAGGATAGGGAAAGTGAAGAGGTTTTCAGGTGTACATCAGTTTGTTCTGACATTGATTTTTTGTTTCTTTCAGAGGAGTTACTCTAGATTTGCACCATTTTAAACAATGAGAAAAACAAGGGCCATGGCTTGCTGTCCCCGTTTTATTTATGTGCCCCCAAATACCTTGGAGGTTACTCAAATAAATGCACTTCATTTACTTGACTGTCTGATGGCTTAATCATGCAAATAAATGTGTGGATGATATTTATTTGACTGTCCGTCATGTGGTCTCTTTGACTGTATGGTAAAGCATACTTTCTTTTTCCCCAAAGAAAAAAATTAAATTAAATTCAAAAAAACCCCTGTGCTTTAATGCTACAGTTGAGATTTTAAACACACAAAAGTCAGGACATTCAGAGTTATGGCTCCCTAGAGCTTGTAGCTCAGCCATGTTGTACATGTGGTGTAGATTAAAGCAGTGATTTCCTCTCATTTCTGTACTCCTTTCTCTTCTGGGTCCTTTCCTCTTTTAGTTCTTTTATACTGGTTGTGCTGGAGCTGCTCCATGGGATGGGTGTTCCTGTAAAGGCCCCAGCTGACAGGCACGGGAGCAGATCCCATGCACATGAGACTCTGGTACTGCTCGCAGCAGCAGAGGAGTGCGTGTGGCAAGGAAAAGAGGGAGCACAGGGACCACTTCTAGGCAGCTCAGCAGCTCCCTGCATGGCACCTGTGGGACCAGTCTTGTCTCCGCTTTGTACTTGTCTCACATGAGCTATTCTGTGCTGTCCATATTGCAGCATTTTCCAAATAGCTTTTTTTTTTTTTTTTCCACATAAGTACGCTTGTCATGAATCTCTTCCTTGCTGTACTCTATTCATGTTGGTCTGTGTTATACAGGGGGTAGTAACGTAACAAACCTGTAGGTACTCTTCATGGATATTCTATAAATATTACAGATACTTTGTGATAAGCAGACAATGTGATAACAATTCTTAAGAGCCAGATCACAGAATGGTAGGGGTTGGAAGGGACCTCTGGAGATCATCTAGTCCAACCCCACTGTCAAAACAGGTTCACCTAGGGCAGGCCACACAGGAACACATCCAGATGAGTCTCAAAAGTCTCCAAAGAAGGAGACTCAACAACCTCTCTTGGCAGACTGTTCCAGTGCTCCATCATCCTCACGCTAAAGAAATATTTTCCTCATGTTGAGGTAGAACTTCCTGTGTGCTTGTTGCCCTTTGTCCTATCACTGAGCACCACTGAAAAGAGACTGGCCCCATCTTCCTGACACCCACCCTTCAGATATTTTTAAACATTGATCAGATCCCCTCTCAGCCTTCTCTTCTCCAGGCTAAACAGCCTCAGGTCTCTAAGCCTTTCCTTGTAGGAGAGGTGTTCCTGTCACTTAATCATCCTCACAGCCCTCTGTTGGACTCTCCCTAGTATTTCCCCATCTGTCTTGAAATGGATAGCCACACAATATTCCAGATGTGGCCTTACCGGGGCAGAATGTAGCTTAAGTTGACTGACAATGAAGGATGGGTGCTTCTCAGCATTCATGTTGATAAGAATTATCCAGAAAAGAGCATGGGAGTTCCCACAACACTTTTATTTCTTGGGTCTTACCCTTTGTTGTGCCGGTTCAGACATCATCATTTTATGCTGCCATCAGTTGCCTGATCACACAGGCCAGCACTGAACTCAGCAACATCCCCTCAGAAGCCTTCCTTCTACCAATCCTGCCATAGGTTCCCATGGTGCCAGCATCAACTGCTGGACACAAATGGTTCCCTCAGTGGCCCTTCACATGGAAGGACACCACTGAGAGAGCTCAGCAAGATGCAACCAGCCACAACAGAAGCCACACCCAACAGGAACCTCTTCCAACTGGTTGGCTCCTGGTTAATATAATCCTGGCCTCACCCACCACCCCAACCATGGCCACCTGGTTGAGGGCAGAGCCACAAAGACACAGGTGGGCCAGGTTCTGCCTCTGGAACATGAAGCCAATAAGAAAAACAAAACATTCTGCTTGGTTGTGACTGATCCACAGGTCAACTCCAACTTGGGGCCCACAACTCAAGCCCCAGCACTTCACCCTTTTTCTTTGTTACTTTTAAAGTTCTCTATTCCTACATAACCTGAATAAAGTGTTACATACTTTTTAATGTGGTTACTGTTTCTTTGCTGGTCTCCTAAATGACTTGCAGTGTTTTCTAACTTGGCATGGTAAAACTCCCGAAGTTCCTCAACAACATGAGTTTCTGGAGGCTATAGGTGTAAATTGCCCTGAAAAGAATGCTGGTTTGTTTACACCTCTCCAGGCAAAATCCTGTGGTGGAAAAGCTCATCTGTCCAACTGCTTTCTTTTTTAAAATGCATATCATTATACCACTCTCTGGATTTTCCAAAGAAAAAATATTTTAGACAAAATAGAAAAAGTATTTGAGACTGTCATTAGTAGCTAAAAGTTCCTGCTTTTTCAATCCTATAAACATTGGATTAATTAAAATATAACTCTAAATCCTTTTGAAATAATAGTTTTGTTTTAGTTATTGCATGTTAAGCACTTATTGTAGTAAAAATAAACACCTTTCTATTTCAACTTATACAAGCAGGATATTATTTCTGAGCTCCTAAGGGCAGGGATTGTCCTTGTCCTTGTATCTGCAAATTATTTATTGGAAGAGGGGCCCTATCCTCCATACTGCATCACCATTAATATTAGTTTATGATCTTCATATGGGAAATATTGAATCTGAATACATGGAACTTTGTAAATACCAGCAACCTATTGTACAGTCATGACAGCACTTTCTCAGCTGCTCATATGTCTGTCCTCATTTCTTCTACATCTCTTTGTTTAATTGACTAGAGGAGAACAATGCAGAAAAGCAAGACTAATGTTAATATCTGAAATGCAGTTGCTCGGAAAAATCATTTTCTGGTTTTCTATGAGATGGCTAAAGGATTTATGTCCAGGTATGTTGAGTGTGATGAGTACATTCATTACTGGTTTAAGGAAGAATTCTCTCCTTTGTCTACATCTTCCTACTGCTTCATAGACTAGTCTCCACTATGTGCCAACCATGGTCACCTGTCTTCTTTTGGGAACAATGTTTCCAGTGTCATGGGACTGCTGTGCTTGTGACAAACTCGGAGCTATTTTTTCAGCTGCTGCTCTCCAGCCAGCCATGTGTCCAAAGGCCAGTCACAGTCAGCTCTGAAGTTGGTACACCTCTTTTTGATAGGTTCAGGTTATTGGGTTCAATTTTATCTCCTTTCTAAAGATACCTCTTTCCTCAGACATGTAAGAGAAGTTCATCCAGATGTTAAGTCCATAACATGCCTCATCTCTCTGTGATACTGGGACAGTATTAGTAATAGGTGAGATATGAGTCAGCAATGCTAGCCAAATAATAACTGTGAAAGTAAACTCTCTGTAATTAGCACACTGCAGCTGTCTTTACGCAGTGGCTTCATGTACACATTGTGGTAGGATGTACTGCATGATATCACACTCAGGGAGAAGCTCATTATGTCTGTGTTGAGCCCTCGGACAGTATCATTGGAGTGTTCCTGATAAACCCTGCCTATTCCTGCAGGCTAATAGCTTTATCCCTTGCAAAATTCCTGCTTACTTGGTACCTGGAGCTGAAATTTGAGCAAGATTGAAGAAGTCCTAGAAACAAAAGCAGATGTAAAGGAATTGGTTTGGATATGTGGTTTTACTCAGTGTTGGCAGTTCAGTCTCTATTTTATAACAAGCTTTAACAACGGATAAATGTTGTATTTTTAGAAAAAGTAAATACTTGCTATACAAAAGAAAGTGTATTCCAAGATTTAGTGGGAATTATACTACCTTTTCTTCCTTGGTCTGAAGAAAGAAAGAAACCAAACTGGTTCAGGCCTGATTTTGATAAAATACGAGGAGAAATTCAGGGCAATCTCAAAATTGGAGAAAGTAGCAGTCATTATGAGAAAATACTGAATGAAGCAGCAGTCGTTGCCAGCATTACGCTATAATTTAATGTCCTAGATTATTGTTTTTAATTAAATGCTGTATATAGATCTGTAGAAGACAGTACCTTTTGTCCCTGCTTAAATATTTACAGATACATTTGGAAGCTGTTATCAGAGTTAAATTAAAAGATCCTACTATTTTGTATCTTGTATGTTTGCATAAACCCTATCCGTTCATGTTTAATAAGATTTGCTATCAAGAGAACCACAAACTGTTTAACTTCATAATATCTAAAGCTTTTTCAGGTTTTTAGGGTTTACATGTCTGAGTAGATTTATTTAACTCAAATAAGGAATTGTGGAAACAACTAAATTTCTTCCATATTTTCATGCCACTGACAGGCTTCCAGTTCAGCTTTACAATGTGGTGTTTCTTTGCATACAGTTAAAATGAGACATTCCACAGAAACATAAAATTTGCCGATTTTGTTATCACCACAAGCATATCATATCTGCCATCAACAGCTGGGAAAGTTTCCATTTAAATAAATATTAGAGAAGTAAATATTTCAAAACACTTTTAAACTAAGTCCCAGTAGGTGTATATTACAAGAGCACATGCCAATTTCACTCAGGATTATATTGATTTTCATTTTTGTCACTCAATGTGGTAAGTCTGCCTTAGATCGGTTGCATAAATACATTCACATATTTACAAGAAACTGCTTCAGTTATGCACAACGTGCCTGCCATTAGAAGTTACAGTCTGGATTTGTACTTGCTTATGAAAGATGAAATAAAAAGCAACACATTTCAACCTGTAAAGTGTTGTCAAAGATGCACTTTACAAAAGGTTCCCCATTGACTCATTCTTTGTGGACTATTATTACAAATGTGGGGCTCTTCTGTCCCACAGCAAGGATCTGTCTGGCAAGCCAGGTTCTTTTCAAAAGCAATAAAAGACATGCATAATAAGAAGAATTACTTGATAGTTCACTGTCTCCTTCCTGCTCCTAATGAAAGATTGTTCAATACAGTGTATTTTGCATTACTTTGCCCAGTCCACATTTAATAACTGGTGAGATATGATTCTCTATACATCCCTGATGAAGTCCACTCTCACATACATCTTGTTCATACAGTCTATTGTGTAGGTTATTTTTTCCCTTAAGAGAATTCTTCTATTCTCTGTTACATGCTCTTGTATTGCCCTCCATAGCTTGTCCCAATGGTAGGGGCTTTGAGAACATAACATAAGAAGAATTTACATTCCTCCAATCTGCCTAGGAGGAACTAGTCCTTTGTAGGCTCTGTAGGATCCAGCTGGGGCCAGTTAGACTTTTTAGACCCTCATTTTTGTGCCCAGCTCGGATCAGCTGGAGAAAGCAGAAAGATTGTCCTCTTTTCCCCCTCCCATTAGCACAGGGCAGCATATTTGAAATGTAACAAAGGAAGAATATTTGAAATTTATGCATGAATCCTTCAATACAAGGTAGTAAATGCATGCTTTCCATTCTTTCACACGTCATGGTTTGCTACTAACCTGAGGATTCTGGAGGTGAATGAAAGCAGAAAATGTGAGAGAGATTTGTACCTAAATGTGATACTACTTCAGACCCTTGTGTACATCTCAGTCCAGGATGCAGACTACAAGGACACAGGTTATTTTGCATCAGTGTGAGCAGTCAAGCTCAACAGGCTGCCTCTCTGCAGTGGTGCTACATGCCAGACTCCAAAAGAAAGACCAGCAACCACAACTTTGCTAACTTCTCTTTCCATACATCTTTTCTTCTTACGGTTTCTTCTTCATTATTGGTGGGAACTATGAGATGATCTGAAATATCTGGACTAATTAATTTCTGTCTTTATGGGTCACTGTCTATTAATTAGTATTATTAAGCTGCTTATTAAGGAAAAATCTGTAGAACTGTTCAATCAGTAGTTTAATAAATGTCAAAAAACAGGTGTGAAACATAGGAACTCTTTTATCTATTATAGCTTTATGCTAATCATGATTGTCCTTCTGTCAGCCTCTATGGAAAAAACTGCACTATCCACCACCTTGATCTCTTGGGAGAACTACACTGTCTCAGCTATAGTGAAGAGAGAAAACCAGAAAACTAGATTTGATCTGGGGCAAGTTGTCAATATTTCTAATACTGGCATGTCATTAGTCTGTGTTGTAAACGTGTACAGTTCCGGAGTCGGTCAGCTCTTGGAGATCAGGTTTACAGCAATAACGTGTGGAACAGCAGAAATGTATTCCTGTGCACACCTATACTGTACATTGCACGGCTGACTTGGGCATCCATGGTGGTGTGAATTCATTCCAGTACGTTCCTCCATCTATCCTCGTCCTATAAGATAGACTATGGACTATAAAATAATGCCTATGAGTAGGCTATAAGATAATGCAATTCAGAGGTGGTAACTGATTTCAAGACCATCACAGGAGCCAGCACGGGGTGGTACGACTCCAAACCTATCCAACCTACTTATTCATTGTCTTTAACACCACTGACTTAGAATTAATGAGAAAGTCCATTGAAAGTCTATCTCAGCCTGGTGGGCAGCATGAAAATTTTAAGAACAGCCAAAATACAGGGGCAGCTGTCTCTCTTAGTTTTCACTGGCTTGAAAACTACCAATAAACCTAAAATAAATCAAGGTCTGCTCAGTGCTCTGGGACAGTAGGAACTTACTGTACTGTATGTCTAAGAATGTGCCAGTTTGAGCATTTTTTGGAAGCTGAAGAAACTCAAAAGGTTTGGTCCCTCTGCCCCCACTGTTGAATCTGAAAGACACATGCTCCAGCACCAGGAAACCACTGGTGAACTGTTGGGTCAGGACGCTCCTCTCCTTCAGCCTGGAAATTCACAGAAGCACATCCCATTTCAGACTGTTAAGCGAGGGCTTTGCTCCAGAGGGAAACATCTCTGAATTAAACCACACTTGTTCTTACCTGTAAGAAATTATCTTTTTTTCCTACTGTAGCTTCTTCTAATCCCCTGTGTAATGCTCTGTCTGACCTTCTTTGTGCCAAGGGAAGGGCAGAGATGAAGGACTGTCTGCTGTAGGGCAGAGCTGAAGAAAATTGCCTGTGTAACTGAATCTAACAGTGGTCTCAGCTCTGGAGACCCTGTTTCAAAATTGATTTCATTATACTGATTATCACATATCCTTGCATGAGAGGAGTTTACCACCATTGAGAGAGGCTGTGGAGGTGGTGCTACAGCCAATGGGAAGTGCCAGGACAATCCCTGCAGCCTGATCAGCACAAGGGCAACACACTGTTGGGATACCAGGGCTTCTCTGAGCCCTCAGCAGCAAGTAAGATCTGGTTATAGAATCATAGAATGGTTTGGAATGGACCTTCCAAGGTCATGTTGTCCAACCCCCCGGCAGTCAGCAGGGACATCTCTAACTGCATCAGGTTGCTCAGAGCCCACCAAGCCTGGTCTTGAACGTCTCCAGGGATGGGGCCACCACCACCTCTCTGGGCAACCTGTTCCAGTGTTCTACCACCCTCATAGTAAAAAACTTCTTCCTAATGTCTAATCTAAATCTACCCTTGTCTAGTTTAAAACCATTGCCCCTCGTCCTGTTGCTACAAGCCCTTGTAAACAGTCCCCTCCAGCTTTCCTCTTCAGGTACTGGGAGGTCGCTATAAGGTCTCCTCAGAGCCTTCTCTTCTTCAGGTTTAAAGAGCCATTTTTATCCCATTTTTAGCCTAGAAGATTTTCCTACTAGTTTTTCTCAGAGTTTCTACTGAGAACCAGCAGTTTTGGATGTCCCTGGAATGCCTCTGCCAGCCACTGTGTGAGTGGAGCTGTACCTCGGGCTCGTCTGTCTGCTCAAGCAATTAAGAGCTGTCATTTTGCTTCGGCATTATGGAGTGGGGTTTTGTAATAAAACCAGTTCTGACAGTTCAGAGGAACACTTGGCACAGGTTCCCTATTTCTAAGTTTTCCACCCCTTCTGTCCACAATTAAGATGCGATCAAAATCGTAGCTGATTTAGTAACGTTTCAAATAAGTTGTTCCAAACCCAATTAAAATTAAGGGGAGTTTTCTATTGATATTGGTAATTCATATTGTTATGGAGGAATGCTTTGCCAGTAGCTCAGATCAAACTGGCAGATAGGAGAATATAAATGTGTTATTTTTTCTGAAGTCTTGGAGAAGGAGGAGGCCAGTATGTTGGTGCAGAGTATTTGAGCCTCTTGCAGCACGCAGTCCCTTCTTGCCTCTTCAAATTAACCTTGCTTTCAGTCAGTCTTGCATTAGGTTTTCAGGTGTACATGAGCTTGGGACTCACAGCAACAGTGGAATGGCCAAATCTTAACATGAGATATGTATTTCCTTCACAAACAGGAAGTGGACTTCCTAACCTTTTCTAAAACCTCTTCCTCAGGCTACACACTCTCTTGAATCAAATATCAGAAGAGGTTTCTATCAATATGCCTAATTACTAATTAGGAAGAATGATTTATAGAAACATAATTAGACTGTGGTTCTTAAGCATGTAATCTCTTGTATCACTACATTTCCCAGACTAATTGCCAGATGTGTGAAGGAGTCATTCTCCTTCTATATGCAAATTGAACTCTTGAAAATTTCATGGGGATGAGAAGAAAGATGCAGAAAAACAGAGAGTTTTTGTCCTCCTACAGTCCCAAAGGGGGATGACACCGTAACAGTAAGAGTCAGATAAATTTGTGGTAGTTTTCAAACTGTTTAACTTCAGGAGGAATGAAAGTTTCCAGAAAATTTCTTTTTTTTGCAGAACAAAGGTTTAGAGTGAGAAAAGCATAATCAGTAGTTGCTTACATATCAAAAGGGAGCTTTATTAGAGAATACTGGGTAGTAGATTGAAATTTGTTTAGCACATTTAGTACTGCTATAGTGATGAAATAGTTGTTCTCTATTTGTAAGTCAAGTTTCCTTTTTTTCAGTTACAGCTGACTTCCCTTACTTATGTTTCAACCTTTCTTATCCTTCCTTACTGTTCCTGCCTGCTATACTTTTTTGCCTATAGGATTTCCAGTTCTGCTCAGGATTCTGCAGTTACCAAGAATTCATATTAGAAACAAATTAATATCACAATGTCAATATTTATGTAATTTTTTAGAAGACATAAAGAAGGTAGAAAGAACTACTAAGAAAATGGTTGGAGTTTTTTTGCCATTTATCCAATAGTATAACCTGAAGAAACAGAAGTGATGTATTTCTGCAAATGAGGATTTTGTATTTTAGAATATGATAGACTTCAAAATGAGGAAAGTCTTTCAGCTTGCCAGCTGCTTTGAGTCATTCCTGTCAATTGACCTACTGAATCCATTAAAGTCTCTTCCTTGAATTTAAAGGACTGGAAATTGGATTTAACTTGCCATGGCCAGCCAATTTTCATTACAGAAGACATGGCCTCAAAGCAAAACCTTACCTTGGTATATAGCTCTCCAGGACCCAGATCAGGACAGCATGGTTCATCTCTGCTCACGAGGGATTCAGAACTGTCATTTTGATTTTCCTCACGATATTGCAGTAAGTGGGGACTAGAGTCCGTGGTGAATCCCTAGCTCAGCCCTGGATCCTAGCACATGCACACCATGGTCTCATTTTGACAGTTTGTTCTCAAGGGTTAATTGAGAGATGGCAGCACAGGGTGTGTGTTGCTCTGAAGAAATCTCAATGGTCAGTTGTTGGAAGTTAACTTTTTCTCTTTTTTATAAATATTTTAGTTTTCTTTTTTGGGGGGATATTTTTTCCCCAGATACCAGAAGAAAAAGTGATGATTACAATAAGAGAAATTGCAGGAGGCTTTCCATATCTAGGGACAGTGGTGACATCCCCATAAATCATGGGTAACCCTAACACAGACAGTTTTAAAGAGGCTTAGTTGTCATACATAGGTAGACTGTTCCCATTGTATTTATCTTTCACTCCACAGCTTTCAGAAACCAAATTTCTGTCGTCAACAATTATTAATCATCCATTTACCCTGCTGAGACATCTAACAAAGCATCAAGTACAGAGTTTGAACATGGGAGAGAGGGAGAGAAAATGTAATCCAAATTTTCAAAAGTAAAGGGAAGAAAAATCTCCTGTAACATCTGTGCACCACATGTTCATAAATTACAGTGGGCCTGTGAACATTTCTTCTCTCATCTGTATGTCACGCAGATTTAATGGTTCATCATTTAATGAAAAACAACGTTATTATGCACCATGCTTAAAAGGAGGTGTGACCAGCTCTCCAGCAGCACTGCTGCAAGCTGCTCTCCACTGAGGGCAAGGTGGCGATGGTTTAGCATCTTGTGTTGCCTCGGTCTTTGCATGCAAAGCTCCTTCTTCATGGCAAGACTGAGGGAAGCACCACTGAACTGCACCTTGGGAGGCTGGGCCTGAAGGTGATAACCTTTGTTTCTCCAAGGAAATTAACATTTTGTGCTTTCACCACCAAAAAATGTAGGAATGTGAGGGCTCGGTGAGAAATACAGTGTTTAACTGGGAACACTGCCTTTCCATCAGCAGTGTGTTATAGAACAGGGTTTTTTTAGCTTGAAAGAAAAAATGAACAAATTCAGTGTTACACAGCATGTTTTACAAAATTGTTACACACAACTAAATTGCAGGTGTAAATCTAAATAAGTGTGCTTCCACCTACTGAACCGAGACAAGCCAATGGTGTACAAAGGAACACACAAATAACCAGGTTTACTTTTGCCTTTTATTTCTGGTGAAATGTATCCATCTCTGCATCAAATCTATGTGCATCTCAGTTCTTGGGCTGACTCTGCATGCCCATAAGGAAAATCCAAGTGTTGTAAACATTTATTCCAAGACGTGGAGGAAAGCAGTGTTTTAGATGCAGAGCTAGGAGAAGAG
This sequence comes from Eurystomus gularis, assembly GCA_013400335.1. Classification (NCBI taxonomy): domain Eukaryota; kingdom Metazoa; phylum Chordata; class Aves; order Coraciiformes; family Coraciidae; genus Eurystomus; species Eurystomus gularis. Next base: position 43,895 of record VZZY01020928.1, read on the forward strand.
TGAGGGAGAGAGACAAGTCTGATGAAAGGAAATTATACTTTTATATTATTACCCATTCTTAAAATAGCCTTCTTCCCTGCCAAAATGATGACATCCTGAAGAAAAGAGTTTATGAATATAGAGGGGTTTTTCTCACATAGATATGGTTAATAATACAAAAAGAAAAAAAAAGAAAAAGTAAAAAGAAGACATGTTTTCCAATATGTAAGAAGAAAAAGCAAAATCTTCAGGAAACACACTTGCAATAAACAAATTGGAGACTGCAAGCATTCCAGGAGTAGTGTGCTAAGCACGCTGGCAACATTTAGACTTCTTATGGCCTCAGGCATTTAAACTTCATTTAAACTTAACTTCAGTTGTAATATACAACTTTAGAATCTTGATCAAGAAAAATATAGCTTGGAAACAGTTTCCAGCATGAGAAATTTTCATTGTTTTTCTTTATCTGCAGATGATAGTTCTGATTTCAGGAATGGTATAAAAGATGTAAGGGGCTGCAAACTCAATTTGAAGTGTTTCAGAATGCTACACCAAAGAAAAGCACACGGACACTGTCTTCCTCTGGTTAAGTCTTCATTTAACAAAGTGCTTAAGCGCAAGCATATTGATTGATTGATTGGTTTAGAACTACGGTAAAATTTAGCAGGAAATTTTGTTGCAGTTATGAAATCCTAGCAAGGGATTGATTTCTATGTAACCAAATTACTTTGTTAAATGAAAGCCTCATATTTCTTTTGTGAACTCTTGAGACAGCTACTAAATTTTAGAACAGGCCATTAAATACAGTGCAAAGCAGGCAGTGCTCCGCCGGCAGGGAAGGTGACTTTCCCCAGCTGACTTCTCCAAAGGAGGTCTGAACTTGTCAGGGAATCTAACTGGGTTCTGAGTGTAACGAATTATCAAAGCAACCAAAACCCATGGATCTGCATGGGGACCACCAGCTGATGGGCTAACTCCCCCAAACCAGGTGAAAAATAAAAGTTGGATCTGGGAACCGATTTGTTGGAAATTGCCTTTGTCTTCAGCCGCACAGTGGAATAATTCCAGTTACTCCAAGTGCATGCGTGTAATTCATTTTTGCACAGAAATTAAGAAAGATTCTGAAGCCAGAGTGCCTTAGCAGCCCAAATTTCAGATTGAAAGATCATTATAACTTTCAGAGCAGGCAATAACATTTTTTATTCTTTTTTGGTTTTTTTCAAAGATAGAAAAGACGGTGGTCATGCTTCCATAATGAGCAAAGTGAGATTGTGTGTTTCTGTTTTCATAGCAGGAGCAGTTTTCCTGGCTTTCCCTTTCCCCTGTTCTGTTGACAGGTGCACTGGGATGCTGCTGTCCTGCAGACCTGCTGTGTCCTCACCTTCCAAAGGCTCGACTCTAGTAGATGTCCTGTGAGTCTGCAAAGATAAGCCAATTTTTTTTATCCCAGGAAAATGGAGATTAGAAATCAGCTCTGCAGTGAGCATGAAGAACTTCTGACTTATACTTAATTTGATCTAATCTAAAGCTTATTGAGTTTAGGAGAATCCTATTGGGTTCACTTTTGGCTTTATTTCAGGACGATGTGAAGTGAAGTTATGTTGCATCCATGGGAACTTTGTATCTTTTCAGTTTTCATTTAGTTTCATTGAATCCTTTGTTTATCAACATGGGGTGATATGTTCCAAAAACAGTAAACAGCTTACCTTCATGGAAATTATTCTTTTGGATTTGAAATGTATGACATTTCAGGAAATTTGTTTTAAATTAGCATTATTGCTAAGTAAAAACATTTTCCAAGGGAAAAAAATGTCTGAAAACTTTTCAAGATTTTAATTAAAATTGAATCACGGTATGAACAGACAATAGAAAATGCAATCTGCAAAAATCAGTTCAATTCTTTTTGTTATTTAATTCCAGAAGGTGCTTCAAGTTGTCAAGCATGACATGAACAAACATTTCTTCATGAGGAGACTGCTTGCTAGGCAATGTCAGTGACCACACTGCAAAGGAGGCTCGGAGAATATGGGAGCTCCTGATACAGATACATTCTTTTCTCATGGAGGGAAAGTAGAGCCTATAGGAGCAGACCTATAGGATAGGGACTGTGTGCTCAGGGAGCTGATTCCAAATAGGTAACAGAAGCTCATTGATATGAGTGCATTGGAGAAAAAACAGAGTGGGAAAATATATGCATTCGTGGATGTAGCTTTGTTCCTGCTTTAACTCTAGGTCCGAGAAGGAGTTTGTTTTGTGCTTGATCTTTGTGACTGACAACATGCCAGACAATTCCTGCTGCTGCTGGACAACCCAGCCCTCTTCTCAGTGCCACGAGAAGGATGTGACCATAATGAATTTACCATAAAGGAGACAATATGTATGAGGAAAACCAGCAGCACCTCAGCTGTAGTTATGATTTGGTTGGTAGGGAACTGTGAAAAATGCATCTTGTGTGGGTAAATATGGCTGAAGATACTTCGCATGGAAAATCCAGAGTAGAGTCTTTGTGAAGCATGTACGCACTGTGACTGTGACCTACCTGTAAAATGGAGTTCTGAATATTATTTCAAATATTGCCTGCGTTATAACTCCAGAGAAATTCATACCTATTGCGGTTCATGTCTCACATGTGGCCTTTGCTCAAAAGCATTTTGAAGGGCTTTGTGGGCTGCAGCTGCATAGTCCAGTCAGGAGAACTGGGCATCTCTTGGTCTGGGCTGTGCTGGGAAGACTGTGCGGGAGACTAAAAGAGTACAGATGTAATCACAAGTGGCCAGATAAAAAAACAGGGCGTGAGAAGCATTTAGTCCACTCCTTTAAAAGGATAAAATGCTTCTCTGCAGCCATGGAAATGAAAACAAGGATCAGATTAATACCTGAATGCTAGCATCCTAAGCTAAAATGCATAAAGAAATCAATGTTTCATTGCACCTCTGTAAAATGAGACAGAGAAATGAGTGATCGGTGCTGAGGTCTTGGTTTCTCAGCGAGGCAGAAACCAAAGATCCACTGAATGAAGTTAGAGCTTTAATTTTCCAGCATTGGAAACCAGCATTTTGGCATCTCAGTGGAATTTTGAGTTTGTCATTGTACCCCAAACAGGCAAAAGAAGTTTCCCAGATGAGATATAAGGAAAATTATTCACATTTCTGTTTGTCTCACAAACCCCAGAAATTCCAGATTGTAAGGTTTAGGAAAAAAGTTGAAACATTTCCCTCAGTTTTATTTTACAGTATTTTTCTTTTTTATACATTTTATAATCTTTTACAGGAAGTAAAATTAATAACATCAATTTACAGGAATTCATATTTCTAGATAAATAATAAAAGAGAAGTGGATGTTTTTATCTCCTAACTCTGGGATTAATAGTTAAGCTTATTTCTTGATTACTCCCTATAGAAGTGAGTAGAAATTTTTAACAAAAAGCAACTAATTGTGAAATACTGACTTTGTGGATTTCTTGTCCAATTGAACTTTTCCCAGATATGGCAATTTTGATGAAACAGCATTTAGCTCCGCATGGGTTTTAACAGACAAGCTTATTTCTGAAATTCTAAATAGAAATTGAAAAAAAAAAAAAAAATCCCTTTTTCCTTAGTCTTTTTAGGTAGTTTAGAAAATGTTAATTTACCTCTACCTGTTGTGATTTAACTGCTTGATCTTCCCATCAAAGCAACTGCAGCACTACCGTATCTGACAGCGCTGCAGGTCAAGTGAGGATTGGTGTTTTAGAAGAATCACTGCGGGGGGCTGGGGTGCTCGGGACTGCGGCTGTTGGGCTTTAGCTGGTACTTCTTGCTGGTGATACCTCCCATGCATGGCTGGCTGCTTCCTCTCCCAGGGACGCGCGGTACGATGCCTGCCAAAGGAAATGAGTTTCCTCATTGGTGTGGTGTGTGGAAGCACATGCTGAAAGTGGGAGGAAGGGTTTGCTGAAATAGAAGATGCGTATGTGCAGATAATGTCTATTCTTGTATCTAACTCTTTCCCGTAACATAACAGTGTTAAGCGGTGGTAACTGAAGACAAAAAAAAGAGAAGCCAACCTAAGGGAAACAGCAAAGGTGATAAATAAACTCAATTTTGTATGAGAAGTTTATTATCCAGTTACTGTCACAGGATAGTTTTGCCTTGTCAAAACGCTTTTCATGTCAGCTCTTGTCTTGCCTTTCAGGTCGATACTGGAGCTTGCCATGCACAGATTGTTACATTTATGGAATTCAGAATAAGGATATAAATGTAGGTAAAATGATAAAAATGTCAAGAAGGGGAGTGAGCAAAGACCAGCTTACAGGCCTTCACTGTGAAGGCATGGGCACACGGATCAGAGGAGTGAATGAAGGCAGGCATGGCAAGAGGCTCCCTGGGGCCCACGAATATTCAGCACATGAATCCCTGAAAAGGCCATGATTTCTGCAGGAGAATACCTTCTTCCATTACTTTTTGCAGCAAATAAAGGAGTTGAATAACATGGAATTGCCTGGCAGAAGACACACGGCTACGGTCCCAGGTACAGAACGGAAGCTGTAAGTTTGGTATGACTTTTTCCTTACTTTTTAAGTTTGTCCTGAGGATTATTTAGCTAGTGAACAGAAAATAGGTGTAACAGAAAGAAAAGCAGAAGAGGCCACACCCAGTGTCACAGAGCAAGACTTTTTTCTCATTGATATTTAAAGTTGGATCCTAATCTTTATTCCAGACTTTGACTCTATGGCAAATAACCATATCAAGGGAAGAAAGATCTACGTGACTATAACTCACAGGCAAAACTGTACACATCTGATGCATAAAAAGGACTCTGGAGTTTGAGGTCTACTAACTCAGTTGGGTTGTATTGCAATATCGGTTTTTTGGTTCATTTGTACAGGAAGAGAACATATATTAAATATGATGAACATATATATAGGGAAATAATGATTTTATTAGTTAAGAACACGAGAAAAATATGTAATGTCCTAATATTCCTTTAATCTGCTTATCCAGTGCTAGGGTAATAAATATTCCTTCTTTAACTGGACTTCTAAATGAATGAAAGTCCCAGTAAATTAATGAGACCCTTCTGCCCACTTTATAAAGGTTAAGTTATCCAACAAAGACTAAAAATAATGATAGGTGACTCGGGGGGACAGTGAAATTCTTAATTTCAAGTATTAAACAACTACAGTAATTCATGTAAACTATACCATAAACTGACTTTTTAAGCTTAAGACAACAATGAATTGAAAACAAATTTGTGGCATTTGCTCAGTTGAAAACTTGCAGTCAGGGGAAGGACTGAATTAGCTGAATAAATAATACATCCATATCTCTTTAAAATATAATACATTAATGCAAGATATCTTCATACTGACCTGCTGCCAGACAATCATGATGACTTACTTATTTTAGTGTAAAGAGTAGGATTTTAAAACATCAGCTGACATTATATTTCTTTATTGCAGGGTTGGGCTGGACTGTGCTGACTTACTATGTGTGGACATTAAATATACAGTTTAAATACACTGAAAAGAGATGTAAAAGCTTTCCAGACTTCCCAGCTTTCAAAAATTCCCATCTCTCATTAAGGACGTGCTAAAGCACACTTCTAATGAATAGCTCTGAGTGATTTTTTTTTTTTTTTGTCATGTCAAGATTTTCTTAGAAAAATGAATTAGTAGAAAATTTGGCCAAACTTTTCAGTAATCTGTATTTTTTTACATTTAACCTTCAATGTAAATTTGATGTTGAACAGCAGTTCTATCCCATACTGCCTGTATGCTTTTCAGTTGCATCTTGCTTCTTGTTGTTGTAGTATAGATACTGGACACCAAACCATGGAGCTACCAGATGCTGTGTAACCTGTTTAGAAGAGGTGAGCTGATTCCCCTGGTTTCACAAGTTCCTCAAAAAGACATCTGAAGAGGCTTTCTGTCACCGACACAGAGGCAGGCTTCCCAAGGTCTCTCTCATGGCTAGAGAGATGATCCAGAGGTTTTCCCATGCAGGAACTCATGGTGGAGGCAGAGATTTGAGAATTTAATAGGAAGAGGTTGCCAGCCTGGCTCCTGAGCAAGGAGCAGCAGGTGGCAGGTTAGGCGTGAATGCTTGCTTCCAGTGGTGCCATGCAGTGGCACATCCGTGTCCCTCAGAGCATGGGGGGTATAAAGGAGAACTGTAGGAGGAAATACCTGCACATGCCTTCAAGCTGTACTTCACACCAAGCCACGAGGAGCTGTCAGTGGCTTTGCGATGCATTCAGTCGATGCTGCGTACTCACAAATATTGCTGCTGTCTGTGCTGGGTTTAATTTGGGGGGGATTGAAAGAAAGTACCTTGGGAAGGATTGTATGAGGAGAAGATACATAAACCTTTCTTCCTGAGTCAAATCTGTTATTTCACAAATGTGGAACACATTTAGTCTGGCATCCCATTTGATTTGTTTACTGCTTTGGTGTCACACATTTGCAGAAGCTTTCCAAACACAGATATTTCTCTCATCTGGCCTGGCTCTGTCTTCTGCACAGAAACCCCAGTATAGGTGGGTGGAGTACACATCCAAGGTGTTTGAGTGGGCCACGAAGGGGAACACAGTGAACTTTTGGAATAATCTGAGCTGTACTTTCAGGCTTGCCCATGGTCCAAGGATAGAAATTACAGGATTTGTTGGGGAAATGTTAGACAATATCAGCTATCAGCCCTTACCGTGGTTGTGTGCAGCTTGCTCTTTCCATGATCTGGACCTGGATGTGGAATATTACAGCACTGTTACGAATTAGTCTGTCTGTGTGCTTTGGAAAGTATGCAGTATGGCTCTTTTTCAAGCATCACTTTTGTTATAAAAATCAGTGGCTTCTACAGTGACCTGAAACTAGTCAGGTAGGATTTATAAGAGCAAAGAATTTCACAGATGGCTGATTTGTTACTTCTTTGTGGTATGTGCAACTAGTTCTGTGTTTCAAAAAATTATTTTCCCCTTGTGTTCTAGATAAGACTATTACTAGTTTTTCATACAACTGTAATTCCCAGTTTAGGTAGGATGTATTTCACTCAAATCAAAGTGAAAGAAGGAACAAATCCATCCTCTCAGCCCAGCCTTTTTCCAGCCAGGGCCCCCTCCCTGGTGTCTCCCTTCTAACTGCTTCCTCAGCTGCCCTTGCCCTTTTCAAATATGCTGAGGAATTAAGTAAGTACTAGCTCTACTGGCCTTGCCTCCTGCCAGAAGAGTTGGGCGATCTAAAAAGGGTAATTGTTTTCCACATATACTCTGAGGTTCAGTGTATAGACCCTGTCGTACTGTAGTCTTTCAGAAATTCATTGCCTTCACTGAAATGCCTGTGTAATGGTGCAGAAGAAGACACTTTTCCCCAGAAGCAGTTGCCTAGCATGCATCATTCTTGGCAGTATCTGCAAATAAACTTCTTGTAATTGATTTAATAATTTTCAAATAAAAAAATTATGATAGCTGTGGACAACTATAAATAACAGAAATGAAACACGTTATTTGTGCTGTGCCTTCACATGCACTTGTTTAGCTCTTTTTTGCTGTTAAGTTAAAACATCTGTTTCTATGGAAGTGGAGCATTCCATGCAACAAACAGCACTGGAAGTGACCCACATATTAAATGACAACATTTGACAAATTCTAGCAGTTGATTACTGGGGAGGAGTAGACTGTGGTTATAATCAGAGTAAACCAAAAAAAGGTGTACCTTTATAAACCTAGAGTTCAAATGAAACATCTGTACTAAATCATGTTTGTAGAACAGCACCATAGCCAACTACCAGACCATATGATAATGGGGTGTTTTTAACAATCCTCATTTCCATTGTCATCCTCCAAATCAGATCCAGACTGTGCCCACTGGCATGAATTCTGCTGGAAACCAATTGGGATCGTGTCAGGCTACAATGGATGCTGTCAGCTTAGATACAGAGACCCGTAAAAAGTTAGTGATTCCAATACTTCATGGAGATTATAAGCACCCATAGAAACGCAGGTGAATATTAGGGTGTTTTGTAGGCTACAGTCTTTTCCAGGCATATTTTAACCAAGGCTTACACCCTGGAAAAGGTGGATATGTGGCAGTAGCTGTGGAATCTATTCTTAAGGAAATGTGAGCGTATAGCAAGAAACTGGGAATTGGAATTGCAGCAGCAGGTCAGCTGGTGATAAACCGGGAGTGCGCAGGCTGGCACCAAACCCAGGCTTGGCAGCTCACTTAAACATAATTCTTTGGGTCTGTGAAACTGGTACACAAAGTCAAGTAAGTACAGTTTTCTTTGAGTGCTTCCTGTTGCTGTTAAGTGGATACAAAGCAAAAGAAAACTAGTTTAGTTCATCTTTTTATATAGCTTCTTAAACTCATATTCATTAGTAGTATCTGAACACACAAATCTTCTTGTTACTGCAGATTATTCCCTGAATTAGTTCTAAAATGTCCAAACTTTGTATTAGCTTGACATAGCCACTACAATCTTTCATAAACAAAAAAAAGGCAAACCTACCCTGCCACTGCATCGTTAGTTTTAGATTGTCTATAATTAAAAAGTTGCTGTGGTATTAGGAAAACCTGTTCAGAATTCTTTGACCAACATGAGTGATAGTCAATAAAAACTGAAATATTGGAAGAGTGACATATTATTTGAGTGACACTCAAGAAATAGTAGTTAATTGGCACATGGAAGGTTCTCACTCTGAACAAGTAGATGAGTGCTGTTTGGCAGGAATAAAAGGACAGGCTACTTTAACAGGGAATAAAAAAAAATATGAGTGGTGGTATCTAAATTTACATTTATTGGTTAGCAGGACATACCTAAAATCCTGTAATAATCAAATTATCTCATTACTTAGAGCTAACCTTGCAGGGCATTATGTCCATGAGGAGTTAACAGGATTCTTATTTAAGAGCAAGGAACAAGTTTTTAAGAAAACACACAAGTTGTGCAATTAAGAGCTAGGGAAAAATCTACACAGTATTCATTTAAAAGATAATTTTGATGGCTTTTGGTGATTTGATACTTTGTTTTAAACATTCTAATTATGTTTGCAAACAGTGTGTAAGAGGCTTAAATACTTAGACCACTGCCACAGTAGAAATGGTAACTGGTAGGTTACTGAATTCAAGAATAACAACATGTAAGTGGACAACCAGTGCAATCAGCATGCTTAAATATACAAGAAAATAGGAAATAAAAAGCTGAATTACTTTGAAATAGATAGATATATAACGGGAGGGTGGTGGGGTGGGGTTGGGGAATGTTAAATCTCAAAAGACTTAGGGATAAATATAGTCTTATATTTTATTAAAACTTTTTTCATAGATTTGTAAATGTTATGGTCCCAAGGGACTATTAGATCATCTAGCCTGACTTGATTTTGTATAGAAGCAATGCCTAGAAAGTCCTCTAACACGGCTCTTCCTCAATTTATTTGATCCTATCTAGCAACATACAGTGGTATTACACAAAATGAAACGCTTCGTCATATATTGCCTTAATTAAATAATTCTTCCAATATTTCTCGAATACCCAATTTTATGATCATGTTTACTTCAAAATCCAATGCAAAACTCAATTCCTAGTATTTACCTGAGTTTCAGTTCAAATTTTTTCTTCTGGTGTCATGGCATCTGACAAATAAAACCACTTGATTGGGACCATCTAAATTTTCCTTCTTTGTTGGCCTCTTTCAGTGTCAGGCCATCAGTGTATATTTCAGTATATTACTTTCTGAGTCATTTATAATGGCACAGATGAGCTGTTGTATAAGGTTGAAAAAATATCTCTGAACCTGCCAACATCAGTGTCTAGTTTCTTAAGACTAACCTTTTGGTTATGGAAGATTTTTACAATGGTTGTATGTCTGACTAATGAAAGTTGTCAGTTTAATCTGCCTCATCAAATACACTGCTAACTAAAATTATACTTTTATTTAGGAAGAGTGTTAGTAATTGATGAACTAATTGCAAATTCTATATAAAGATGGTTGCAGAGGGTCTCTTTACACCACAATGTGAAGGCTGCAAGTTACACACTATGCCTCATCACTCATGAACAGAAGAGCTTTATATGCACAGTAAATAATAGTTAAACGGAGCGGGTATTTTAGACAAGTTAACAGTCCAGATAAATTTTGAGACATCATTCTTCATATACATTAGGCAGGTAGAGTTACTCTTTCAACAAATGCAGCTACATCTTAACCTCATGATTTCTAGAACTGTTTGGTATTAAACTCACTCCAGCAGAGAAATTTTGAATTTTGTAAAGTCAGTTAGCATGACCACTACCATTTTGTAACTCTATTGCATTTTTCTTCTTGTATGATGTACCATTACTTAATTCTATGTTGCCATTTGTATGTTGTGTGGGATCCCGCCTGTATGGCATGACAGTTGAAAGTCTGGCACACATTCTTGACAGCTGTTTGAAGTGAAGGCTGTGATGCGTGCTACATCTGGAGGTGCTGAGGTTTGAGTACAGACAGTGGAAAAGTCCAATTTCTCTTTAGGGATGACTGGGATAGATTTACAATATCTGAGCTCTCGTTCAGGAGGGGGACTCCATAAGGATCTACTCAGGCAGATGCTGTTGCAAAAGCAAAGCCAAAGACTCCATGGCACATTTTGTGATACTACAAAATAAGTTAAATAAAAACAAGCTAAATATGCAGTTAGAGGACTCATGAACATTGCCTGTACTATCCTGAAATGGCAGCCAAAAGGTACACGTTTTCTATCTGATTTCTTGTAATTTTTAAGATATGTTTTTGTTTACTCACTGTTGATCAATGTAAAGTTGGATCTAGATTTCATAGCAGGCTTTATGGATGAATGGAGAATTACTAAAATGGAAATACTATCAATCTTGAGAAACTCAAGCCTAATAAAGTAAGATGCGATGTGTCTTAAAGAAGTGGAGTGGAAGAGAAGGGAGTTGTCAAGTTGTTTTTTAAACTTGATCTGTTGACATTTTTGTTCTGGGAAAAGGATGATCCTTTATTAGCGATTTCATGTCATGTCCAGTCAAAACCCCTTAATTCACACACTTGCGTCACATAAAAACAGTACATCCTTATAGTTACAAGAAATCTTCAATTTTCAGTGCCATATAAAAATATCATCAAATTTGCTTAATTTCAGAACGAAATAGAAATTCACTTTAAATACTTACATGTTTAAATAAAGCTGGCCAAGTTCTTCTACATACTGTAGCATTCAAGGAGTGATGGATTTTTGGAACTGTAGGCCTTCCTCCTGCAACACTTCTTCCTTAGAGTAGGACTTTCCAAATATTTCATGTTTCTATTTATCAATTCAGAATGTTCCTGCTAAAATAAAAGTATCCTGGATACTTTGTAATGCATAAGGAGGTGACCAGATTGGCTGGAAAAGTGGCTGTTCCATTATTGGCATTTTCTTGATATTTTTTCTAAGTATTTTCATCCTTCTGGCTTTTGGAGTCATGGTGCTCCCAATGAACTGAGCGCCAGCCTTTAATATTGGATATGCCTCTGAAGCAAAGGTGGGGTCAGTGGGGAGCTGAGGGTCCTTCGTGTCTGCACTGTATGACTCTTCAAAGCTGTGTTGTGCCCTGTAACAACAGCTTCACCTCACTGTACCGTGTTATGTGGGGCCTTGATGGAGTGCTCCCCATATCTGCCCAGTTCCATGAATCCCCTTTGCAGCAGAGGCGCTGGCAAGGCATCAAGATGCCCCTTTCTTCTCCAGCAGCAGCACATCAGCGCCCAGGGTAGTGAAGCTTCACAGGGTCTGAAAGGAAAAATAAAACATTTGATAAAGCCAATTGGGAACGCATTTGGGATGCACTTAGATGCTTTGGTGATGATTATTACAGAAAATCCAGACTTGTCTTCACCCTTGTGCTTAAAATGGTGATTCCTACTGAGTGCTTCATTCTGTGGCTGCACCAGCGCATATTCTTGTTCAGACATGGTATCTTTCTCATTCTTCACTTCCAGTTTCAAGGCTGTGTTTTCATTTGAAGACAGCAGCATTGTTTCATGGAAATGCAGGAATTCCTGCCAAAATCAGCCAACAAAGAATAAGGCGGTCATCAAAATAAGCTTCCACTCTAGTCATATTTCAAAAAATTCAGTAGAGCCCAGGACAGCCTGACAGCACTGCAACTCCTTGTTGAAGGCCCTGTAGCACATAGAAATACAAAACGTAAGTGTTCAGATTTTTGGGGTGAAATTCTATCCAAATCATTTCAGTACACAGAAATGTGCAACCTCAACAGAAAGACTTTCTCCATCTGAAATAAAATATTGGTGTTGCTGTTGATGCACTCACTTTCCCCAAGCAAGCTTCATCATCAGATGGTCTTAATTGAGTTCTGACACTCAGTCGAATCAATCGGTATTAAAGAAATAGCAAATGAACTTGACTTCAGTTTTGGGAAAATTACATATTTAAAGGATTTGAGTATCAGCCACAGAGCGATTTTACAGTAAGTGAAAGCTGCTGCTAGGAAAATGAAGAAAATAGCAAAGCTACTCAGTCAGCTCCACTCACTTCACATTTTAAGAAGATATATTTTGTTGATCATAAATAAGTTATTCATTAAATAAGAGACCTCTATGTTCCTGATTGATATGTTATTGTTAAGAAACCTTGCTTCTTATCCACATAAATATCAGGGAAAGTTCAAATTACTATTTTACCTCTATAAAATGTTCATTTTCTGTTTTCCCCCATCCAGAATAGCTTTGAAAGACTTTGTAGTACTTCAGATTTCTAGAAGATATTGAGGTTTTACTTGCACAACCAATGGCCAAATGATGGTTGGTGGTCTAAAGTTTACTCAGCACCCAGCTGAGAGAAATCTGCCACTTTAATCACAGAATCACAGAACTATTGAGGCTGGAATAGACCTCCAAGATCATCAAGTCCAGCCTATGACCCAACACCACAACATGAGCTAGACCATGTCACTGAGTGCCACATCCAATCTTTCCTTAAACACTTCCAGGGATGGCGACTCCACCACATCCCTGGGCAGTCCATTCCAGTGTCTAATCACCCTTTCCATGATGAAGTGCTTCCTAATATCCAAACTAAACACAGCCAGGGGAGGTTTTGAAAGGAAAATTTGTGTCTGAATTAACAGATGATCTTGTGATTTCTCAAGCTCCTCATCAGATTCCCTTAAGTACTGAGGGCTCTGAGTGCTGAGTACCCACCTGTACTGAAGTTCTAAGATTTGAATGGTCATCCTGAATCAGTTCAGGAACCCTGAGTACTTTTGCTATGTCTGACTCTCTTTATTTCACAGTTTAACACCTCCATCTCTGTTTAAAAAAAGAAAAGATAAAAGTAAACATATAATTTCCTATCTATGTTAGTCTTTTCTATTGCTAGTTTAGTCTTTCTGTCTAGGGATGACTTTTCTTTTGGTAAAAACAACAGTACTAGGAGAAGAGCAGATCAGTGCAGACATCCAGATCACCCACATTTCTACACATACACAAACCAAAATCAACTGTGAAGAATAATTAGATCTGGAGTTAGCAGAGATAACACTGCTCACCTGGCTGTTATGCTCCAGACTTTCTAAAACACATTATTTGCACTTTCACTCTCTTTTACTTGGTAGTGTCTGCAACATTAGCTCAAAACCAACAATCCCTTGATTATTCATTGCAGCTTACAGAAGGCCAGCTGCCACTTCTGCCACTGAGTCATAGATATTAGAGTACACATGATGGCTTGCTCGGCATAGTCACATCTGTCATGAAAATTAATGAAAAATTATTTTTTGATCATTTATCGATTCACTAATTTAACTCATTCACTCATTTATGCATCTCTCTCCTTTCATGTTCTATGTAATTTTTCCTAGCTAGAAAGAATGAACCAGCTTTGCAGAACTACTTGAATCAATCTTTGTCTCTGATTTTACAAGACTATCTGTATGGATAGGTCATTATAGAGTCTTTTTACTGAGTAAGGAACTTACTGTAAACCATTCCCGGCAGTCCCAGAAGATAAATTGTACTTTTCCACTGTACTTTTCCACTCCAGCCTCGCCAGATGAAGCACACATCACATTTGTAGTTTCAAAACAGCTGTCAACGGTGGGCGTCAGAATCTTAGTTGCCCTGGCATTCAAATGGTGTTTCATATGACATACAAGTAGCAACATCAAATTAAAGGAATAATGGCACACACTGCTACAGAAATATCTAATGGATTATTGGAAGAGTAAATGAGATTGCAGGTATCTTCAGTGGCACTCTTTTCCATTCCCAACTCAACTGAAGTACTTAAGTCTAGGACTATCTTTCCCACTAATGTCCTTCTCCTCTCTTTTTATAATTTGGGCATTGTTATATTCTTCTTTTCTCTTGGTTCTGGTATCAGAATGTTTATTCCTTCAATTCCTATTGCAGAAATTGTATCCAAGGTAGGATTATTTCCTCAGTTATCTATTAAAATCAGCATCTTCCTGCCTTCCCAGAAGCTTATCACATTGTCAAAACATTATCACTGAATTAACCTATCTTTTTGTTGTGCATCTGGAGGAAGATATTTACCACCAAGCGTGTGAAGTTCCAGAACAGCCTCCCAGCAGAAGATGAAGCAATCAGCTCTAACATAGGTTTTGCTACTGAACAGGAGTTACTTCCAATATGAGGAGTCAGGAGGCTTCTTTGAAGTGTGTTTGCTATGTTTCTGTGTTACTCCTACATGTATAGGAGCAGAATATATCTTCATGGAAGAGTTTATTTCTGTTAAGCATCTAGGTCTGGACTAGCTCATCCAATGCAGAGCCAATTAGCCAAACTTACCAGCAAGAGTCTATACTGAAGAGTTGTACTTATATCTATACAGCTACTGTAGGATGGGCTTTGGCACATCTTGCTGAATATCCTTCAAATCCTGCATTATGTAAATTGAAAATTGTTTGGTAGCCACAGGTCATGGAAACATGAACCAAAAATCTGATAGTGATCATGCTAGGGTTTAAAGTCCTCCAGAGAGCAGCCACTCACGCAGCTCTCATTGGTCCTCTTGCTTCATGTTTCTTATGTGTTGTGGATAGTCTGCTTTCAGTCTTTTGCCCCTCTCATCCTCATCACTCTTTTGCTGTCAACCAGAAGCCAGCTGGCTGGTCCATCCTCCTTCAGTACAAAGTTACTTTGGTGAGTATCAGAATAACATGGTACTCCCTCCAACAGGCCCAATGGCTGCCTTTCTCCAGTCAGCTTAAAAGCCCAGCCAAAGAATTCAAAGAACAACTTGTTTTATAACCAGAGAAAGAAATACAAAAAATTTTTCCTCTACACATGCCAGAGTTGATACTATTTATCTGCAAAGCCTGTAAGACATGGCACAGACATCTCCCCTTTGACTTCCCCTGTTGGCTCTTTGCTGTGTGCACACCATGTAGGGTGAAGTTTGTACAGATCTGTGCAATACCATCTTAATGTACTTTAGTTTGGCTGAACGCTCTGTGAGGCAGAGACTGAAGCCAGGAACTATTTGGCAAAGCGAGCCCTGAGAACACTGTCTAGGAAACCAGGCCCTAAACCAGAGGTGCAAGAGTTACTCGTGGTTCTGAGCAATTCATCATGGCTCTAGTGGGCTAGAGGTGGGTCAAGTTATGATTTCCCAGGGAAACTCTTAGGAACAAGGAAAACGCTATTCTCAACTGAAGGAGCAATCATCTCCTTATCAGGGAATTCGAGACAAGTCTAAGATCAGTTGGAAAAGCATATTCATAAAGAAGGAATGAAGACGTCTTGTATGAGGAGTTCCAGCTTTTCTGCTAGATGTTCCTTTCTCCAGCAATATTTTCATGACTGAAGCAGCAACAGGTTCAGAATAACCAACTGACTGGTTTCCAGTATTGTTTAATGTGATCTTTGGACTGGACAGGCTAGTTTATGGGCCAGTACAGCCCAGTGTGGCCAGGAAGGTCTGGTCCTATCCCACCAAATAGTTGGTTCCAGCATGCAATATAAAACATAATACTGTTCTGTCACAGCTGCAAATGCAGGTTGCTATTTTATGACTGCTGGTTGTATTTACTTTGAAAAAAGTATTTTAAGAAAAAAAATGTTTAAGAGAGTTGTACTGCAGCTGATGGACTTTTGATGTAGTTTGTGAGAAGAGGGCCATTCTCAGCCAAGAGCTGTGGGCCAGAGGACTCCTTATCCCAAAAATTCAGGACAAGGATGAAGAGCATCAGCAGATTAAATAAGCACACACTCAGAAAAGGGCTTTAAAACACCTCCTGCAATGAATTGCTTTCTGTTAGGCCTACTGTGAAAAATTTAGAATTCTTTCTCCTTTTCATCCCTGAGAAAAGCTTTGTGTAGGTTTTAAGCAGTGATAAAAGCCACAGCCAGAATGCCTTAGTCTTGATTGTTGTTTCGTGTTTCAGACACTGGTTTCCTGTCATTAGTCAAATGCCATTTCATCTGGAGCAATGGCTGAATTTCCAGATGAAAGGTAAGGGCTCTGATAAAAAGGACAGACCAATCATGTTTTCGCATTGGTGAAAATCAGGAGGAAATTCGTTTCAGGATAGTTGCTCTGCATTTATATCAGTGTTACTTAAAGCAGAATGTCATGCTGTACACAAAG
This sequence comes from Eurystomus gularis, assembly GCA_013400335.1. Classification (NCBI taxonomy): domain Eukaryota; kingdom Metazoa; phylum Chordata; class Aves; order Coraciiformes; family Coraciidae; genus Eurystomus; species Eurystomus gularis. The sequence goes on from VZZY01020928.1 coordinate 60,465, forward strand.
GTAGATAAGAAATACATTGCTGTAAAGTGATAATTTTGCACACTGACTAGCAAAAGTGGAATAACAGAGAAGTCTTGTGTTACATGAGGGCATTCATTAATCATTATTTCTGGTTTTGTACTAGCTAGTTTTTTAAATTCTTAGAAAATAAATGCTCTCTGATCTTCTACATGGGTTGGCAGAGGAAATGGCAAAGGATGACACCTTGGCCCTTTCCAACTTTCTTGCTACTGGGAGGTTTGGAACAACATTTGGACTGGAGATCATGAAAGATACTGTCAGAAATGTTTAGGAGCATGGGAAAAAACCACTGTGTAGAATATTTGTCTCAACACATTAAAAAAATCTAACACCTTTAGTTCTTTAATGTAGTGGTAGGAGGCAAGGGATTGTTTGAATACAGTGCTTCTTGCCAGATATAGTGACTGACATATACACAGAAATGTGAGTGCTTGCTTGGAGGACACTAGGTTGATGGCACTGAAAGACTCATTTTACCTTCCCATCTGGCACAGGTCTCAAAAGGGTTAAACGCTTATCTCTGTTAAGCCCAGATCTACCCTGTCTGTGACAGTAACAGCCTTGGTGTGATCAGACTGTCAGCAGTTGTGGTGTCACGGTCACATTCCAGTGTCATCATCCTGCACCAAAGAGAAAACTGCTCACACAAGTCATAGGAGACAAGGAGTATAAAAGGATTCTGTCTGATTTGACTGTAGGGACTTTGTATTTGGTTGATTTTTATACCATTTAAAAACTTTGTGTTATAGAAAAAATGTTGAAAAGCAAAAGAATAAATCAGATTCTGTGCATGAACTATTTACTGGAGAGACTGGAACCACTCCTGGTGGGCCTAACTGTTAGAGCAGATACAGATACAGCAGTATGCCGCTTCAAAGATTACCTGAGCGTAGGCAGCTCAGGGAGCATGGCAGCATATGCGCTTAGTAAGAGTTAATAGAGTTTGGCACAGCTAGAATGGTAATTAAAGAAGAAGCCATTACAGGCTATGGTTCCTGATGAGATACTTCTTTCTGGGGGTGTGCAGAAGTCAGAAGGCCAAAGGCCAAATGCCAAGTGACTTCATGCTTCTCAGAAGAGGCCATGACACACATCCTGGAAATTTCAAAAACATCTCAGAGGAGCAGAGGCCTCCTACATACACCAGTGTGATCTTCAGGACATTTTTCACTTGTGATTGTTAATTTAATAACGTGTCATGTCTCTCAGAACAATTAGTGACAGATACTCAGCTATTACCTCAATACAGTCATGCAGTTTCATGCCTGTCTTTCTACAGCCTTTTTAGATCATCAAAATAGGCTTTGTTACCCAGTAAGAGAAGTCTAAATGCCAGCTTGTAGAAGCTCAATTCTGACTCTTGATAACCTTGATAAACATGCACATCTCTTTTACACAAAGGAGGATTCTTTCTTAGAACTGATGTTCTAAGGATTAAGTAACAGAAAAGCTGCAGTCCATAGGGGCAGCACAAAGTAAGTAAAACTAAACACTACCAAAAGTGTAATAATATCAGAAGAACAATAATTTGAAATGAGGTGGCTTGTTAACAAACTGCAGCCTATTTGGGACAGAAGTCCAAAGTCCAATTTCTTTCTCCCAGATCCTGGAAGGTTCAAAGGCTCAATTAGTTACGCTCTGTACAATGCTGTGAAATCCTCATGCAGTGCTCTGTAAAATGGCAACTCTGATTTTCTACCACAAAATGATATATTAATGCTTGTCTGAAGCATAGAAATTGAGAGCCAATGCAAAGGTGAGATGGACATCTAGGAGCTTGGGTAATAGTTAAGGTCAATAAGCAATGAGTATATAGTTATGCCTTTCCTAACATACCTTCACTTTCAATGACAACAAGTTAGTGTAGCAAATCATTCACATCAGTGGAGTTACACCACTATGGGTGATGGCCATTCTACCTTCTTTATAGAAAGACATACTTCCTTGTAAATTCAAAATCTGATGATTTCTTGAAAAAATCAATGCATTTGTTTTTTCAAACTCTGTCAATATTATGACAATCACAGTACACACAAAAAATTATCTAAACAGTACATCCTTGGAATGTAATTAACATACATGTACATGGCCATCAAAAAAAAGAGAAAGTAGTATGGCACAGGGCTCCATGAAGTCCATGAGGATGTTCATTATGATAACCTATTAGCTTTGGAAAGCACTGCAGTCCATGCAAATTCAAAGGTCTCTGTTGGCTAACTTGCTGGCTTTTTTTTTTTTAATAAAATTTTAGGGAAAAGATTGTTGTGCTGATTCAGCTATGATCATTTTATGCTGCCATCAGTTGCCTGATCACACAGGCCAACACTGAACTCAGCAACATCCCCTCTGAAGTCTTCTTTCAGACAGTCCTGCCATAAGTTCCTGTGGGCCCAGCTCCTCCGCTGCCCACTGTGGTGCCAGCATCACCTGCTGGACACAACAGACAGAGATGGCTCCCTCAGTGGCCCTTCACATGGAAGGACACCACCAAGAGAGCTCAGCAAGATGTGACCAGCCCCAACAGAAGCCACACCCAACAGGAAGCTCCTCCAACTGCTCAGCTCCTGGTTAGTATAGCCCTGGCCTCACCCACCACCCCAACCATGACAACCTGAGTGAGGGCAGAGCCACAGAGACACAGGTGGGACAGGTTCTGCCCCTGGAACATGAAGCCAATAGGAAAAACAAAACATTCTGCTAGGTTGTGAGTTATTCACAGGTAAACTCCAACTTGGGGCCCACAACTCAGGCCCCAGCACATCAAAGATACAGCCTAAATTTTCTTCTAATTAGTCAGCTCATGACTAGTTTGTATAAATCCATTTTCTGTTCTGCCACTGTCAAGTGTAGCCATTCACTGGTGCTTGTCCTGAAGCTATAGTTGACGTTTGAGGAGGTTCCCATTTTGGAGGACAGACACCTTCAGAGTGGGAGCTGTCTCTGTGAAGGTTCACTGCAAATCTCAGAGCCCTCTGGGTCTTTGGTCTAGAAACAGTTTCGTCCAGGTGGGAACTCGGCATTGGGGTGCATCACAGTGGGGAGCCGGGCATCAGCTGTGTGTGGCAGGGGACTTGTTTTCCTGGCTGAATGGTACATGGAAACCAGACTCTCACTGGGAAAGTATTTCTCAGCTCTGATAAGTCCATCTTTTGTTTATTTAGCTGTACATCATGCTACACTCTTCAGAAATGCAATCACATCTACGCAGAACGAGCATGGTGTCTTGTTGTGTTAAACAGATTGTGATGCTGTGTGAGACTTGCAATAAGATAGGAAAATAGAGTGAGAAAATTACCTGCAAGTAGTTGCTCACCTAGAAGAAAAATATTGGCCAGTCTGTCATAAAGCAATGTTTCCAGAAATACAAAACCATTTGTTTTGCCTTGCCACTGGAGCAGGAGCCCAGGTGTGAAGATCAAAGGGGAGCCTTCGACTGCTGTCAGCTGTTGAGCTTTGATGACTTCAGTAACAGTATCAGGTAGCTGAGGGTTTCCCAAGGTTCTTGCTCCCTTCACTGCTACTGACTTACTGCACTGACAGTCTCAATGCACTAATTTGAGAAGAAATGGCTGCATCAGTGTTCACCAACTTGCAGTGCTTTTTTTCATTGTTCATCAGCAGTTTGCAAAGTTGTTGAACATTGTAGTGGAATAAAGCACTAATAGTTTAAGGCATTTTTTATGTATGAAAATCAGGATGCAAGTGCTTCTGTTTCAGATCAGTCTTACAGTTAAAATGAAAAGAATGTGCACTACCATCCTTCCTCTTAGGACAGTCAAATGTTCACCTCTACTTAGAGAAAAAAGCCATGAAATAACCATAAATTGCTTCAGCAAATTACAGTCTAGACTTGCTGATTTGTTTTAGCAACATGAGATATCAAACCCATATGCAAGCATTATTGTAAACTGCTGTTCCTTAATGCCTGTAAACGCATTGTCCTGTAGACTAAGTATCATTGCAGCCAAGTAACGACTTAGATTTAATGTGGAATTTGTAACAGGAAAGGAGTATTCACTGTGTCACTTGCAGCAGTCTGGTTTTTCTCTTTCCCTGACATCTCTAGACAGAGTGGCTGGGTCATCACTATCATTTGACAGCAATGCAGCTTGCAGAAGATGAGTAGGCTATTTGCGGTTAGGTAACACTGAGACAGACAGCGAGCTGTGTACCTCCAAGAGGAAAATGAAACAGGAGTCGGGCTGCATTAAATTTTTAATGCTTTTTTTGTGGTTGTCCAAGTTTATCTTTATAACTAGTAAGTACCCACAAGGTGTACTCATTTCCTTCAGAACAACAGCAGTGGAACGCAGGGAGGATTACCTTTGCGGTTTCCCCACAGCTGAGCTTTGCCTCCTTCTACAAGATTGTGAAAGCTGCCATTGAATGCAGTGGTCTCTTTTCCTTTGATAGGCTGTGGTGTTCAGCCAAGCCTATCATACACATATACATCAAGTACACAGCAGTCTCAAATTCATAGTAATTTTCAATGAAATTAAAATGTGTATGAAACCTTTGCTTTTCATGGGCCAATGGTTTTTACAAACTACTCATTATAAAATGGACTGGTACAGCTATTCAAGATTTTCAAACCTAGAAATCTAAAGTTGAGGGCAAAGTCAGGTGACTGTATTCTTGTATTGTACCTGTGACAGTGGCTTCTATGGGTGGGACTTACTGCTTGTGTCACTGGCTAGCCAATTTTTGGAACTGGAACTGTAAATGCAGAGTAATTGAGATACTGAATTTCTGTAGTAAATTAGTGGCCTGTAGAGTTAAAAAATAAACAAAAAATGTCACACACACACTCTCAAAGAGTAAATCTGTTCTCTACAAGTGAAATACTGCAGAAATGTATTAAATATGGAGTGACAGCAACTGAAACCAAGGCATTACCTCTCCTCACTCCACCACAGCATGGATTTTGTGGTATGTGTTTGTTCCCCTGTGTTCTGCACACATTGCTCTTACAGAATACACATACAGAACAATGTGGCCAAGGTGATACTGTAACACACTGCTTCTTGTGCATACTGACTTTTTAAAAAGTTCACTGTGTAGTCCAGCATCTGAGTAACTACACTTAGCTCCTGCAGGATTTTCCCTCCTCTCCCTCAGGATAAGGCAATAACTTGGGGGAGAAATTTGTTCTGAACATAGCAATGAGGCATTTGCAGTCTTCCTTATGCAATCACTTTTTCAGTCTCAGCTTTATCAAACTCAGCAGATAAATAATATATGCCCTTCCCATTTCCTATGTGAGATCATGAGCGAGGAGGTGCTTCCTGACAGATGTCCAGTGCGTATTTTCAGAAGTGATTTTTCAGTCAAACGTAGCTGTTATAGCTGTCCAGTCAATTTAGCAGTGGTATCTCAGTTTTCAAACTTCAGCCAAGTTTTCTCATAGCTGTGACTAAAGAAGTTCACTAAGAACTTTCCAACAGGACAAAAGAGCTCTTTCTCTGCTTAAAATTCAACACATATTTTTTCACCTTCAGAAAAATAAAATGTGATGTCTCTCAACCAGGGAAGGAAAAAAACAAGACTTTTTGATAGTCTGAAGAGAGGAATGTAAAATGAAAGTAAGTATGGCATAAATCCTAAGGTCTTTGCTGAGAATTATTACCGAAATTTAGGCATAACTTCTTTTGGCATTGATGGGGTGTCAGTACTCTTTTGGTTCTCCAAAGGATTTTGGGCAGTTCCTTTCCTACAGAAACAAAAGGCATTAGTGTTATTGAATAAAGATGGAAAATTAGAACAGTAAAAAGGCACTTGTAGAATATTAGTGCATATTGGGTTTGACCTAGATTATAGAAGTTTCAGTCATGTTTGCTGAGAACTCGTATTATTAACTGTAAAAATACAAGTGGTAAATCCACACAGATTACAAACTAAAGAGTTACAAACAAGCTTTCATACCATCTCTAGCATCCTAAGCTGTAATTTCTAAGGAATTTAGACATTCATTGATTTTTACAGCTCTGAAAATGTTAATTATCTTGTTTACTAGCAGGGAGTATAGATACAGTAGAACACATTCTACCTAAAAATTGCAAACTTTAATATGGGTTGGACCATTTCATGTGAACTCCCTGCAAATGCCTAAATATATCGTTCCATCATTTTATTAGTACAGAAACTGTGCTTGATGAATCAGGATCACGGCAGAATGAAGTGCGACCCACAGGATGACCTAAGGAATTGTTTACTGGTAATATACCATGTTCTCTCTTCATAACAGAAATATGGAATACAAATTGTCTGAGAGGTAAAAAGGGCACGCTGTATAGCTCTAGATGACTTAATATTAACACTTTGCGCAGTGTTAACATATTGCCTTTTGCTTCTGATTTACTGCAAAAATATATTGCAGTATATTGCAAACTCTTGCCATTTATAGAAATAGAAATTGTATTTATTGAGTAGGATCAAGTCCACTAAAATCAGGACGAAATAAATTCCACACATTATCTGTGGATCTCTTCAATACACTGGTGAACATCAACTATTTAACGAGATCATACTTACTAGTTTGTTTTTTTTAGTGAAATGTTTGTTTGCTTTACCTAAACTGTCAGTAAATGTAAACCAAAGTAAATACTGAGTAAAATGAAAGATGATACTGAAGCTAATGATAAATTCCCTTCATCAGTAGAGGCTTTTTCTTTTATTCTAATTTTCAGAAGTAAAATATTTTTCGAGCAACAGCCTGAACTACTCAGACAAGAAGTGATCCAGTGACAACACTGTGTATGGTGAGCTTCACAGTAGCTACTTTTTTGACAACTTTTGCACATTTTTAGTTCAGAAATAGTTTGCGGTTCATGTAGTGGAATAAGTTCTTGTTCCTTTCCACTTAATGACCGTGGGGTTTCTAGAAGTGATACCTTTGAGAAGAATGTTGTGGTTGAAACTTTCAATTGCTGTACTAATGCATCTCTGGTACTCATTGTAGAACTACTGTGCAATTGAGGGAAAGACAGTAACAACTATTATTTTTAGCAGCCATCTATTTGCCAAGCAAAGTGCTGATGACTAAATAATTTGTTACACATGTACTGGTCCAGATTCTGCTTGTCTTTTGCAATCAAAGTTCTCCTTGATGCGTCTAGGAGAGCTAAGAGTGCAAGCATAGCCAATTCACTCCCCTAAACATTGAAGAACATGTTTTTCTACTTTTCCACCCATTGAGTATGAACATGCTCTGGAAATAATATTTGTAGGATCAGTCACAGAGTAAAAAAACATTTATTGAAAGTGAAAAATTTTCCCTTGGATTTATAACATTCTTGTACAGGCAGAAATAATATTAAAACTATGAATACTCAAAAAAATTACAGCGACAACCCATACTATCACCTAAAAGCAAGGATGTCACAAATCCCCTGCCACTCACCAGTCAGTATCTGAGCTCAGTAACTGATTGCCATTTCTTTGATCTCTGCCATATCTCTCAATTTAGATGTGCCAGTGCTCTCACTCACTCTTCCAAATGGTATCCAGTGACTACATCTAGGTCAGTAAATCAAACAGTGTTCCTAGGAGCAGGAAATCAACTGTCTGCACTATTAAATTGCCAGAATAGTCTTTGGGATGGCTGTGGTGTCCAAGGCGAGCTAGCAATCTCCCAAGTAATTCCTGGGTGCAATCCAGGAAGAGCCATAGGCCAGAGACCACTGCAGTTTGGATGCAGCTGCTATATTCTGGGGGACAACAGAGTTTAACAGTAGAGATGCAGACCATTCAATGACAATTTGCTTCACTGCTAAAGAATGGTCCTGCGCATATGGATTTACTTGTATGGGCTTAGCCAGTGAGGACCACATCAGAACATAGCCTCTGAGACCTCACCCATGGTAAATGCAGTTCATTCACCAAGAATTTTAGGATACAGAATATGACAGTCTGAATAGCATCACCAAAATACAAGAGCTTTTTTGTATTACCAGAGAAATACATGAAGTTTCAATAACACTCATAATTCTCACTACAAGGTGTCTTTCACCAGAAACCTCTTGCACCCTGGCATCTGGGTTTGAGTTCAGGTCCTGTGATTCATTCACTAGAGGCGACTCCACTGTAGGAGTATCATGGAGATTTTTCTCTCCTAACCTCCAGATGGTTGTTATTATAGTCAGGGGTGATCTAGCCATCAGGTCTCACTTCTTTTTATATGATGCCAGTTCATCAAGAGATGTTATGAGTGTAAATGACAACACAGTATGGTTTCTTACACTTGAGAAGGACTGTTAAAATATCTATATTACCGTTTTTTTTGTCTTGCCTACAGAACTAGGCAAAAAACATGCACAGTTTCTTTAGGTTTCCACAAAAAGTGATTTCAGCATATAAGTTGTGTTCCTCCCTGGTCAAAGTTTCCATCTGGCGGCTTAGTTTCAGAAGCTGGAAGACAAGCAGTTGCTTTGCAAGGAAAGGCTGTTGACGTCAGAGCTGTGTTTGAGGCAGGTCTGGAGTGCAGCTTGAGACTATAACTTCCCTTATACTTTGGCCCTTTTGAGGAAAGATGTAGTTAGACAAAAGGCAGTTGATTATTTTATGTGGTTATAGAAGTGTTTGGGTTTGCTGGTTAAGTCTGGATGCATAGTCACTCACAATCATCTGGAGATACTAAGATCTAAGACCTGGAGATGAGTGAAGCAGAAATTTAAAAAATGACCATATGCAATTCATTTTGGTGTCCTTCAAAGATGTTAATTTTTACAGATCCTACACCAGTGTTCTACTTACCTACCTCATTTTACATTCACTGCCACCTTTTCTAAAAACTGTAGTTTCATGGAATAGCGAGTAATAAAAAAATGCAAATGAAATATTTAGTTAGAAAAGGCAATAGAATTCATTATTGGACTTCAATGAAAAAGAATGCATTTTTAACTCATACTTGCAGCACAATCTCAATAAAACTGAGGTAGATCTTGGTGGTGTATTTGCTTGATCTTCTCACAATAGTAATAATATAACTCATTTTTTATTACTTAGGAGAGACAACAAAAGTAGCAGGTGTGTGAAAATATCTGATCAGAGACCATCCCCTTGAATTTCCAAAAAGGTTGGATGTATGCTCATACAGTTTTGGAAAGGCACAATATTGACTTCAACTCTGGCTACTGGCCTTTACCAAAACGTAGTGAGATGTGACAAAATACCAAGGAATTGCCTGCAGATATATTTCAGCACAAATAGTAGCTTGTTATGTGATTAAGGAAATGCTCCCTCATGCTTATCAGCCTCTATATGGAAAATGAAATAATATATATCCATTTGTCCAGTAGCTTGCAAAGAAGTATATACTGAAGTGCACTGTACCAGCACCTCATACAATTTGTTGTTATTGCAACTGGGCTGTTATAAAGTTGGGGCTACTTAAGCATAGTATGAAGTGTGAAGAGGGCAGATGCCCCTCTGATTCCTGGCTGTGCATGCATGGTAAGCAATGCAGAAGCTAATCAGATGACATTTGGGAATTTCATCTTCAAAGAGTATGGTTATCACTCTTAACGTTTTTGTGGAAGGAAAAGCTCTGCAACTTTTAGATTTGGCATTGTCAAATGTTTTGTTTCCAAGCGGAAACATTTCTTTCAAATCAAAGAAACTTAAAACTTAATTTGCCAATACCTGAGTCCTTTAACTAAGGTCAACAGAGGCAGACAATAGAAAGAGGGAATGGTTGGGGGAGTTCTGCTTTTTGTAATTGTTATGGTGGGTTTTTTACTGTTAAGACAGAGAACACAGTAGCTGCTAGAGAAGTGGAAGAGATCTGGAAAATTGCACAGATAATGAAGACTATCTGCACACAATAGTTGTGGGTTGAATGTTACCATTGAGCATTCAAAAGGACTTTGTGCTGTATTGGGTCATCTGACAAGCCTCAGGGAAGAGAAGATCTAGAAATGTGTCTGGAGTCCACAGTGAAGACACCACAGCATGTAATGGAAAAAGAGCAGAGGAAAAACAAGATTTGCAGATACATATTGATGAGAAGAGCTGAAAAACTGATCTGTGAGTGGTAACAGGAAACCATCACATGACCAGAAGGACAACACAACATAAATAGGAGAATTAGTAGTGTATTTCATTCATGGTAGAATGAAAACGAGAAACAAAAGATGGAAGAGAAAGGAGATTCTGTATCAAGAAGTACAGAAGAAATATAGTGGAGGTAGTCAATGGTGACATCTTAAGTAGAAATCAGGATGATATTTAGGAGATCATCAGAAAGAACAAAAGACACAATGATACCCAGAAGGATGGGAGAACAGAAAAAATGGAACTTAAGGTCCATGCTAAGAAGAGACAAGTCTGCCTTACAGAGGACCCCTTGTTAAAAATTAATAGAGGCTCAATGGCAGAGAGCAGAAGGGTAGAACCGAAAGCTGAGTGCAGTGTTAATTTCAAGCTTCAGAAGAGTAGGCCAGCAGGCAAAAGGATCCTTGTGGGACCAGAAAAAGCTCACAACCCATTCTTCACTTTGGGAGTGGCAAGGTTCTTGTTACAATAGATGTGAAATGATTGTATCATCTTAAAGAAAATATTCACAGAAGTGCTGTAAATCAAAGGAGAACAACTAGTCATGTGGTATGAAGCAACAACCACAGATCCATCAGAAGAATTTCTTAGAATGTGGACCAAATGTTTGTGAGGCAGGCAGATGGTCAGAGAGAAGCTGAATGACTTTGCTGAATTTTCCAAGATGTTCAAGTCCAGAAGATCTGGAGCACAGGGACAAAATTCTATGAAAGTGTGAGAGATTTGGAAAATCTGTTGCTCCAAATGATCTCTTATCCCTCAGTCAACCTACAAAGTGTACCTGTCACTCTGTGATCAAAGCACACAAATTAGAGGGCTTATTCCAGCAGAAGATCATGTCTGAAAGCAAATCAAGACTAGCATCTGTTCTTGAAAAACCACTGCGTGTATTAGTCCAGATTTGTGATGCTGTTTGAAAGGTTGTTACCTTCTGAGTAATAAATACTGGAGTCTGGCTTTCAGAGAATGGAGCTTACAAACTGCAGTAAGGTCATAGATGGTACAAACACAGTCATTATTTGCCCTTTCATCAAAGAAGCCAGAGAATAAGTGAATCTTAAGAGGTTAAGAGCCCTGAGGACCATGGAGCAAGCTTATGAGCACCAGCCTGGGAGGCACTGGCAAGATATACAACATCTGTGTTTGAAGCAGATAAGGCACATAGACCTTTGGACAAGCTGAGATCTTTATTCTCTCGCACTAATAACATTCTCAATAGGGTGCAGGTGCCTTCTGTTATTTTGAGGAATTTCATCTAGCTTCTCCTGCCAGGACTTAAGAAGCCAAATATACAGAAAGTGCATCCACCCAGTGCATACTTACCATTACAGCCTGTAATGGTTGCAGAATGGTGGTGGATTATTCACTAGGAAGGCTGGAGGCAAGAAGGCGTGGTTTCCAAAGTCACTCAAAAGCCAACGTTATAAATACTATACATATGATGATGACCTGCTTTACCTTTTTGCAACATGTGGGAAACTGGAGGTAATTTTTTTTTTATTATTGGAATAATATCTGGATACTGATGAACTCATTAGCTGATCTGAAAATCTGGAAAGGGCTCCCAAAGGGAATGCAGGTCCTAGTTCAAGAGACTAGGGAAATTAGGAAAGTCACACTAGAACTTTAGTGTATAATAATTACAAATTTTACAGGATCACTTTATGGTCAATAGCATTTTTATAGCACCTTTTCTTATTGAAATTCTTCACATTTTTTTCCTGCTTACTTTTTCTGCCTTCACAAGAAGAGCATGAGAAGGACAAAAAAGTGTTTTACAAAAAGTAACAACACCTGTTTTATTATATGAAATGTAACACATATACTTCTTTCTCCTCTGCATATATACACCAAATAAATACAGCCCATATGGCACTCTGAGTATGTACGTGTTCACATTCATGCCACACATAGTTATCCTTTCAAGAAATCACCTGCTAACTCATGTGCTGTTCTGCAGACTGGAAGTTCCTACTGTTGCAATACTGCACTGAAGAAGACGCTGGTCTGTAGGGCAGATGCTATCCCTGATAAATCCTAAGTCTGCTAGTGTATAAAACATTGATTTTCCTGCTGAATTAAGTATTGATTTAATTGCAGCTTTTTCTGCCTGCAATTTTGAGATCATGGAACACTTTCTGAGGCTTGTACATATTGCTTGGTGGTTTGCAATATTTCAGTAATGTCTTGAGGCTTTCTGTTTCATTGCATTTGCATTTACAGCAATAAATTGTTCAACAAACACTGAATTTTATTAAACTGGCAAAATATGTGATAAAGTTAAACAAGCCCACAGTCAGCTGTGCCAAAAGCAAACAAGTGTTTTCTTTTAAATGCTAAAATAATGTGCAAATGAGGCTCAGCAAAACTAAATGCAGAATACTTCCAAAACTGAAGTGTGTCTAAAATTAAAGTTCAAGAGAAGAGTACTCACACCATCCAGCAGCCGTTCCACTACAGAAGGGATTCATCATTCTGTGTGTAAGGAAATCCTTAGCCATTTTTTAACTCTTCTTGGCCACAGTGTATTGCTCCTTCAATATTGCTAACTTAACCGAGAGACTAGATCCCTGGCCCTGAGCTGGAGCAAATGATCCTCCTTTTTTAAAGCTCTTTTCGGGTTAATTTTCACCTGCTTATATTGACTGGTTAAGAACCAGTAAACATTTGTACCAGCACAACTGAGGATACACTGTGTTGTCAGGGATGAGACAAGGCAGGCAACTCTGCACCAGCCTTGCTGCCTAATGTTACATATGGCATAAGCATGGTCCCCCTGGAAGTTATGCCCTCTACCATCTTTTCCCTTTGCTTTCTACTTTCCTGTCCTATCTTTTCTCCAGCAAACAAATGCGAAAGTAGAGGGGACAGCCTTGGCCTTGCAGTTGCTGAGCTTCTTCAGCACCCATGGAATGACCATCAGCGTTCATCCTCTGGCCACCTGCAGCAGCAGTGCCATATTCATGTTGATCAGCAGGCAGCTTACCCCACAAAACCTCATGTGCTTTCAGTGTGAAATTAAAACAGTTCATTCGGTGTTTTGTTTTAAATTAAGTACATATAGTTTCTCCTCCTTTCCTCTGGTGAAAAGCCACAGTTTGCATTTTTTCATGCCTACACCTGTCCAAGACAGGTAATTCAGAGGTGAACCCTGGAAGGCAAAGCAATGGCAGTCATATCAGAAGGTAAGTTGTTTTCTTCTTTTTCATACAAATAATACAAGAAGACATAGAAATATGACACCTATCCCCTAATGCAATCATCTCTGTTTTGTCTGTTCTTAATACCCCTTAGTGTAAAAGGCTCCATAATCTGCCCAGTCTTCTACAGCACTTCATTATCTTCACCATTTTTTTTCCCTTGGTGTCCTATCTTGGTGGACGGCTGTTCTCCTGTAAGCGGGACATGGTTATGGCTGGTATAAAAGATATCTTCCACTAGTCAGGGCTCCGCTGCTCTCTTTCAAGTTGATCATCTTGCTAGGAACATAAATATTTCACAGGTTCCTGGCTGGAAAAGCATGGTGGCGCTTCACACCAGTGAAGGACTTTCTTGAAAGACACTTTTTTCCAAGTCTGGTGACTGCAAAATATATCCATGAACAAAGAGGGTATGATTGTTTCCTTAACTCATCAGATGTATTAGAACTTGAAAATGTCACTTCTTTACAATGATGAGAGAAAGGAAGAAGATCACCAAGGTGAAGAAGGAAGACTCAGGAGCTTTTTATTGAGAACTTTAATTCTTTAATTAAAGACTCTTTCCCTAAGAGAGATTTGCTAAAAGCATTGTTTCCTCCTTCCCATTTTCAATGGCTGTGGCAAGGCTCAAGCAAGGACAGGAAATATTCCTCTAGTGAGAATTCATCGAACTACACATAGACATTGTCAATGAAAATATCTGCAGATGAGCTAGTTCTCTGGATTCCCTTTACAGTTAAGGGAAAGAAAGAGTTGCTTTTAGGTTGTGATTTAGCTTATGCCTTAGACACCTTCTTCAGGAGGAGATGCACCCCACAAATGCATGACTTGCTCCAGTGACTATAAATTGAACCTCAGATAAAAAGCCTGTGTCTACACATCTAGACTGTATGCATTAAGGAAAAGGGAGATGAACCCTGCTGCTGACTTTTAACATGAACAGTTTCCATGGAAGGAGTCATATTATTTGCAGGCAAAATCACGGCCTTGTTTTGATTAACTTTTTTTTCTGAAGCTGCAGTCCATTAACACTCACTCATGCAAATTGTAATGATGTATTATACATTCTTCTTAAATCTTATGTAACAGCTCTAGTGTGTAACAATGTCATGGTAATTAGAATCACAGTTTAGATTATTATGAGGTATTTTCTGCTTGGCTTGTGCTTTAAAAATGTTAATTCTCTCATTTGGCAGCCTTACTGCCAAGGATGTGGCAAAGCGGGGGAGATGTGTAAATCATGCACTGAAGTTTCTATTCCAAATCAAAGCTACTGACACCCCAGGAAAGTCAGAATCCTCCTTAACTTTGCTTTCTTTATCAATCTGTGAGAAAACTTCCTCCCCTCTTTGAAATTTTCTTCCAAAATCAAGCAAAGAGTGCAAGATTGAGACAGCCCAGTAGCTTGAGTGCAGCTGAGGCTGCACTATCAAAAACATCTGCAGAGAAACTCCCCAGGCCAGCTCATGGAGCAGGTTCAGAGCACGCAGCTCTATGCTTGCTGAGAGATGCCTGCTATTGCAGTGCCCATGTTCTACCACTGCCCTTCTAGTCTGCTTCTGCCTCCAAAAAGAAGCCCCAGGCTGAAGAAGAACTGGATAAAGCAATCAGTAGATTAGCGTTCAGAGAACCAGCGAGTATCTAATTGAGATTTTTGGAGCATGGTATGTAGTGAAGGCATTCTTGGCCCTCTAATGAATTTCTTTTGAGTCCCAGTTGAGCTGTTTCAGATGTTTGGTGTGCTCATGGCTCTGACGGAATAAAAATGCAGCTGAGGAGGCTGCCGTCAATACTGATGCAAGTTATTACTGCAACGGTGGTGTCCTCTGGACCTACCCCATTCTCTGGATATGGACTTTACTTTTCTAATCAGTGACTTGGTGCACAAGAGCAATTGGTTGGACTGGTAAAACAGCAGCTAGTTGGCAGTGTGGAAACTCATAAAGGTTGGCCAAGCAGCCTGGAACAGTTGGTGAGGAAAATGAGGGATTAAATGACAAATAACAAGGTATATATTGCCACTAAGCTTCTATGAAGTCAAGGCAGGAGAAGGCTTTAATATCTAGAAAAATCAAAGTTGAAGTTTGACACCTCACAAACCTACCCTAATGGAAGCAGGACCTAGCAGCATACATTGTGAGCAGTGTGTAAAACAAATGTGTGTGAAAACCAAATAGGAGTATGGATAAAATCAGGAATAAGGACTTTCAAATTGGACAATGAGATTGTGCATGAATAGGGAGTAAGTTCTTTAGGTTTTTTTGTTTGTTTTCTTTGTTTTTGTTTTTTTGTTTAGGTAAGTTACATCAGCTCCCTGTATTTTGATTTTCTCATCTCCAATACTGAGATGAGAAACAAGAGAGAGACTTCTCATTTTCCTCAGTATGAGGAGACACTGTGCTCAAGGAATAACATGGATGTCATTTCTGCCTCTCCTGAAGTGAGAATGGATTAGCTACCATCGACAAGCTGTCACCATCATTTTGCCTGGCATGTACGATAACCAGTCCCTGTTTCCATTACAGTTTACCTTTCTTTTTGAGGTAGAAAAACGAACCACTGTATCCATAAACAAAACATGCTGCCCTACAAAGAGATAATTTCTCCTCCAAGTCCAGTGATCGTCCTAACAAAATCATCTCAGAAACATCACAAAAATAATGAGATGTAGCTGAATACAAGGAGAGAACTTGGAAAAAGGAACAAAGTTAATAAATAAGGATAGCAGGAAAGCACATGAGAATTATTTGTGAAACAGACACGTGGTTTAGAAATGAGAAGATTTTTAAATGGTCAGGATGTCAGGAGGGTGTTAAAAAAACATTCTGAGAGCATACTTCAGCCTGGGGAGAGTGCTGTAATTCCCTTAACTTCAGTACAATTTATTTCAAGTCAGTCAAAAAAGACCCCAAATGTATATGACACACTACTGCAGCTATGAGCTGATGAGTAACTGAGCTGGGAGCTGCAGAGGTGAGTGCAGGGGAGAACATCTGACCCCTCTCGGCCGCAGGCCCTACAGGCATACAGCTGCCTGTGGTGTCCCCCATCACCTTGAAGGAAGCCCACAGGACCTGCTCGGCTGCAGACCCCTGAGCACTCCCTCTGGCTCTTCCCCATCTGCTTCCCCTACAGCCTACGGCTCGGGAGCTCTGGCAGAGGGCAGAGGGGCTCTTTCTGCTCCCACAGCTTCTCATCCTCTTTTCTTGTGCAAGAGAGAAGTGCTCATCCCAGCAGGCATGTGGGCAAGACATTTATTTCTTCTTGTTAGGAGCAAGCACGAGAGTGGCGAGCCCTGCAGGCCTGGCTCAGGAGAGCAACACGCTCCCGCTGCCCGGGCAGCCGGAGAGAAATCAGATGAAAACTGTGGCATTAGGTTGGCCGATAATTTGCACGCGTCGCTCCCTCCCGTGCATGGCACCGCTGTCAAGGACTGGGGCAGTGGAGCCTGGCTCTGCCCATCTCCCAGCAGGGCTGGCCCCGTTCTTGGTGTCCTCCAAAAGGAGGCCAGCAGGCAGGTGGGGTGCTCGGGCTGTCCCCCTGCCCCTGCTTCCCACCTGCCCCAGCAAAGGCTACGCCTTACTGCAAATCTGTTCACTTTAGCTACAGGAAATAACTGCTTCCAGCACCAATCTTAAACCTCTGCAAAATCTTACTATTAATGTATTCTTACATTTAATTAATGCCCACAGGATCTAGTTAAGACTGAACGAAAACTCTTAATTAAGCACACAGAGAGCTGTCTTTGGGGCAGCAGTTTGAAGCTGGTATATACTCAGCTAGTAAATGATAACATTGAAGCACGTACTACCCTATCATATGAACACTGAAACTTGGATCTGTGGTGTTTGATCACTTCACTGCCATTTAAGAACCAATCTCAGGAGGCTCTCAGGATACAGTTTAGAGTACTAAGCAGTAAAGGAAGTGCTGTTTGACTTGCTTAAGGATTATTAACATTGTCAATTAATCAAGTTTATTTCTATTTCTTGTTTTCCCCAGCTTTCCAAAAGTGTCTCCTATTTGCCTTTTTTCATGGCACACTGAATGATGTAATTCTGGCGTGTTCTCCATCTGTGAGCGTCAGTAGCCCTGAAGATCAGGAACTCCTCTGGCTGTGGTCTTCTCTTGTCCTTCAGTTTAGAGGTCAGAAAGAGGGAATTAATTTTAAATTAACTGTAAATACTAATGCTGAATTAGAAATCAAAACTGTTACTGTTTTGTTACATATGTTCCAATATACAATAGTGTGTGCGAGTCAAAATGATAAAGAAAAAACCTCTAAATTTTTCAAGATGACTTAAAAATTTTTACTTGGCCTTTCTTGTTTGTGCTGACGCTGTGATAAAACTTAAAAGCATGTTAAAATATAACCTGTCATCATAATTCCTTCGAAGTAAATTGATTCATTTATTTTCTTACCTATTTCTCTTTCATGTTGGGAAATTTTTAACTTGATGTAAGAAAAGTTCCACCATTAAGAAGTGAATGCCGTGTAGGATCAGGCTCAAAGACAGCTACATTAAAGCACAGTGTCCTTAAGGCACGTGATTAAAATTTCTTGAATTTCCTGTATTTTTCATCCACTATTTTATCTTGTAGGACTCATCTTTACCATTTTTACACAAGTTAAAAGTATCTGTAAACACTCCATACATAATGAAGTTTGTCCAGACTCTTGCATAATGGGAAAGTGCATCTTAACAAGCAAACAAATCATTTGGTTGACGCAGAAGACAAAGTGTCACTTTGCTCATTTGCAGCACACACGGATCCTATACGGGTACATCCATCCTTGCGCCACAACTGTCCCAGAATTGTTTTCTCGTATCTCCTACCTACTTGAAGGATGCCACCATTGTTATGTTACTAAACTAACCCCTCAACATTACTTGACTAAAATAGGATCTAGATCCTGTAAGATCGTGAGCCCAAATATCTCTATATGCCCATATCTCATGCACAGGACACAAACTTCCATGCTTTGCTATATTGGTAAGCTGTAAATTAAATTATTATATTCTTCTTCCTTGGTAGGTATTACTTCTCTGAACTGTAATTCTGACTAAATTATTATTGAACTGACTGATGGGTTTCAAAATAAAAGAGAAAGGTTTTTTAATAGGAAACCAAGCAAAAAAGGATATTTGTGGTTTCGTTTTTTTTTTCATTTGGTAATATGTAGAACTAGCTGTGCTACCTACAGCTTATGGTGAGTTTTCTGCACTTTTAAATAGGCCCCTCACAACAAAGGCCTTGCATTTACCGTTATTATGTGAGATCTGGATCACTATCTTTTCAGTTGGTTCCTGCAGAAGTGGCACCAGAGCAGAACATGACGGATCCAGAAAAGAGATTTCACATGACTACTTCCTTTTCAGAGCATTTTAAGCTTTATTAGCAAAACACTTCAAACTTTGAATTAAGTGATGGAGCTCCATGGCATCGGAAAACAGCTTTCAAAACCACTGTTTTAGTTTCCAATAAGAAAAAGCTTAATACCAAAAACATTTGTGTTTCCAGCTATAACAGTACTTGGCACAATGGGATATTGTAACAGTAATTCCCATCTCTTGGTGATTGTGGATGGTTTTCTCCTCCACATTAAGAACAGAGGAATGCAGTGGAAGGGTTAGCTTTGAGCTCAGCAGAACACAGCATATGTGATTTTAGGCAAGTTGTTCAAGACTACATCCAAAAAAGGCAGTAACACTCACAGTGCATAACTTCAGGATCCAGTCTCCTCTTACAGTGCAGGTGGAGGTCTGCCTGTCTTGGGAAGCAATCCTGCATAACGGGGGAGTTGTCTAAATCTAGCTACAAGAGAGATCAGAATTATCACTGAGAACAGTAACTGGACGAAGCGGCAGTGAGGTACCATCTCCTGCTGAGACAGAAAGTTGTGGGCAGGTGCAGAAGCACAGAGCTAGATGTCCAGAGAACTGAAAGTCCAAACCCTTCCCAAACGCCTCAGATGCACATTTATCAAATTTCAGTTCCTTCAGCATTAGGTGGCAGCTGACACGGCTTGTAAAAGGATCAAAATTTTGGATTTATATGCTTAAAAGTTCTGCCTGCGTCCCACATCAGGCATTACAGCTAACTCAGCAATCCAGCAACACTGAACTCTGCAAGCTACTTTCTCATTTTACCTTGGCTGTTTCAGTGTTACCCTGTAATGTGCAGAGCAGGTCTGTGTTAATCCTTTATGGATCTGGCACGTTAACCGTTCTGCATTCATTCCTTTACTTGTAAAACAGGAGTAACAGTTCCCTACTCATAGGAACACTGTGAGAATGAATATATAAATGTTTTTGGAAGTGTTCAGATAATACAGACTCTAGCATTGTAAAACTAGCTGGAGGCATAGCTGTGCTATACAAGGTCTAAACAATTCAGCGACTTAAAAGATCAAACTACTTTCGAGGGAAGAAAAATAAAGCATAAACAATATTTCTAGACCACCAGTCCAGTTGAGGCCTTTCAGCTCTCAAAGTCATTACATGTAATACACTGTGGACTGCATTAAGAATTAGTAGTACAGAAACAGTTTTCTTGATATTAGGGTACATTTGTTGATTGAGCTAGGAGATTGATTCCGAGTATGGAGTCTGAGACATTTCCCAGAGGGATCTCATCAGTGTTGAATGTCAGACAAGTAAGTTTCTGGTGATATTTTCTGAAAACCAGTTTCTTTAGAAGTTAAAAATCCATCACCTTTTTTTTTTTTTTTTACATCTTCAGCAGAGATACATTAATTTCTTAACAACTACACAGTATTGAAATTGGGAGCCTTCTTTACTAAGAAACCTTCTGTCTCCATGGCTTGGTGGTTAGCAGAAGCCATAAATGGTGGAGAGGAGAGAGGTGGGCACAGCCAGCAGCGGGCCCATGGTCCCATTCTGGGCTGTAGGTTCCCTCAGAGCCTCTGCCAACTTACTGCCAGTGTTTGTCACTGTGGTGGTTCACTGGAGCCCCGCGCCGGGTTCACTGCACCTGGGGTGCCGGGACAGAGGGTTCATCCTTCAAGGTTCATGCAGGAGCGCGGGGGCACGTCCCGCACTGGCCGTGCAAGCCGAACACACACCACAGCAGGCCTCTCCTCTCCTCACACTGCGTGTGTTCCTACGTGTAAAACTCGGCGCCATGTGAGCCGGCCGTGGAAAGGTGATGTGGATTAGAAAACAGGAGAAATGAATCTGCAGCCCTTCGTGCGGTCTCTGGTTTAGGCTCTGCGTGTTTTACCTCAGCTAAGCCAGACCTCTCGCCACGGGCAGGACACGCACAGGCTGCCACGGAGAAGGCGATTGCGCTCCCCGGGTCCCCGCGCTCCGGAAGCGATAGGGATCGAACGGAGCCCCAAAATCACGACGGGACGACCATCAGCTTTTTAACCCCCCGCCAGCTCTGCCGCCAGCTCCTGTTCTTCGGGAACTCGCCTCCAGCGGGTCAGGGCCGCCTCCCGCCGGCA
>VZZY01020928.1:81421-101557 GCA_013400335.1 Eurystomus gularis
GGCGGAGCCGGAGAGGCGCAGTCGGCGACCTGTGCTCGGCCCCTCGGGGACCGCCGGTCTGCCGGCCTGTCATGGGCCCGTGGCCCAGGGAGCGGGGAGGGCTCCCTGCCGGTGCCCGGCCGGGTGAGCTTCCTGCGGGGCTGCCCCCCGGGGCCCTCCCGCTGCTGCCGCCGCTTCGTGGGGACGGACCCTCGTTCCCTCAGGGGACAGTGGCGGGACGTGCCTCCCACCCCGGCTTCCAGACCCCCCAGAATACTAATACAGCGCCGACGAGAAAAAATGGCCTCCTGGTCGGGTCAGCAGTTTGTGTTACAGTTCATCTTTTGGAGCGCCTGAAAATCAACCGATATTTTCCTAAGTCTTCATGATAAATGTTGGTGGAGGAGCTCCCAGAAGTTCTATAAAGTGTCATGATTTTTTTTTTTCTTTTAAATCCTACTCCCCAGGTCTTTGTAGCTTTTATATGTTTGATCATAATGATTATTTGTTTTTCATGTAGCAATACTTTTTGAGGCTTTCTTGGCGTTCCCAGTGGTTCTTCTCTCATAAGCAGTGTGTGTTCCACTGTGAGCTTATACAGCACTCGAGCCCATTACAGTCTCCTATCAGGAATAAATAAATGCTTTTTCAGAATTTTGGCCATAAAGGGAGAACCTCTAGCTAGATGGTCCCATACATTACAAACATTATACGGTAGAGAAGAGACTGCAGAGAGAAGCTGTGTAAAGTTTGGTTATTTATTTACTTACTGCTAATCTGGGAAGAAATAATTGAGCAGTAGAATGATTCCCTGATTGTCAATTATTGGTTAGTTTGGTTTTTGTAGCGTGGGGATAAGAGGAGGAACATCACGTGGGATGTATTTTAGCAGATGCCAGTATCATGCGCATCAGAAATAGTGCCCATGCTGTCTTTCCTGCATCTTTTTCTGTAGAACTCTGAAGCAAAACAAAACAGAATTTTAAATACTCAGTTTTCAGCTCAAATTGCATTAATTTCAGAAAATATTTTAGCTGGTATTGAAGACAATAGTGCTGTAACTGTACAATTAGGGATGAAGAAGAGGATTTTCTTGCCAGCATGTCCAGTGGTTAGTTTATAGGTAGTTTGACATTTAGTTGCATCAGTATGATGTCACTAGGCTAATTTGGCACTTTGGGGAAAGCTTGGTGGCCTGTTTTTTTAATCTCTCTTGGGATTAGGTACAGCAGTTGTGGAGCTCCGCTTGGATAGGGAGCAGGCAGGGCAGTGTACAGGAAGGGAAGTTGTGTGGAGTGTTACTGGTGTCGTTGTTCAGCTTTCCCAGAAGTTGCTCTGAAACAGCTTGTGTAAAGTATTTCGAAGTTTTTATTTTGCTTGAACAGACATTGTTACAAAACCCGCAGATTTAGGTTTGGGGTTTTTTTGCTCCTGTTGTTCTCAGGTGTCAGTGATTGGAAAGAGAAATGAGATTTTTTTTCCCATGATAGGTAATGTGCACTGTGGATATGTTGCACATTTATCCCTAGGTTGTTTTGGCTGAGAGTATGGTGGAGTTGGTGTCTTTGTCCTCTAGTATTAAGGCCAGACACAGGATGCTCAACCTTACTGCTTCTGGACTTGACTAGTTCATACTGAGTTCAGCATCCTATTCCTACTCCTGGAAATAACCTCCATATTCTATTTCCAAGAGTTTTGCTTGACATCTGTGACATTGTGCTTCATGCATGGTTTTGCATATGGGTATATCGAATGAGAAATTTTTGTGGACCAATTGAGGAGTTTTATCATGCCAACTTCTCAGTTGCTATCTTCCAGTTCATGTGCAAATGAAAGAACTGGAGTGTAGGGGAAGATCTGCACTGGTCTGGGGGGCTGTCTCTGCTTTAGAAGCACATCTTTGAAAAATTACTTATATCTTAAAGTGAAAATGAATGGAGTCTTGCAATAGACCGTGCAAAGCCTTCTCAGAGTACTGTACTGTACAGTACTGTAAAGTACAGTATCTGTACTTCAACAGATTCCTGGTACAATGAGGCTTTTCATGGGTGGGGTGATCTCAGGAGCAGTGTGACCTCATCCCTAGCAAAGAACTTGAACACAGTTCTAGGAATTTAATGTAGCTTATCTTGAATTTGTCTAAAATACTTAATTTCTATGAAACCAAGTGTATGATTGGTATTTTTCTGAAAAATGTCCTTTATATGCTCAGTCCTTTCTAAACAAGATGGCTTTACTATTGCTGAAAGATGAAATCGTGATTGGAGGTTAGGGAGGAAGAAGAGCTGAGACAAATGAATAAAGGTTGTACCTTGCTTCGCTCTTCGCTCAGGTTCCTTGTGACAAAGATGGGAGTTTAACCATAATTAAATTTTATGTTAGATAAGTGTATTATACCAGTGGCTAGGAAAGATAAATTGAAAACAAGTGAAAAGAGTATTTTGGAAGTTTTTTTAATAGCTCAGGATGCCTGTTAAGCTGCTTAAGTTTCTGGATCATTAAATGACTGTTACTGTTTTCTATATAAAAAATAGTGCTGCTTAAGCAGTGGCGCATGAAGAGACTTTGTTACATGTTTATGTGAGATTTTTCAAGGAATTGTTTTTAATTTTTGAAAATAGCATAAAATGCTTTATAAGAGGAAATTTAGCAGTCTGTGTATGCGAGGCTGTTTTCTTGCAAATGTATGTGTCAGGGAACATGACACACAACAAAGAGAAAATCCCACATGAACTGAAAAACTGAACACTTCTATCTTTAATGTCTCTAGTCGTTTGAGTCACTTTAGATGACAAAATTCCTTCCTTCCTATGACCTAGAAACTGAATTCATATTAGTTTGTGTGGAAAGGCTGTAGGAAGTAGAAAACTATCTTAACATTTTATCTCTTTCACAATCAGCGCGCAGTGAGGTGTTGGTGAGGTGGTTTTGTTGTGTTCCGTGCTGTGTCTGCTGCTTTTGGGTATTCCCAAGTTCCAGTTGTAATCAGAGGGTCAGATCAGTTTGCTCTGGGTTTTACATATGAATTTATAGGACCCAGCAGGCAAAGGCGGGATGCTGGGGTGTTGGTTGAGGCTGCTTTGTAAGCAGAGTTGTTACAGCTGGAGGCAGCATCTGCACCTCTACCTCTGCCTTTGTTTTTCCCTCCCCTTCCAGTTTCTTCATACTCAGGTGTTCGGGCCAGGCTGGGGCTGGAGATGTGCAGGGAGCAGTCGCCAGGCCCTTGCACACCCTCTGCGTTTACATAAGCTTGTTCAATTGATGGATTTGTGAGTTTTCTGGATCGATTCCGTATTGTGTAAGATGAGAGTGGGTGGAGCTGAGGTGTGCTGGAAGGTTTGGTGTCTGTAACAGAAGAATAATGTAGAAATGAGCTCTAGAAATGCAGTGGTCATGGGGTCCCCGAGTGACTGCCGATGGTAGCAGTCGTCACAGGTCAAGGTAACATTTTTGGAGTATGCAATGTACGTCTCTACGTACGTAACTTCCATCATTTCATCATGTGCTTTTAGATGTTGAGGACTTGAAAACTATGATCTGACTAAACAATCGAAGTATAAGTAATTATAAGAGGATTACTTCATATCTGGTTGCTCAGGCCAAATTAACTAATACCTTAATAGACATAAAACACAGGTTATTTCTTTTGGCTTGCTCTAGACTGCTTGCATGATTTTTGGGAACAGCAAACATTGTGGCAAGTGTGTCTGCTCCTTTGAACTTGTAATGTTTTGATTTAAATTAGCAAGCTTTGCACATACAAGAGAACCTAAGACTAAAACAAATATATCCGTTGCTGAGGACCAGCCCATATACATGACAGGAGTAACTGTAATTAAAAATAGGCATTTTTTTAGCAGTTTTTTTACCAAAATCCCCAATTTCTACTGCCCAACCTTGTGTTATGTGCTGTATGTAGATTTGCCTCCAAGACTTCGATTACTAGTGGGTGGCTTTTTTGATAGCTCTCTCAGTAAAAATTTAATTGTTTGACAACATTGTAAAAAGCTTTAAATAAGTTTTACTGCAGTTTTTAGGATTTTCATTCTTCTAACTTAAAATCCAGTATTTCTGAAACTAATCAGCCTCTCAATAGATTACCATTCATAGACTATTCTCTGTCCTGCAGTTTTTTTCCCGTTGCTGTAAATGTTGTGCTTGTGTGATGCATGGTAGATGTGCATTCTGTTAATGTATAACTCGGACACTATTCCATTTGGAATCACACTGGAATGGAGGCGTTGATAATTTCCAAGTAAAAGAGTGGGTAGAAATCAGACAGCTTATTTATTTTTATGCGTTTAGCTTGTCAGCTTTTGTGAATGTTTGTGTTCTCTCACATTCTTGCTGTCTAAATTTGAATTTCCAGGGACCATCATGTGTCTAGAACCATTTAACTTTATTCATGCCTATGAAATGTAACCCTGTGGTGGTTTTGGTTGAATTTCAAAATCCAAAATGTGGCACAATAAGTCTTATGAGTGATCCGAGATCACTTCAGGTAGATGGAATTAAGTTCAGTGGTTAATTTTTAACTGCCAATTATGTTAACTATGTGTTTTGAAGTGCAAGAAAAACTGACAGTGTTTAAACGTATCATTGTGTTTGTTTTTCCAGCTGTTGTAAAGTTTAAAAATACTACAGGCAACACTTGTTTGGTACCTCCCTATTAGTAAACCCACTATCTATTACTGAAAACCTTTTCCTTATATTTCCTTAAATTTGTACTTGTATATGGAGCATCTAGGTGTATGCAAATGTATATGTGTATATAAAATCAGGTTCTTAGCAATTTCCTGATCCAAAGGATAAATAAAACCTAGGCTAAGCAGTGCTCTCTAGCTGACTTCATGAGTATACCTGCTGTCTGGGAGATCTGATCCATAGTAATGTACTCTTGAAACAAAAATCTTAATGCTAAAATAGACCATCTTTTCTATCTTTGAGCACTTCCCTGGTGTAGAAAGCCTTCAATTCCATGTCTACCTTTCTTGCAGCTCCTTCCCATAGGAGTGTATAGATTCTTTTTAGAGTGGAAGTTCACAGCGTTTTGCTTACAATGATAAACTCAGTGGTTGAGTTCTCATAGTTTCTCAGGTTAAAATTTGTTCACCTGGAGCACAAGTGCAATTTTAGAATTGTTTGTAAATATAAGTGTGAAACTACTGGGGAGAAATCTCTATTTTCCTAACCATCCAGTCTATTTTTTCTAACCATGAGTAATGTCCATTAAATTTTGTTATTTATTGGATAACTAGGTATAAAGGGTTTTTTTACTGCATATGTTACTAATATGAGAGAGTGCAAAATTAGAAGTTGAATCAATAACATTAGAGCATAAGCATGATTTGTATGATATGGTTTCAGAGTGTGGTACACCTACCTGTCCTCTAGTATATATTAGTTTTCTAATATTAATAGAGCTCACTTTTTTAGATCTATTGCTCTCTAAACCCATTCCTCATATACTTATTTTCCAGAAATAAAATTCAAATTCCATTACTATCTGGAAATCTCAGTAATTTCTTTTTTTTTTTTTTCCCTCCCCTTCACCCTCAGATATGCGTGATAAAATGAGGAAATGGAGGGAAGAAAACTACCGAAACAGTGAACAGATAGTGGATGTTGGAGAAGAGTTAATTAATGAATATGCATCTAAGCTTGGAGATGACAGTAAGTTAGCAATCATTATTTTTAAATCTTCCATTGGCTGAGAAGCGGAAACAAAATCAGACTCTATTTTGTGTGTCTGTGTTGCCTTTCTATATCTGCTGATGTTGGTGAAATGTATATGTTACTTTCTTAGTCTAATAGGCTGCCAGAATTCCTAGATTTTATTTCTTTCTTAAATATGGGCTGCAGTGAAAACAGATGGAAAAAATTCCCCACTAGAACTGATAGTTCGCTATATTAGTAGTTAAAGTAAACTTGGCATGAATCTGTTATCTAGCTGTCATTTGACTGATTTTCTGTTCTTCAACACAGTGGCAGAAATTGAAAAGTATCCCTTTATAATAGAAAAAACTATTCCTTGATCAAGTCATACATACTGCAGGAATTAATATTAAGACTTTTTATTATAACACTGCATTTGTGATATTACAGTTGAAGGTAAGTCTAAGTTTCCACTATTCATGAAATTATTCTTTTCAGGGGATTTTAACTATATTACACTAATTTCAGTAGACAGAAGCTTGAATATAATGTTTATTAGTAAAAGAGAATTGTTTAGAAACATGTCTCAGTACAATAGCACTCTTTACTATAAGCATAAAATATAAAAAAATGCTATCAAGGTTCTATAAGTGTGCATATTAATCTCACAAAGGTTTTTGTTTTAAGGCTCTTTCTTCTTTTTCTCTTTGTTATAATTCAGATAATTTAATACAGACATTCTTTAATACGTTTCTCCTGTAGTTCTTTCATTTTATGAACTGCTGTTAAATACCCACAAGTGGATTTTAGCAGCCACAGTAGTGCATTGTACTTACTAATAAAAGTTACAGTATCCTGTATTATTAACTTTGTTCAGCTTAGAAAGTTAACTTTAATTTCAAATACCAAACTTCATACAGTGTTCCAGGAATTAAAATCCACATAGTCGTTTCAGAAAGACACTTTGCCTCCCTTTCTTGTCAGGTGAAGAATTTTTCAGTATTGAGTTTGGGGTTCTGCAGATAAGATTTGGTTTTTCTCGATGCTTTACTCTGGACCTATTTTGCACCCTCTGAGCTGTAATTCTGTTCTGAAGTTTTTTCCATTGTAAGAAACTTGGCCACTGCAAGTATTGTACGTTTTTGGATATAAAGACATGGGTAATCTACCAAAAGTATCATGTATTGAAGATACTTCTATGCATACCAACAAATCATGAACTCTACTTGGAGGTAAAGTGCCTGAAGAAGATGCTGCACTGTGCGGGGGGCTTGCACTGTAACTATGAGGAACATGCTTGTCTTTAGATTGCGTGGGTAGCCTTAATACACCCACCTGCAAGAGAAGTAGGTTCCCTCTGCTTTAGAAGAACTTTGACAACTAACCTTTAGTTTAGTTTCTTCATACCACGTTGCTCGTAATGTGTGAGAATGATATTTTAGCAAGAAATTATTGAGAAGCTTGATATTCCTCTCAGATCTTACCAATACATTTCTGAAACACTTCTCAGTAACACAGGCTGAGACATGCCTTTCTTGACAGTGTTGAGTTTGTCCTTCTTTTCAAGATACATGTATTTTATTCTATCATAAGCTTGACATTCAGGATTCATTAGATGAATTAGCCGCAGTGTTCCCGAGATTCTTAGCCAATGCACAGAAGTATCTGAAATTTATTTACATATCTGTATTCTGTTGTTTTTATTGTTGTTTTTTTTTAAGTAGTACCAGAATGGCAAGTGTATACAGTTTTAAAAATAAACACAACAACCAAAAAAACCCCCAAACACCTACAGTAGATCTAGAATTCTTTCAGTGGGTAACCATGGAAAATGAATGGGTTGTATATGATGGATGTTAGTCTTGTTGCTTCATGTGTTGTCAGAAAATACCTGGATATTACAGTGGCTAATTTCAGGATGCATGTAGAAGAGAAAATAATGCAATGGGGTAGATGATTTGGTTATCTCTGTAACTTTGCTTCCCAGGCAGAAGACACGCAATGTAATTGAGGGGAAAAAAAAAAGATAATTATTAGGGTTTTAAAAATAAAAATAACATATTGGATGTTCAGTCTAAAGGGCAGGGATACTATTGTCCACGTCATAATTTTAATGAAAAGTTGGGATTTTCTTATGGACAATCAGTTGTCCAAAGCTGTAGAGTTGGACTACAAAGTAGAGGAATAAGACCTTTGGCTTTTTTTTTTTTTTTTTTAAAGCTTGAACAAGAAAGCCCTAGTACAGATTAGAAAAACAGACTCCTCTGGACTCGTTACTTGATTCTGTTGTAAGTGTTCTTTTGCCTAATACCTGACACTAACCTGTGCCAGGGTTAGTGTTACAAAGTAGAGGTTTGATCAAACGGGGAGAGCCATTTCATAAACTATAAAAGTATCTTGTTCTTGTGTTTAGAATTTTTTAAAAACATAATATATAATTTATTTCATGGATATATGTTTTCTGTATTTTGTCTATATCTATGTATTTTTACTTTCATGCAAAAAATGTATACATTATATGATAGAATAGATGTCTTACAAATAGCTCCCATGGGGAAGAGGGGTTATGGGCAAATTAATGCCTGTTTTTCTTCTTTTGTGTACCTACCAAGTAATAGTATTTTCCTATTAAAATAGTGGAATTTCATATAATATAAACTATTTTTTAAAATTAGAGAGCTTTTTTCATAGAATCATAGAATGTTTTGGATTGGAAAGGCCCTTAAAGATCATCTAGTTCCAACCCCCCTGCCATGGGCAGGGACACCTCCAACTAGACCAGGCTGCTCAAAGCCCCATCCAACTTGGCCTTGTACACTTCCACGGATGGGGCATCCACAGCATCAAGTGTCTCACCACCCTCACAGTGAAGAATTTCTTCCTAGTATCTAAACTAAATCTAGCCTCTTTAAGTTTAAAGCCATTATGCCTTGTCGTACCACTATATGCACTTGTAAAAAGTCCATCTCCAGCTTTCTAGTAGACCCCTTTTAGGTACTGGAATATATTTTATTTTATTTTATTTTATTTTATTTTATTTTATTTTATTTTATTTTTAATATAATTTTATTTTGGAAGGCATTTGCATCTGTTTCAGTTTTATGGAATATCGAGTGTACCCAACTATTTACAAGAGTTCAAAACACCTTGTACTTCTAATAGTTGCATTACATGCTTCCCTCTACCATAACCTCTCTTTTCTGCAGCTTGTGTAGCTACACTGTGAAGTTCTTTATATTCAAGAAGTCAGTAGTCCTAGAACAGCAATAGTGTACTCTGTCACTGATTTAAAGAAATTTTTCAACTACAGGAAGAAGACAACATTTGTAGGACTTTCAGCAGTGAAACAGTTAAGGGAAATGTGTTTTCTTTTTAGCCTGAAGTGGCTGTTCTCCAGGTCTGAACTGAGAGCAAGTCCTAATGGGGATCTGCTTAGAAGACTGCAGCTATAATGTTAGGAAAAGCAGAGAATTAGAGCTTTATTGCCTTTCAGGATGTCAGAAGGTACTTTGTTACTAAAAGCAATAAAATTGTTTAAATGCATTTTTAATTAATTCCAGCAGTTTCTTAAAATGTCACTGTTTCAGTAGTGATCTATGGGAGTAGAAGGGGAAAAATATACAGGCAGAATTCATTAAAATTATTTACATTGTAGGTGTTTCCTATTATCTTAAAAAAATGAATTATCTTATTTATTGTCTCTTTTGTGTCCAGTTTGGATAATATATGAACAGGTGATGATTGCTGCCCTGGACTGCAGTCGGGATGATTTGGCATTGGTAAGTTTTCAAGTTGATTTTTCCCTCAAACCTTAAATTTTCTTCCTGGATATCTCATCCAGATAGTTCTTTGGAGAGTTATAAAATATTCTCAAGTTCGTAACTTGTACTTGCAGAATATCTATCGAGAAATACACTGCTGGGAAGAAACCGCCTCCACCTACCTTCTCTAATGTGTAACTTTTGTTTAGACAGATCATGTCTCTTCCAATAGCCATGAAAATATTTATGGCTACTCTGGTGTGGGCTAAATATCAAGAAAAATATTGAAGTTTCCATATTGTACAGAGAGTGTTTGTTTATTGAAAACCTCTCAAATTATATTGTTTTTTCAAATGTTTTGAGGTAAAATGTCCTGTCATGCATATCATATTATGTGTCATGTTGGCTATCATCAAAGAAAGTTGTTGACATATTGGAGCAAGTCTTCACGATGAATAAGGAGCTGGACTGCATAATGTATAAGGGAAGGCTGAGAGATCTGGGTTTGTTATGTCTTGAGAAAGCTAAGAATACATACGAATGAGAAGGTATAAAGAAGGTGAAGACACATTTTTGTAGATGTGCAGCAGAAGAGACAAGTGCAAGAGACATAAGGTGCAACAGAGGAAATTCCAGGTGGACGTTAGGAAAAAGTTTTAGCAATGAGGTTAGTGAACACTGGGACAAGTGGCACAGGGAAGCTGTGGAATCTCCTTTGGAGATGCTCAGAAATGGATTGGATTATAGCCCTACACTGGCTTGGAAGCTGGTGCAGTCTTGAGTGAAAATTTGGAGCAGGTGACCTTCAAAGGTACCTTGCAATCAAAATCATTCAGTGATTCTTGATAAAAATATTGTTAGTAGATACTTGGGTTTAGTCAACTTGTTTGCAGATTTATTTGAATTATGCAAATAACAATTGATATTAAATGAGTTTATTTAGACCTGTAAAACCTGTTTGCTACATCAAAAATTAAAAAACAACAAAACAAGTGAAAAACCCAGCCAAGCTTAACTAATCCTTTAAAGGCAGAAACTGGAAAAGACAAGTGTTTTGCAGGCAAATTTTAATAATCTTTTCATCCGTCCTTCACAAAACGCTGGGAAAAAAACACGAGTGTGTCTTGTACTCTGGAAGCCAGCAAGCTTAAGCTTACTCTAAGAAAGATATCTTCATAAGTCTGGGTCTTTCATGGGCATTAGTCTTCCAGTGCCTTGTTCTCTGTCAGATGGCAAAATACCCCCTAAAGTCTTTGAGCTTCATGTGATGCCATTTGGGTAAAACTTAATGGTCTATGACAGACAAGAGGTTGTAGTTGGGAGAAGTGCAATTTCAAAGTAGGTATGTATACAGTAAAATGGAGGACACTAGAAAATACAACACAGCATACTGAACTTGCCATGAACCTTTCTTTTTTGTTCCTCAGAAGAAAACGCTATTTTGGTATAGCTGTCTGTTTAAGCAAAAACAAATAGACTTACTGTCTAAATAAATATAGTTCTGTGTTCTGATTTGTATCTAAACCAGTTTTGGCCTTTAATTTCAGGGTCTTTTTGGGAAGACTTTCACAAAATTATTGAGGGAGCCAGTGCTCAAAGATCAGTTGTGAAACAGTATTTATTTTTACTAACCCAGGCAGGGATTTTACATTTCAGTTTCTGTGCCCTCCTAGATATATTGCTTGAGATGAGGGAGTGCAGCAGTTTATATGCAGCTCAGAAAGGAGGTTAAAAATTTAGAGAGAAACTGAGTTGGATTTTTTTTTTTTACCTTTTAAAAATCTGGTTGATTTGTAATGAAGAAGTACTTGATTCCAACAAGTCAACATCATCTGTGGCTTTTTGCAAACAGTTGTAGCCCCAAAGGAGACAAACAGCTTCTGGTTTTAGCTGTGAGCTTTTGACAGCTGTGATGTATTTTGCTTGAGGGGATAGGTCTCATCTGCTCCAAATGAGGCTGAGATGGTTTTCAGAGTCATTTATCTGATTTTTTTTTTACTTGTGTCTTTTTATCACTGTTGTTCTCTCTGTCCTGCTCGAAATGACTGTGTAATGCATGTCCCTACTGCAACCAGCCGGTTCTCTCACGTGCGTGTTTCAATGAAATCACCTACTGTTGGCAGGCACTTGCACTACCAGTATTTTATGTGCTGAAGTCCAGGTTTGTATTTCTTTGCCTTTGCCAGACCTTTAAAATTAAAACCCGATGTGATTAAAAAAATCAGAAAGCAAATTAACTGCAGCTAAAGTTTCACATACAAATGAGATTTGCCATTGTAACTGCTCAGTTTTCTAACAGAATTTTGAAAGTAGATTATTGACATAGTGCAGAACCAGTCCTCAATAACTTAAATGATCTTGGAGATTACAGGTTAAATTTTAAAAGAGGACATTTGCTGCTGCTGAGTCCAGAACATTCTGAAGATAGAGCTAGATAGTGTCGTTTGTGCACTTTTGTTTTCAAAAGTGTTTCAGTGAATTGTTCGTAACTATCTTAAAACTTTTAATGTCACTTTGTTGTGTCTGATGTCTTACTCTACAGGAGTTTGTTTTGACCTTGTGGCTGCTATATTTGGTTGAATAATGATCATGTATTCAGATTTAACATGAACAATTCTGATCTTGCAGTACTCCTGCGCTTGAGTGTTACTTCATCAGCCTTTTTTATATTGTTGGTGAGCTTTATATAGGTGTAAGAGACCACGGGCAGATCATGGAATTTAGTATTATTGCAAATGTTGCAATTTTTGAGATTTAAAAATTTTATTGGAGAAAAGCAGTGTGTGCTTTTATGCTGAAAATCACCGTCCTTCAGGACACAGGTTGTCACAGGTGTGCAAAAGTTCTTTTTAAATTCTAGAAGGTTCCTTGCATTGTAAAAGCTGGAGTGAAACCACTTTTCTGGAGTCTTATGTAAGTCTTCCTTTCTCTCAAGAACTTTCATAGATTATTTCAGACGTCATGTAACGTTCTGCTAAGTACAAGTAGTTTTTAGTGACAATTTGTTGTCCAGAGCAGCAGCAGTTCACCGAGACATCACTCCGGGTTCCAGTAAATTGTTTCTGTAAAACCTGAGTCTCGCTGCGTGAAACTGTGTTGTTGAGATGTTGGGTCCCTGGAAACTAAGATGACCATGATGAAAATACCCTGTGCTTTCTCAAGGTTAAGCATTGCTTGTTTGGCTACTCTTTCTTTTCTTTCTTGCTTCTCTTTTTTTTTTCCATATGGAGAGATGTGAATATTTCTCTTTCCCGTGCTCCTGCAACCTGTTTATCTACAGAGACAGAGAGGGAAGCTACTAATTACTAATTTTACTAATTCACTTCTGTATTTTTCCTTTGGCCTGTGGATGTGATGAGATGGAACTAGTTATGTAGCTAGGCCTCTGCTAGAATCATAGGTCTGAAGAACTGTAGGCTGAGTTGCATAACTAAAGGTGTGGAAAAGGAAGGTTTTCTATGAAGCTTTGTATGTGATTCAAACCACTAGTCTTTTTGAGAGCCTGTGGACTATTCTGCTTCCCACCGTAAGAAGTCAGCTACAAGCTTTGCAACACTATCTAGCTACATTCATGACATGGTTAGTTTGTTCTGGGGAAGTTGTGACAGTCTCTCTACCAAACTTTTTTTTGGCTAGTCCAGAGAAATCTGCCTGTGATGAGTTTCTTTTATCCAGTCCAGGTGTCTCATTCATTTCAGGAGTTAGAAGCTATGTCTTTTCTGCCAGCAGGCCCAACCCAAACCAGTGACAAACATTTTCTTTGGATTTCATTTTTTATTTTAAAAATAAACAAAAGAGCATAGTATTAGCATAGTTTATTCCATTGTAAGATAGTCATTTATTAAAAAAGCATGACATAGCTCTTACCATCTTTATTTTGTGGTTTTTGTTTTTTTTTTTTATCATCTTGTGTTATTGTGAGGCAACTAAGTAGACTTCAAGTTTTAATAGTATCAGAACTGTTTTAGTAGGTGAGTTTAATTTTCTAGACAAATAACTATTTCCAAGACGGCTGGACAATCTAATGGCCTGCATGGAAGGTATTTCTTAGAGCTAGTCTTCAAACAGACAAATTTCAGCGTCTGAGGTTCTCTTTATCAATACATTTTATTGCATATTTAAAAAATTGGTATTTGCTTTTAATTAGAAGTGCCATTTCAAGTTGTTGAATTCATCAGCCAAGAACGTTTTTTTCTTTTCCATTTTCCATATAATTATGTTCACAGTAGTATTTTTCGTTTTCTTGGTATAGTTTTGCCTTCAGGAGCTAAGGCGACAGTTTCCTGGGAGCCACAGAGTTAAACGATTAACTGGAATGAGATTTGAAGCTATGGAAAGGTAAAACCTGAATTTTAAGAAAAATGTACTTTCTGTCTGGAAGGGTGTTTGCTATTTCTTGAAAAGGAATTCAGGTGCTATAAAAACATGGTAAAGCAATGCTGAGCACTTTCTTTATAGAAAATAATGATGTGCATGATCATATTATAATGTTTACACATTTTAATTGCATTTTTGCATGTACTGTGCAGTGTTACATTTTTGCTATCTTCCCATCAGACTTGGTAGATTAAAAAAGTCTCTTACTTGACAATGTAAGTCAATATACAGTGAAACACTGGGCACTTCTTTTAACGAAGTCTGAGAGGTATACATTTTGTCTTGCAGAGCTGGAATAGCGTATGAAATCAGTGCCAGCATTTTTTTGCCTTCATTGTTCTTCTGTGCCCCTAATTACTACAGGAGGTAGCTCTTTTCCCTCATTTTCTGAGTGGCTTAATCAAGTGGTACTTAATAAGGATAAAGTCTATAGACTTAGTTATAGAAACAACTCAAAAAACCATATAGAATAGAATGGCAGGTCCTAAAAGTCAGACTGATCTTTTTGAAATGACATATAGAAGGGCTATAACATGTTATGTGTAACAGGAATTATTAAAATAATGAACAGCTTAAAACTCTACAGTTTTCCAAGAAGAATGACCTTGGGGCTTGAGATTGGCCTTTATTGTCTGCCTTTCTCCTTTGGATATGTCTTTGATAGCTGCATTCTGTTCTAAAGCACTTGTCTTTGGTGTTGAGAAGGACTTCCAGCTTCTGGTGCCTTTGAATGCTGGCAGATCTGTTCCATGCCACATTTGCATATGGAGTTGATGAGAATTGGAGCTTTGGGCCATCTTGATATGAAGGAATTAGAACTTAGAACTAAACACCTAAATGCTTCTTTTGGTAATTTATTTATTTAGCAGATGTTCTTCATCCATTGCATCCTTGCAAAATTAACTTTTAAAAAGGTATTTGATATGAGCCACCAATGAATGTCCATTGCTTGGATCAAAAAGCGTGGATAACGGGACTCCACAACCACACGAGCAGTCTCAGGGCAACTATATGTTCCACATTTCACACTTGTTTTATATCAAATACATATTTATGAAGAATTCATGTCAAACTTAGCTTTCATTCTGTCTTGATTTGATGTAGCATAGGAAGACAATGAGAGAATGGCAGTAGATTCCACTACTCCCCCCTCCCCCCACCCTTTCCTGAAACCTATTCAGAAGTGCAAAAGATCATAATTCTGTTCAGGCTTATGGGACTGTACTGAAGATGTTCTTGCATGGGAACAGGTCTTTGTGGGAGATGACTGCTGCACAGATGTGTGTTTCATCGGTGAAGTGAGTTTGAGCCATAGTTTTCCAAAAGTGCTCATAAAAATTCTTGGCAAAATGTCTGTCAGGTTAGATCCTTGAGATTGGAATATCAGGGAAGCAGAGGCATTAATGGAAGCTGAGGTTTCATTGGCATAGTTTCCAGAAGTCACAGAAGGAAGAGGCTTTAGCTCTGGGTTGTCTTCAACAGGAATCCGTCTGCAGGCGCTGTGAGCCATGACCTGGAGCGGCCTGTCTCTCTCCACTGACTGTAAATGAAGCCAGAGGAGCTTTAGGCTGGAGGGATCACATTTTCAATTGAAGAAGTGAGCTTTTTGTTAAATTCTAAGTGACTTCTAGGAATTGATAAGATCCTACTTTCACCAGCAGGAAGAGGAGACAGTGAAGAACACCCCTGTAGAGTAAAGCATCCCTGTAGACACTTGCTAATCAAAAGAATATTACTCTGGAACTTCACCCTGTAAAGCTGGGATTACGGCCGTCATGTTCAGTCTTACAAAATACATTGGATAAAATAGCAGCTAAGAGGGACCATGAATACAGCATTTTACAGCACCTCTGCTGAAGTCACTAGTAGTTACCTTTTACTAGTTTCTGCTTTTGTGCTTCCTTTCATAGTTGTTCTCCTACCTTATGGTACGAGCTATGCTAATGTCAGCAGTGCTTAAGGAGCAGCGAGAGTACGTAAATGGAAGTCCGAGGTGAAAAGGGGATGTGTAGCATCAAAATCAATCAGCAGTACCTCTGAAAAACTACTTTCCAAACTATATATGAAGACACAAAGTATGCCTCTGTTACGTGGTAGCATAACAGCTGGGTAGTCAAATGTGTTTTGAAACCAGTTATCTCATTTGTCCAGTTTGGGTCATGTACACAGCGGACTGAACACACAGATCTGTTTCCTAGAAGGTTTAAAGCATTTATAGCAACTGGAGTAACTGTTTTGAGCGTACTTCAAATAGCAAAATTAATTAACAGAAGCTGTGTAATGATAGCGGAAAATATTTTCTTTCAAGATTTATGGTGTAGTCCGGGGATAGGCTCTTGTGTGAAACCCCCATTTTACTGTATGTGGTTGCTTATACTTTATAAAATCATAATGGAGGAAACTTATGTGAAGTTTTAAATCACAGTAATGAAGTGAAAAGTCATTATTTTGGATGGCCTTTCAAATTCTGGGGTTTCTGTTTCTTGGGAGAGGTGAAAAGTAGAGTTGGAATATGATGATTTGACCTTGAAAAAGAGAGAGCAAATAGGAGAGTATGAAATTGGGTGTAAAATACATGAGTTGCTGCTGAAACAGTATTCCATGAAGCAGTTAGAATGTATTTTTAAACTTGGTGATATAAAATACTGCTGTTCATATTTAGCACTGACTCAAGTGAATTTTGTATCAATATAGTTTGCTTAAATACATTCAGTATGAAAATTACAGGAGGGTTATTAACTATAATATATTAACTAACAAGGACAGTCAAAGAATCAGGAATTCTGTCTTAGCAGAAATAAATGTGAATGCTTTCTTTGAACAGGTATGATGATGCTATCCAGTTATATGACAGGATTTTGCAAGAAGATTCAACTAACACAGTAAGTTTGAAAGTTTTGTGGTTTTTTTTTCTGGCCTGCAGTAGTTTATTGTTTGCAATTGTGATAACATTTTGGGGGTTTTATTGTGGAAAAACGTGTGTCTGTATTACTGTCTATATTTCCTTTAGTTTTGCAGTATAATAACCTCTGTTACCTTCATCAGAACAAATTGTTCTTTTCATGATGACAAGGCATGATGCAGTACTTGCTTGAACACTGAATTTAGAAGACAGGCTTGCAACTAGCAAACATTGCAGCAGCCTTAGTAGAGTTTAGACTGGGTCTTTCAGCTTTTCCATTTGCCCTGAAATTTAAAGGACCAGTGTCCCCGCCATGTGTCTTCTTTCTTCCTAATGCTTAATGGTACTTAAAGATTAAGTACAAATATGCTCAGGTAGTACTTGAATAGCAGTTATTTTGATTTACTGTCTGGGACATTTTACTGGCTTTTGAATCAAAATACTATAAAGTTTGCCCATTGTGTTAGACAAAACCTGAGACAGACTGTACTTTCAAGTGTTTTCTGAATACTTGGTGGGTAAACAGCCTTGAGCTTTAGATGCCAAAATGAAAGTCTGGAGAAACTTATAGCAATATATTTTCATGCAATTTTTCCACAAGGATAAAACTACAAACACGAAGAAACTATGAAGTTCCAAATTTTTGTATCGTGTGTTGCAAAATAAGTTAATTACTATTAATCGTTGTCTGTTTGAGGGTATATGCTTGTCTGTGTTACTTGGTTTTGAGGAACTGATTCTCTTTACTGGGTAAACTTTTATGTAAGTGTAATACTTGGGCTATTGCAGATGTTTTGGCAGTGTCAAGTAAATGTTATTTGGTGTGTTTTGAACCTTGTCTTTCTTCAGTCAGCTTATTTGTTGTGGTCTGCTATTCTAGAGGAGAAAACTCACAGAAACATGGATAGCAGGGGGTAACTAGGGTATGCCAGAGCTGGATATATGAAGTGCCATCAATTCAATTAATTAAACCATTAGAAATATCCCATAAAAGAAATAATAAAAAACCCAACAACAACAAAACATCTAAAAGCACCAAACGAGAAAATTATTTTCAAGGCAGCGCATCTGAAAATGTTACTACCAAATTAAGTGCTTGGACAACAGTGGGAGGTTAAAGTCTGTGGTTTTTAGCAGTGATAGAACTCATACTTCTTGTGCAAGGGTAAAAAGAACTGTTTCAATTCTTCACTCTTATTTTTTGCTCTCACTGGAGCAATGCTACTTGAACTGTGTTCTGCAAGATAAATGTAGGTGATATGCAGTTGTCCTTTTGTGTTGGGTTTGTGTGTGGAGAGGTTTTGGTAGTGGGGAGGGAGCTACAGGCATGGCCCCTGTAAGAAGCTTCAAGAAGCTCCTCTGTCTCCAAGTTGGTCTTGCTTATGGCCAACTACTCTGATTCAATTGGTAAATTGATGGTTTTGTTGTTTAAATTAATTTGATTTTGTTTCTCGAAGTTGAGTCGTTTTTTTGCCCATGACCATAATTGGTGAGTGAGCCCTTCCTGTCCTTTGTCCCAACCCTCAAGCCTTGTGTTGTATTTTCACCTCCCCATCCCACTGGAGAGGGGGTACGAGTGAGCAAGTGAGCGGCTACGTGGTCCTTTGTTGCCAGCTGGATGGGATTAAACTATGACACGTTTGAAAGTCTATAGTGTTTTTGAGTAGAAGTTTGAGCACAAGGTGCATAGTTGTATGCAGTAAATGTTGATGCATTTTGTCAGTATATGATCCAAAGAGTTTCAGAGACACGAAGTCTTCAGAGTCATACTAAAAACAAGAAGTAACCCATCTACAGTGAAGCCTCAAGAATAGGTCACCTAGGTGCACATTTTATGACATTTTGCTGAAGCCAGTAGAAAATGGAGCACCATAGTGCAATGACTTCTGTGGACCACAGATCTTTGAAGTGTGTATTTTTGGCAGTTGGACTCCTCAGATGTCTCAACGTGGCTAATGCCATCTGAGTGGTTTGCTGGATAGCTTTACAGAACAAAATGATATATTTAAAAAAGTAATATTCATGTCTATTACCTAATTTGGATTTCCTTCTTAACAAAATCATAAAGCTCCATAAAATGGTAATATTTAGAAGCATAAGAAGTAAATATTAGAACAGCTACATGATCTATTGGATTTCTTCAGCTCTGAGAACAGAAGTGGAGTGTTAAATGCAAAGGAAGGGTTCCTTGCTGTATAACCACAGAACAGGTTGGCTAAGCCTTGCATGAGAAGAGTGAAAATTAGAAAGTTTTGATCAATTGTCATGTGCAGATTTCTTTGTCTTTTACCTGTTAATTATTTCCATGCACACATGTGGCTGCTGTAGGAAAAGACTATTTTGAGATTTTAACAGAGAAACTGTTGCTGAGTTGTCTTGGCACTCACCTTACATTATAGCAATTTCTTCTGGTTTGCTGACACGTGGAGTTGCTTATATACATTAAACATTTTGGCAAGTGCTGCAAGTGAAGCAGACATTTGTTCACACACATCATGTAAAAATCATACTTTGCATTGACTGACAATTTCAAAAATAAGTTAAAAATTATAAAAAGCTTTTTCCATGCTCCTTTTAGACACCTGGCAGACATCCCCATTATGAAAAGAGAACTATGAACTTAGATTATGTAATGGACATTTATGCTTTTGGATGAGGTTTTGGTGCATGCAAAACTCTGAAATCATGATAACACTAATTATTTTTCATTTCTTAGGATAGAATTCAAGGTACTCTTTTAAAAGGTGATCATCTCAATGTTTTATCTCATGATGAGCTTACTTGCTGAAAAAGATGACTCATTTGACAGTGGGGCAATGTTAATGTTGACACTTCAGAGACCGTGTTTCATTACATTGTACAGCAGGAAAACTATGATATAGTTGCCATCATGGGGACATGGTGGGATGATTCACCCAACTGGAGCACTGCAATGGATG
This sequence comes from Eurystomus gularis, assembly GCA_013400335.1. Lineage (NCBI taxonomy): Eukaryota > Metazoa > Chordata > Aves > Coraciiformes > Coraciidae > Eurystomus > Eurystomus gularis. The sequence continues at coordinate 101,035 of VZZY01020928.1, forward strand.
GCTGTAAACTCTTCAGAAGGGATAGGCCAGGAAGGACAGGTGGTGGAGTTGTGCTGTGTGTTAGGGGTAGCTCTGATTGTCTTGAGCATAGTGATGGTGGTGGTAAGGTTGAGTGTCTATGGGTAAAATTCAGGAGGAAGGTCAACAAGACAGATGTCATGGTGGGAGTCTGTTATAGACCACCCAACAGATGAAATATTGTATAAGCAGCTGGGAGGAGTCTCACAATCACTACCACTTGTTCTTGTGGAGGACTTTAACTTATCAGATGTCTGCTGGAAATATGATACAGCGGAGAGGAAGCAGTCTAGGAGATTCCTGCAGTGTGTGGAAGAGAATTTCCTGATGTAGCTGGTGAGTGAGCCAACTAGGGAAGGCATCCTGGTAGACCTGTTGTTTGTGAACAGAGAAGGACTTGTGGGTGACGTGAAGATTGAAGGCCACCTTGGGCATAGTGGTCATGAAATGATAGAGTTTTCAAATCTTGTGAAAGGAGGGGTGTCAGCAGAACTCCCTTGAACTT
>VZZY01020930.1:3996-30897 GCA_013400335.1 Eurystomus gularis
CACCGTGTCCCGAAGCGCCACATCTGCTCGTTTTTTGAACCCCTCCAGGGATGGTGACTCCACCACCGCCCTGGGCAGCCTGGTCCAGGGCCTGACCACTCTTTTAGTAAAGAACTTCTTCCTGATATCCAACCTAAACCTCCCCTGGCACAACTCGAGGCCATTCCCTCTTGTCCTGTCGTTAGTTACCTGGGAGAAGAGACCAGCACCGCCCAGCTTGGGAGGTGCACCCCAAGCCCCTGCCCGCAGCCCCACTGGTACCTGCTGTCCTGCTCTCTTCCAGTCTATTATGTCCTATAACGGCGGGGCCGTCATGGCCATGAAGGGGAAGAACTGCGTGGCCATCGCTGCCGACCGGCGGTTTGGGATTCAGGCGCAGATGGTGACCACAGACTTCCAGAAGATTTTCCCTATGGGAGAAAGGCTGTATATTGGATTGGCAGGACTGGCCACAGACGTGCAGACGGTGTAAGTGAGACTCCTTCCCGGCCCTGCGCTCCCGTACTGGGCCTGTAAGAGGCATCTTTACAATAAGTGCTGAGTAGCAGCTTACACTGAGTGTAAATGTCTTTGTTCGTTCGTGGGAAGGGTATAATAGGCGGGTGCCAGCACACCTCTTCTTGGTCTCCCTTCGCTGGGAGTTTTTAAATTACCTGCACACGATTTAAGGTCATATCACTCCTAAGACAGCTTCAGGTATAGAAGGAGCTGCACGTGGAGAACCTACCTGCCTAGAGCTGGGACCGGTCAGTGTGAGGTAGAACGGTTCAGGCCAGGGTGAAGGTGAAAGAAAAAGGAACCTGCTTCTGCTTTAATGGTGACTCTCATCTCTTGCAGCGCCCAGAGACTGAAGTTCAGGCTGAATCTCTACGAGCTGAAGGAAGGAAGGCAGATCAAACCGCAGACTTTTATGAGCATGGTTTCCAATCTGCTCTACGAGAGACGGTAACTGTCAAAGGAGGGAGAACGCGGTTTGCGTGTCGGTGAAGGTTGTGGTTGTTGGAGTCGATCTGATTCTAGAGGTGGGAGGCTGAGGAGGGCTCCTGTGACAACCTCTTGTGGTATGGCAAAAGGAGACTTCAGTCTAGTGATGGTGTTTCAAAAGAGTGTTGAGGGTTGTTAAAATAATCTTGCAGCAGTACACGTCTGTTCTGTTTGCCGGGCTGGAACCACTGCAGGGTGCTTCTAGGCTGACCTGAAAGGTCAGTGGGACGTTTTCCTGGTGTGGGTGTTCACGTGGGATGTGGAACTGCTGCAGGGTGGGTGGATCGCTCTAAGCCGGGCTGTTCTTCACAGGTTTGGACCTTACTACACAGAACCCGTCATTGCCGGGCTGGACCCCGTCACACACGAACCTTTCGTCTGCTCTCTAGACCTGATCGGCTGCCCCATGATAACCGATGACTTTGTGGTCAGCGGCACCTGCTCCGAGCAGATGTACGGCATGTGCGAGTCCCTCTGGGAGCCCGACATGGTGAGCGAGGCAGCTCAGCTCCGGGCCGTGGCTTCGGCCTCCTGTGCTAACCGGAGACCCTGAGCTCTGCGGGTGGGACGGAAAGCTCTGTCCTTTGGTCCTTCCCGAAGGAGCTGGGCAGGACAAAGGGGCTGCAGCTCAGCAGCGGGCAGGGGAAATCCCGTGGCGCCTTGGGTGGTATTTTGAACAAAATCCAGTGACTCGACGTTCAACTTTGACACCAACTAAACCAGCTTCTGTCCCTCAGGAGCCCGATCACCTCTTCGAAACCATCTCGCAGGCCATGTTGAACGCAGTGGACAGAGATGCCATATCTGGAATGGGCGTGGTAGTCCACGTGATGTAAGTGCTGCTCTCTTCCCCTCTAGAGCAGAGGGAGAAGTTAACAGGCCCCGCGTTACAGCCAGCTAAGGGGTTGGTCTCCGGGGTGTCCCTAACCCCGCTCCCTTCCAGCCGTGCTTTGCCCACTCTCTGTTGCAGTTCGTGGCTGTTGCTAGAACTGCAGGAGCCACAGGAAATCAATCCTGGAGTCAGGCTCTCGCTGCAGAGGGATTCCCTGGCTGCCTTCCCATCGGTATTGAGAGCGATTCCTCACGTACGGGTAGCCCTGGCCCAGGAGGATGCTTTTTGCCACAGCCGGGTGCCACGTTCACTTCCAGACTCCACAGTCTGACTTTGGAAGGAGCTTATTTAGCTCGTGGTGCTGTTTCCCTGCAGCATCCCAGGCACCGCTGCTCCTGGAAGCTCTGGGAGCTCCCCTGGATGGGCTTCGCTCGCTTCCCACCTACTACAACAACCCACCTGCGCTCACCCACCCTCCCGAGGAAGGGTCGCTCTGTGTGTGGGCACTAAACTGGGATTTACTGATCACCTTTTCTCTTTCCCCCTCTAGCGAGAAAGACAAGATCACCACCCGCACCCTGAAAGCTCGCATGGACTAGCCCCGCGCTTCCGCGTCCCGCACCCCGCTCTGCTCGGAACTTTTTTAAATAAAACTCTCGATTGTAGTGAACTTTCCTGGCGTCGGATTAACTTCTCTCAAGCTCTCAGGAGCAGCCGGGAGCTCACCTTTCTCTCCGAGCCTCCCACCCTAATCCCCGAACGCGGCGCTGACTGAGCTGCAGCGGCGTCTCCCCAGCGCGGCGGCCGTGGCTGTCCCCACCAAATCTGACCTCTCCTAGATCTGGGACACGCTAAAGTGGTTTGCTTAAACCTCCCCCCCTGTTTTACAGGCACATATAAAAAGACTTTTGCAGTTGTGGTTAATCCGGGACTGAAAACAACCGGCTGCCTCAAGGGGGTCAGAGCTGGTCGTTAGAGCAACTCGAAGGAGGACAGCAGGAAGGGACGGATGTACACAAAGTTTTTAATTTTATTTTTCTCTGGTTGGAGACTCATCTTGTAACATGCATGCATTTCAAAACAGTAACAGTGTCTCAAACTGCTCCTAGCAAACAGACAAGCACAGAGGACTTAAAATTCCTATTTAAAAAACAGCAGTGAAAAAAACCTAGAATGCTTTTGTTGCTGTTGTTATTTATTTAGTTTTAAGTTTAATTTATTCACATTTTTTTTCAGTTGCACTGATTAGCCCTGGTGACCTGTGCGTAGTACCCTCGACACAACCCTCCCGCTGCCTTTAGCGCTGAGCAGCTCAGCAAAGAGCAGCGTTAACTTGCGAGGGGTGAAAACCGACCCCAACAAACGACCAGCCGTCGGTTCCCCGAGCTCTGCCATCGCGTATCGCACCAGAGATTCACTTCACAGAGCGCGGAAATCAGTAGTGAGGGATGCGGCTAGAGGAGAAGGGCTCTGCAGAGCTGCGGGGAAGGCGACAGGCCTGAGCCGGGGCATGAGGACGGGGACAGGATGGCTGGTGTGGTTCTGGAGCTGCTCCAAGGACCATCTGTCTCAGATGGGTTCTGCAGCGTCACAAACCATGCCGAGGACGCACACGCGGCCTCCCGAAAGGTTTGTACCACCTCGAGGTGAAATGCTTTGACCTCGGTGCAGCTTGAGGGGAGGCATCGATAGACTGCATAGTAGGCGCAGGATGGGAGGTGTCCGTCTGTCCAGGCCAAGACAACCCCATCAAGCGCAGCCCAGGACTACCACCCAACCCTGCTCTGTGCCTTTCCTGGGCGACGAGGCGAGTCCCCAGCCAGCGGCCCCGCCACAGGGCAGGGAAAAGCAGGAGTCTCCTCCCCAACAAGGAAATAAGACTCAAGTGGTTTTGTGTTCCGATTACGAGAACCCAATTCCAAACCAGCGCCGTTCAAAACTACAGCCTCACCTCTGCAGGAACGCCGCAGTCACCTGCTGCTCCACCAGTTCTCCCCGGGATGAGTTTCGTGGCTTTTCTAATGAAAACCAGGTCAATCAGAGGCGGGTCAGTCCCGGCACTCCTCGCTGTGAGAAGTGAACTCCTGCCAACATTCTCCTCACCCACAGCAAACACCAGTCCCCCCGCAGCGCCGACACCGAGGGGGTGCTGGGGGCACCTCCAGAACACGCGTCTCGCTAAAGGGTGACCCAACGTGTTCTCCAGTGCGGTTTCTATTGCACTCCTGGAGCCAAACAGCACCCGACCCGCGACTCCGCTCTCTGCCTTCCCTCCGCCGCTCCTACTGACGCTGCAGAAGCGACCTCAGCGGGGAAGGAAGACGCAAGTTCTAGGCTGAAAGCCATTTTTAGTTCTTACATTTCAACCGGCCAGGCCCACGTTCAGAAAGAGAGAAGCCCTCGGCACCGGCAGGACCTCACACACCCTCACCCCGCCTCCGGGCGCCGGAGAGATGCTGCGCACCAAGGTTATTTTTCTTTTTGCAACTCCAGTTGAGCCAAAGAATTGCGTTGCCATGTCTGGAAAGCTCCCGCGCTCTGCCTACCGACTGCAACGCTCTCAGCCGAGGGCGGTTCTCAGTGTAAAGCGTTCCGCAGGGTACATGCTACAGACAGAAATACCTACGTTCAGCAAACTAGAACTAAAGTCACACCAGAAACAGACAACAAACTAGCACAAGCAGTTGTAAAAACCAGAATTGAACGGGCTGGGTTTTTCCTTTTTAAATACTTGAGTTAAAAAAAGTGACCTAAAAGAAGAAAAAAAAAAAAACACAACAAAAAAACCCAAACCGAAACAAAACGACAAAACCAGAAGAGAAAAGAAAAAAAAAAAAAAGTCCCTTTTAAAAAACAAATCAAATATTTGCAGCTTCACTTCTTATTCTGGTAATAAAAATACTGTCTAGGAACAACAACAACAAAAAAAAGAGCATTTTTAACGTAACGCTGCCTCTCAAAATGTAAACAATATACAAAATGCTGATGTTAAACGAAGTTACATACCTGGGTAATACATCAGTACGGGAGAAAATTGCATTTAATGACTTTAATCCACACCGGCTACGGCAACTCGGCAGAAGTGGGGAAGTGCTAAAGCGAATATGGGGCTTCTCGTATCGCTTGAGGGACGGCCAACTGATTCGAGCAGGAGTTTGGCTGGAGCCGAGTAAGAAATGACAGTTAATTGCTCTTAAGCCCTTCGTATCCTGCCTTCTCTAAAGATTGCTGCGGAATTAAGTGCGTTTTAATTGCATTCCCATTTATCAAAGCCAAGGAATGAGAGCGCTGCTCGTAGCTGCACGAGCTTCCTCCTCCTGCTCTCTCTGGGTCAGTTGTTTTGTGGTGTCTGGGTGCAGGATGGCTGCAGTTCGCTCATTCCCTTCTCTCTTCCTCCCCCCCCTTTTTTTTTTTAATGCATGATTTAAAGATAAAACAGTTCCAGAGGTACAAGCTGCTTTCCCCAAAGGAAAAGGGCAAACTTACCAGGCCAGAGCTGCAGATTCAATGCAGATTTTTTTTTTAAAACTGTCAAGAATAAAAAGTGATCGGTATTTAATTTCTAATCGATAGTAAACTTTAAGTGCTTATTAAGAGAAAAGCGACCGATATAATGCCCACAAAACGAAGCGGATGACGCCCTCTAAGTCCTCCCTTTTTTCAACGTGTTCTCACAGGTGCGTTTGTTTTGTGGCTTTTCCAGCTCCACACCTTAAGACACGAGACTCTTCAGCCTCGCGGCCACCGGTGCGTGAGCCCCCACGTCACACAGAACAGGGACGGGACTGCAGGGGCAGGAGAAACCTGTCCCGTGTCAAAGGGAATGACCCACGAACGAATAAAAAAGATTCATATCCCGTTATGACCCTTAATATTAACTTCCGATTTCTTCAAGACTCTATTTACAGTGCACTCTTCCGGGCTGAAAACCTGAGCCCTCTTTTGTCTCCTTCAAAGTCGAGACCTGTGGGATTCACGGCACGAATGTGGGTATGAACGTAAAAAACCTAAACCAAAGCCCAAGCCCACATTCAGAATCCAGACCAGAGCTAGCGTTAGTCTAAGGGAAATTACCAGGATGTGATGAGCACCAGTTATCTCTCAAAAGGACCAAGTTCCACACAGCAAACCGTAGCACGCGGTACAGCACAGGACAGACATTCCAAACAGCTTATTCCCGAAACAAAGGCATATGTGAAAACAGTTTCAAGGCAGATAAGCGACATGTTTCAGCTGCAAGAGGTTTGTTCGGAACTCTAAATAACCTGCTTAAAAAGAAAAAGAAAATTAAAAAATAAAAAGAAAAGAAAGGAACCGAAAGTTCTGGAACTTGTGCAGCAGAGCGAACAAAACCCAAAGCAAGTCTGACAAGCTTGGCTGTGAGAAATATTACAAGCGTTCTGGAGACAAAACAGGACGTTATTCAGTCACGCAGATCAGTTCCGATTCCTTGGGGAAGGGGGTGGGAAATAATCTGGCGCAAGTGTTGGAACATTTCCACTCCTTGACTGTCGCTCTAGAGAGGGGTATGGAGCAGAGACGGGGAAAAAACCAGCCACAGCTCAAGTCCGGAGTCCTCTCGAGCGGTGGAACGTGCTCCACTGTCGCAGCTCCCCGCACTCCCCACCGGCAGCGAGGCCAATTCCTTCGTGTGCAAGTCACGTTGCCATCGGACAAAGAAACGGGCTGACCAAAGAACCTCCAGCAGGAAACAGATTCAAGTACCTGTCGCAGGTCGGGCGAGGAAGGAAGACTGAACGTTAGCTAGATTAACACTGGCAGAACTGTGATGTGAAGCTGGAATCTAAGAGACACGGCAATTCCTGACCGAGGAGCGACAGGGAAACGTTCCGGAGAGTCAGATCCCATATCTACAGGTACAAAATGCCTTTTGTTGGTGTTTTTTTAATGAAATCTTCATAGGTGGCCAATGTAAAGCGCAATGGGTCCGAGCACGTTATCATCCGAGGTTGTTCAATGCCGCTGCTACTTCTCACACTGGTTGTTTAGGTTCTAGGAGTTACACCTTTGCGAGCGATCATCTTTGGTAGATGTTCATTCCCCTCGTCTCTCTTGTAAATCAAGTGCAGTTACAAAAAGGTTTTCGTTACTTAAATTAACCAAAAAAATATAAAGTGTCCCAGTCTGAATTTACCTAAGGTTCAGCGACTCCTCCTTATCAGAGCAATAGTTTCCGTCCTTGAAATGGTGAGCTATTTTCCTTCCAATTCCTACCAAGAGGGAAATAAAAGGGTTTGTACGTCTTTCTGGTAAAGACAGTCCAATAAAAAAAAAACCAAAAGTAGTAGTTTGTGGAATCAGGCACTGCTGCACTCCCACCGCACGTGATCTAGAGTCACCCCTTCTGTACAGTGCCACGGATCACATCCCTACGGGATTCTCTTCATCAGAGAGGAGAAAACGTCGTTAGAAAGAGCAGTGCTGAAACAATGCACTTTTCTGGATTTAAAAAGCCCTCAAATCTACGTCTGGGCACTTCTGTAACATAAAAACCCACTTTTCCACCTGGGTCAAGTGGACTGTTGGAGGGTGCACCTAGAATTAGTTTTCTCTTAAGTCACACAGTGCCACACACTCACTCTTGCACACGCACACACGCACACCCCACATCCTGCTACAGTGTCTGTTTGAGTGTCACAGGCTGCGTTCTCTGGTTGGAAGTAGCCCCTCTTCTCTTCGTTTCTCGTGGAAGGCTGAAGACGACTATGTCAGGATATTGGAGATAAATTCGTTGAAGCGTTTAGAGTACTGCTCGGGGTTCACGGTGGAGATCTCTGCCCCAGCCTGCAAGGCAGAGAGGAGAGACAAGTCACAGCACCCGCCTCGGAGGGCGGAGAGGGAGGACAGCAGGGAGCGATCGTGCCAGCACGGCCTGTCTCTGTCAGGAGAGACCCACCACAGCTTCCAAGTTCTAGGAAAAAGGTCTAGAGAGATCCCCCAGGAAACTGATTTTAACTCCAGCTGGATCTTCTGCAGACCACTGAGTCAAAGCATTGGACCGAGGGGATCTAATTAGCGTGTATAATACACACATATATGCGTATAATATACACATATATATGATCTAATGAATGTGGATCAATAGATGAGGGCTGGGGGTCAAGGAGAAACGGGCAACCTCTTCTCACTTGTGCCCTGCCATAGGACAAGGGGCAGTGGGTGCAAGCGAGAGCACAGGAAGTTCCACCTCAACATGAGGAGGAACTTCTTGACTGGGAGGGTTCCAGAGCACTGGAACGGGCTCCCCAGGGATGTTGTGGAGTCTCCTTCTCTGGAGACTTTCAAGACCCGTCTGGATGCGTTCCTGTGTGACCTGCCCTAGATTCTCTGGTCCTGCTCGGCAGGGGGTTGGACTCGATGATCTCCAGAGGTCCCTTCCAACCCCCCACATTCTATGATTCTATGACTTGTTCCCTCAGGGTCTAAAGATTTGGAAAGAGCATGAAAATCTCCACATCCTGCTACCCTCAGCTTTTCCCAAGCCCTTTTGGGAAGTTCTGGATTGCTGCCAGGGAACAGGACTGGCCCCAGGAAGGGGACAGAGCAGAATGTCTCCCTGCAGCCAGTCCCTTGCTGCTCTGCGAAGCTGTTGATGCCACAGCAGGGAAATCAAGCACCTCCCAAACCGGGATGTAAATGCAAGTGACCTCCAAGCAACAAGAGGGAAAGCCTTTCCGAGACATTCTGAGGAGACAGCATGTGAGGGAAAAGCTGTTCCTGGGCATGGGGTCACTGGAGAATTTCCATATGGTAGACAAATCAGTGTCAGGAGACATCACACATCCGCACGCAGGCAAAGCTGAAGCCCCAGAGCCCATCCTCCCTGCGGGTGGTAGGCTGCTTACCCCATGTTTCACTGTTTTGGCAGCATGTGCAGCTTTCTTCTTCGCATCGTATGGCGTAAGAATGTCTATAATGGCCATGAAGTACACTTCCTTCTTGGGGGCACCTAGCAAGGCAAGAGAGTCGCTAGCACAGCCTGAGCTGTGAGCCAAGCCCAGCTGCACCCCACCCCTTGGACACACGGCAGGTCTGTTTGGTGCAACTAGCAGAGAAAGCAAAGGCGGCTGGAGGCTGTAGGAGGGTGGAGAAGAACGACTGGGAACAGCACACCAGAGCCCACACGCTCTCTGAACATGCCGCGACTCTCCAAGCATCACTTCTACCCATTCCAACCCACACCATCCACAACAAGGGGTTGCAAAGGAGACACTTGGCCGAGTGTCTCTCTCCGTGGACAGTCCTCTCCTTCCATTTAACTTAGCCAGACCACAAGACACCTTCCTCTGCCCTCCAGACCTTCTTCAGGGCAATATTCCCTGATACTCACTTTCGTGGCTTTTCATGGCGTAGACATCAACAGAGGGATCGAACTCTCCGGGCCCGAAGAAGCGAGGGTAGTTGAGGAGATTGCCCGGGCTGTCAGGGGGTGTGCCGTAGGAGGAAATGGGGTTGCCTCCAAGACCATCGTTCTCACACTCCTCATCCTCTGCCCGATCCTCCACTTCCATCTCTTCCTGCTCTGCTCGGTCAACATCGTGGATCCCAACCAGCAAGCTGTAGTCCATAATCTTCAGCTGAGCTAAAAACTGGGGGAAAGAGATGAGTGAGAACAGCACCCATGTGGGGTCTGAAATCCTCAGCGTCTCCCTGAACAGAAAGGGCTGTAGTGGGAGCTAAACCCTCAGCAGACTCCAGCGAATCTACGCATGAGCTCATACGCCCGCTGCCATCAGCATGACCCCGACTCTATTTGCTCGGCTGAGCCAGGAGCGGTTTGCTTTCCAGTCACTGCTGCACCTCTGGAGGCAGAGGCCACAGTGAGGACCCAGTTACGGGAGACAGAGGCAAAGCTGACCCCCAGGACACTACCTCCACATCCCGCTTCAGCTTTTCAAGGAAGTTCTTTTTACTCTCTTCTCCAACGTGCAGCTTCTGACCCTCATTCAAGAAGTCGTTGTCCTTGAATGTTGGTAGGTCCTTGGCCTGCAACAAAAAGCCTGTGTCAGAGTTTCCAAAGCCCTGCTTCTCAGGGGGAGGCTGGAGCACTGATCCATGAGCAACACATTGATTGTCCAGAGACTTGGATTGAGTCAGGGGCTGCACCAGGGTCTTTTGCCTGTTTATAAAGTGAAGTGGCTCATCTTATCCATTAAGTATGAACATGGACCAGGCAGAGCACAGTATTTGTCAGTGAATCCATGTGCTGAGCTGTGGAGGGAAACTGAAGGGACACAGAGAGCAACTCAACTTCAAAGCCTGCCGGGGAGATGTGCTGCAGGCTGGACACTTGACAGCTGGGCTCCAGCCAGAGATGGTCCAACCAGCTCCCGGAATAGAAAAGAAATGCATTTGGTAGGCTTCTGACCAGGGAGGAAGGGGCGAGGGCTTGAAAAAAAAACCAAACAAAACTTCTCTCCCTAAAGGCTTGAGGAAAAAAATGAAAACCACTATTTTTTGAGGAATCTGCTTGCAGCAGGCCCCGAGGATCTCTCAGGGATACAGAAGAACATACAACTCCTTTGTGCAACTGGGAATGAAATTATTTTGTTCTTAGAATGACACACGAGCATGCGGTGGCTTTATATAGCTCTGATATGACTGGTCTGAGACAAACTGCATAAGCAGAAAAAGCTAGAGAGCAAACAGCCAGCGAGCCGGGGACACTGGGTCACAGCGAAGCTGTGCCTCGATGCCAGAGCATTCCGTGTTCCTTGGTTTATGCCAGAGATGTAATTTTAGGGCAGGCTGGAGCAGACTTACTCTGCGGTTCCAAACCTGAAAATCCCACGTGTACGTACAAAACATATAGTACCAGGAGTTACTGCTGTGACTTCACCAGGACTTTTCATGGCAGCCTCACAGCCAAAGATTTGCAGGGGCAGAATTCTCAGTGATGGGTTTCCCTAATGGCACCAGAAACCTTCCAAACATGGCCTCAGAAACCTTCCAAACATGGCCTCAGAAACCTTCCAAACATGGCCTATCTCAATAGGCCAAGAGCCTGAGAGGAGCTGGTCTGGTTTATGAAAGCATCTGTTGCAAAAGCTCACCGCTGACCTGACTCAGTTGGGTACTCAGGGAGCACTATGAAGAAATCCTTCCATAAAGACACCACTGCACTAATCGTGGGGTTTGGTACTTGTGGGATTGTCCCCCAAGAAGTTCCACCCACTCCTGGTCATGTCAAAACAACAGAGCAGGGCAGGGCAGCACCGGATCTGCACCATCTCTTCCTGAGCAGTTACTGGGCACAGTCTGAAGGGTGGGACAGAAACAGGTTGTCACTCGGGCCCATTTAACATCCCCTGCTCAATACCCCTTGGAAAAGGGAAGTCAGTTGGATCCCCTCTGCTTCCAACCACCAGGAGGAAGGAAAGGCTGGCCAGGGATGGTCCGTACCTTCTCTTTATCGCTTGCTTCCCTGGATACTGTTGAGCCCTGATAAAAGAATAAAGAAAAGAGCATTGCTGCACTGTGTTTCATATTCCCGAAGAATTCATAGACACCATTTGATTCCTCCATGCAGAAAAATAATTAAAGTCTTTTTAAAATCAGTGCTCAACCCCTTCATCATGCCTGCAAGAGACCTCCAGAGCTCCCTGGTGGAGTGTGGGCCACTTGGCAGAGGGGAATGGAACAACATCTGAGCCTCAAGCGAAGCCCCACCCAGAGCCCTCAAAACCCAATCCCCTGAACAAAATGCAAAGCCCAGGACCTTGTCAAGTAGGTGTTACAAAGACCAACTCCCACCCTCCTGGAAAGAGGGCCCTAGGCTCCGTGACTACCCCCAAACCCTCACCTTCAGGTCATATTTCCGGTGCACAGTCAGCCTGTGGCTAAACACGTTTCTGGTAACCACCATGTAGGTTTCCACGCCATCCACGGTGAGCCGGTACATGCCGAGGAACTGGGGCAGGAGGGTGTTCCCGTGACACTCCACGATGAACTGGAGAAGAGCGGGGAAGGGAAGGGCAGAGAAAGACAGCACTGTCACACAAACCCCATCTCCGACAGAACACAAGCTCAGCAAGAAGGCGATAGCGAAGCCTCCAGTTCCAGCCATCTGACAGCGACGTGAAAGGAAAGGAGGCTCGCAAATGGCTCCTGGGGTCTCAAGAAGAGCAAGTTAGGGCATGGTAAGAACCTTCCAGCCCTGAGAGGAGACAGAGTATCACTGGCTAACAGGCCAGCTGTACATGTCCGACCCTCGGGCTCAGTGGGGTGAGGAGGCTGCTGGCCCTGGATAACTTCACTGCGTGTGGCTACCTGAGCAGACCTGAAAGCAAAGAGCAGATGGGCTGGCAGATAATGTAGACCAGGGTAGAGCACTTCCAGCTGTCCCACTTTGCCCCCCTCCTTCCCTGCTGCCTGTAACTGTGTCCTCCTTGGTCCCCCTGGAAAGTCTGACTCAAAGGATTGGATGAGGAGCATGTTTACGGATCTCAGATACCAACGATCCATAACTCACTGATGGAAGGAACAGGGTGTGCTGTGAAGGGGCTGAGCACTCTGAAGAAACAGGCAGCTGTGCTGTAACTGCTTCTCACGTGCCAAATAACGCTGTTTGCTTTTGCAGAAGCTATTTGCAAGCTCTGCCAGGTTGCACACTGTGAATCCAAGCGCCAGGTCCCCAGCGAATCACAAGGTGCTCCCCAAGGTGTTTGCCTCCCCCCTTCCCAGCGTTCCAGACTCACCGTACCTGATGGTACTTCTTTAAGATGTTGTGCATCTCTGCTACATCCTCGCTCGACACTGCCTTAATGACAAACCTCCTGTCGTAGGTGGTGAGGAACCGGGCCCCGCACCGGCCCTGGCTGTCGCTGTTCACCGGGGCGCTTCGTGTCACCGAGTTCTGAGGGAAGCAGAACAAAAGAGGTGAGGAGGAGAGGCAGAAGCTGCCACCTGCCTGGAGAAGAAAGAGAAGGAGTCTTGGAAAGCAGATGAGACATGGGTGACCAGGGCCAGCTCCACAACCTGGCTCTGGCACAAGAGACATCCTGGGGACTTGGTGCTCCACCTTGGTAACAGTGTCCTGGCCAAGCTTCAGAGCACGCTCACAAACACACTCCAGACTGTTAATAAGCAAGAATTCTCGAGTGTTCAGCACTACCAAAGTCCAGACGTGGAGTTTAGAGCTTTCATCTGGGCCTTCTGCTTGTTTACATGTTTTACTCCAACACGCAGCGTGCCTTTTTGAAGATGTTTTTCGCAAAGGGGTTGCTAAAGAGGCAGTAATCACAGGCCAAGACTTCTTAGCATTTTCTCCTGGAAGTTTAAGAACAATCACGATATGTTCAAGGTTTTAAGGAGAAATAGCCCAGAAGGAGTGAAACAGCCTGGTGCCTTTTCCGTCACGAAGCAGCCTAAGCTGGCGAAAGTCTCATTGTTTGAGAATTCTTTACAGGTCATCTTGAACCCAAAAGCCACCCTCAGCCTCTGCTATTCTTAAAATTGGACGAAAAAGATTGTGAGTATAAATAACTCGGTTGTTCTTCATCCATCTTTATATCCCAGTCCCCATCCTTAGCAACGAAACATTACAGCTTCTTCTCACTCTCGCAGCACAAGGGGACAATCCCATGCAGGCTGCAGAGCAAGCTCGACCATGTTCCCTGAGCCACCACGTGAGCTTTGTTCTGATGCCTCTCCCCGTGTAGTGGGACTTGCTGTGAGCTTCATCCCACTGCTCCTCGCACCTTCCCCACCAAGCCAAGCAGGTCACCAGTCTCCTGCTTGTTTCCTCCATCAGCAACTTGCAGCTCCAGCAGTGCTTGTTCAGAAGCCATCTTGTCAACCACCAGCGTATCTCACTAGCGTTTCCTCGCCACTGGTGCAAGCAGACAGGGAGAGCTGAGAGCTGTGCTCTGAAACGCAGTGGAACTGACACCTGGACGTGCTCTTCAGCTCGAGTAGATGTGTCTGTCAGGATGTCGGGGCTGGACAACGCGTTTCATGGTGGATTTTTTAGCTGGTGGTTACACTGCTCTCCTGGCCTCAGCTCTCTGCAGAGCTGACGGCAGAGGGAGCTGGCTCTTCTGCAGCCACGCAGAGCCTGCTGCTAAAGAGGGATTTACCATGTCACGCTGCAAGTGAGCCGAGAGGTTTCCTTTTAGAATGAAGCATTTAAAGCTTTTAAAACTTTAATGAAGCAGGGGAAAAACTCTCCTCCTGCCAAAGGCTTTAGAAACCGTCAGAAAAATAAAGGCAAACAAAAAACCCTCCCTCGCTTCTTGCTGACATTTGCAGATCAGTCTGTGCTACAGTTTAATCATCCCTCACCTCAAAACCACAGAGCTTTTCTTCTAGAGGGGATGGGAAGCAGAAATCATGACCACATATGGACATTACTGAATTCACAGCCCTTAGGTTTACTTCGCGCCCTTCCTGCCTCTCCCACCTCTCCCACATTTCGGGTGTTATATTCAGCATTTGGGCTCCACTCCCACTCAAGCCATCACATTTAACCACCTGAATTTAGCTCAATGAATGTTTTCTGCTTTCTGTTCTAGCTGGACGCTGGTAAAGAGCCAAACTGCTCTGTCCCAGGATGGGAGAAGTAATCCTTCAGAGCAACGGGTAAAGCGTACGTGATAAACCAGGTACTGAGAACCAGCGAGACTGTGGGTGCTTCTGTGCAAGTTACCTCACGTGCTTCCCACCGTTTCTTCAAAGAAACTGAGAAAAAATTTCCTAGCGGATGAACCAGGGCAAAATAATTAGGAGCTAATGACTTGACTGCATGCAATTACACGGAAGGGTACGGAGGAAAGCAGCACACAGACTGACTCCCTGGTACAGCCAGCCCCAGGGGCAGGGTGTTTCTGGCCAAGGAGGCTCCTGGAGAGCCAGCCACAGCCTGGCGTGAACTCCTGTCAACAGACCAGGAGGCAACGGGACTGCTCCTCCCGGCAAAATGCCATCGCTGCCTAGAGAACGGGCCTGACGCTAGGAGGGAAAAATAAAATGAATAATCCAACAGGCACGTGCTCAAGAAAAGCATGGACTGAGCAGCTGTGCTCTGGAAACAGGAGAGATCTTCCATCGCAAGCAGGAGAGAGGTGTGCGTGCAGCTCCTGGCTCACAGGTCAGGACCAGGCTCTGAGCACACACAGGCACCACGAATCCGCGTCGCTGGGCTCAGCTCTGTCCTGTCACCCAGCGCAGAGCTGCCACAGGCAGCAGTTACTGCTCCTCCTGGGATGGCCGGGCCCTTGCAGGAGACAAGCAAAGAAGACTGTCAGTTCTGCTGGAAAAAAGCGTCTCACTTTTAGCAAACACCCTGAGAACAGGCAGCAGAGTAGGACGGGCCCCGGCAGCCAGGAGAGAGGCAACTGAGACAGTGACACAAAGAACCAAAAAGCCCCAACCACCGATGCCGGGATCCTCAGAGGTCACTCCTCCTCATCAGAAGACCAATGTGTTGCCCCTCAGTCTGGGGACAAGGGGCAGAGGATGGGGTGCAGGCACTACGCATCTCCTTGCCTCATACCACGTGAGACCTGGAACTGGATCGAGCAGATCCAGCGTCTCAGCAGGGGAGTGAGCCCTGCAGCTGGAGTGGAAAAACAGATCCCTCCATTGTATTAAACTTGAGACAGGGTGATAGCAGGCAATCTAGGTACAATCAGGAGGAATTTTGACACACTTGGGGAAGGGGTACACACAGACGGATGTGGACACCCGCGACCAGAAGGAAGCGGTTTGGTGGGATCAGCAGGAACAGCTCTGCTCCCATCTCCCGCGACACAGGCAGCAGGGAGCACGGCCAGGCTTGCACGGGAAGCAAAGAAGGGAAAGCAAGAAGCCTGCATCACTCCCCCGCTGCTCCAGCACTAAGGAGCCTCTCTGGCCTGGCAGATTCCAGCGAGTCTTTCAGCTGAAGCCCTCAGCCAGTCAGTGCTGGCTTACTGCCAGCCTTTATCAGCTGCAGCCGAGTGCCCAAGATACCGGGTTTAATTACCCAGCGCTCGGCCTGCTAAAGGCCACGCAGCTATCAAAGCCATCCTCTTTTTCTGCCCTGGCTTTCCCCTCGTTGAGAGGTCTCTCTGCTCTCCTGCGAGCACAAGACCAAGAGCTGTGTGTGGAAGGGTGGCCCTGCTGTAGCAGCAGGAGTTGCGATATCTCTCTTCCACTGGATTTAAGCCCAGTTAGTGTTAACACAAGAAAACGTCTCTCCCCTCCAAGGCAAGTCTGAGGCTCTGGTCTTAGGGGACACGTCCCAAAGCAGCAGCCACCTTGAAGAACCCAGTTCAACAGCACCAATGCCTGGCGCATGCACGTGGCTAAAGCAGCACCTGAATCTGTAAAAACACGACAGACTCATACTCCTTGCAGATGTTCTGCACTAGATCATTGTCATCCTCCAGCTCCTGCCTGTCTGCAACCATCTGCTGCCTCCTCTTTCACTCCTCGACTGTAAGCTCCTCCGGAGCAAGGATCATCTTTTCACTTTTCAATCTGCGCCATCGCTTATGGGCAGATCATCATTACTGGGCCCTCAGGATCACAGTAAAACCATTCACACCGTGATTACAAACCCACAAAATCTGACCACACGAGAATGTTGATACCACAGTTTCTCTGCCAGCTTGGTTATCCTGTCCTAGGGAAAGGTGTTAGGAGGGCAGGGAGAGAAGAGATGGTACCTGGTAGTCTTGATCGTCAATCCCAAATCTTTCCCGGAGATTTCGGAACACCAGTGGACAATACTCCTTAAATTTAAAGCGACTTGGCAAGTTTTCCCTAGAGGAAAGCAGAAAATATATTTGTGTGCAATGATCAGCTTGCGAAATCAAACTCAGTTCTTCCCACACTTCACTGCTACCCCCTCCCCCGGGATATCCAAGCCCCTCATACCTACAAGGGCCCTATTTTGCAAGTATTTACGCTCATGAGGGCGGCTTGTTTCTCTGGAATTGAGAAAGAGAATCCAAGCTTGTTTCTTGGATGCCTGCAAAAGTCATCTGTTCACAGAAATGCTTGTAGGATCCAGCTTTGACCAACGGGCTCTTGGCTGAGGACGTCTGTCTCACAGAACAATCTCCCCTGTCACAAGCACAGATCTGATGGAATCATTTCTCTCTTTCCTCCTCCTTTGTTGCTTTGTTCTGTTTGGTAACAGCTGCCCCCTGCAATATGCTGCTGCTGTTCAGGATGAAAAGCTGGAGGAAACTGGTGGTGGTGGTGGGGCTCTGATTTCAGATCACTCGTGCGTCAAGAGAAAGGTCAACACACGACAAACCATCTTACCCGGAACGCAAAGGAAAAGGGGTGAATCAGCTCTGGTCTGGCATGTTCCAGACCAGTCCCAACCATTACAGGGTGAGCTTTGCTGCCAGGCCTTGTCAGCTGGGAACGGGGGCTCCCCAGAGCACAGCAAGTGGACATGAGGGAGTGTTCCCCGTCTCTGAGGGACCTGGCATCTGCTCTCTGCCAGGGCTCTTATTATGCCCAGGGGGAAGAAGCAGAGAGGATGGTCCTGCTTGGACACAGCAGGAGATTTTGTCAGCTCATTCTCAATGAGAATCCTTTGCACTGATACGTGGGAAACTAAAATCCACGTAGGAGGAGAGGGAAGAGCAGATCCTGCAAATTGTAGGTGCCAGAGAAGACAAACTTTTGAATCACACTCCCACTCTGAAAAGCTGATCCCTGTGAAATTTAGTGAAAAGGGAGCATTAATCAGGGAGCGCTGCAGACCTGCACACACCCAGACATGGCACCAGTCACAACCACGGCTTCTGAAGGGCTTCCAAAAGTTCATCTTTTGGGAAAAGGAGAAGGGGGTAACTCCACATGAACCCCGTGGGCCAGGGGTACAGTGCGGCTTCACTAAACGTGAACGCTAAAATAGTGTTTTCTACCCAGTTCACTGAGTATCTACGTGTAATTAGCTCTGCAGTAGTGCTGCTTCTGAGCCTGGCCTTACCAGGCTTCTCACCGCTCAAAGGAGATAAACCAAACCACAAAACAGCATCTTGGTGACAGTTTGACCCCCACCGTGTCCTGCTGAGTGGCCTGGGCAGGGCACAGACCTGGGGCACGTGTCCAGACACCAGATCCTCTTGGCATCACAACAGGAAATGAAGCAAAGACCTTCACCATACCACAGCAAGGAGCTCTAATCAGAGACAAACAGGTTGGGAAGCACCTACTTACTTGTTGAATAGATGATTGTCCACCTTGATCTTACTGTAGGCTTTAAAGTCATCGGGCATTAACATGACAGGGACAGGAACATTGCTGAGTTCGTTGATCTAAAAGAGAAAGGAAATGGGAGACTCAAACCCCAAGTTCTGCTGCCCTGTGGTTACTGTTGATGGACTTACGGTGATGCCAAACCCCAGAACCTGGTTCTGAAGCAATATAACCCATCAGACTTTCACAGCAACTTCCTGTGCTGAAGCAACCTGGAGAACACCGTGGTTACAAGCCACAGAAGATTCTCGTTCAGTCACGGGGTGAGTGCTCCCCAGCCAGCCTCGGCTCTTGCATCTCTTCACCTTCCACTGACCATCCACGATGCAGCTTAGAATTGAGACAAAGCTACAGACCAAGAAACAGCAGATTTTATGTTTTAAATACATCACCTTTGCCATTCTTTAGGAAACGCTGCATCAGCCAGTTCCTCAACTAGTTCTCACTGTCACAAATCACAGATGACCAAGGTCTTGAAGGTGACCAACCGGAGCAGCCTCTCTGCAGCGCAGCACAGCTCCCCTGGAGATGCTGTTTCTAATCTTGCTGCCTCTTGTTGCTCCTATCCCACCTTCTCTACAGGGATGAGTCACCCACTAGATTGTTTTTGCTCCTTAGTCATGTGTGGCAGCCACAGGAATACAGAGAAGCAAGAGAATGAGCTACTATTGTACAGACGGCTTCACGCTACAGCACCCAGCAGCGCAAGCATCAATAGTAAAATAAAACTAAATCATAAAACCCTCCTCTGGACTCTGTCTGGCTACGCTGCTCCAGACAAGCCCGAGCGCTGACAGGGCTGTGCCAGTGTTCAAGAGCAGGTCAAGAGGCAGCACGTTTCTGAGCTGCCTTTTCCGAGGACGGCTCCGGTGTCATCCATTCACACGGACTTCACGCGAGCCCCATCTAATTGAACCGCTATTAACACGCTGCTGGGTTTAGGAAACAATTTCATTACAGCTCCATTCCTGTAATGACTGTGCCAAGCAGGTAATGCTGGGGAGAAGCAGACAACGCTGGCAACAGCAGGGCTTGGCTGGGAGTCAGGCCTGGGGTCTGTTCCCAACACCACGTGCTGCAAATCCCAACACCAGGCAGGTTAAGTGCCTTCCAGCACGCCTGGGAAGCTCGCAGCGTTCCCTGCCGACCAGGAACAGGGACCGGCTCCAGCTCTGGGATTCCCTGCTCCTTGCATGCAACGGGACGCATAATACTGTCCAAATAGCTGCTGCCACATGTCCTCCAAGGAGGCGGGGATGGAAGGAGGGTGAGGGAGTACTGTTCTACAGCAGGATCTGTGGCACAGTGCAATTCTGCTCTGGTCCCAGCTCTGGAGATATTGTGGGAGCCGTATAATCAGATGAGCAAGCCCTGGATGAGGTACATATTTTCCACATCCTTTCTCCATCATTACCAAAGAAAAAACAGCCCAGATTTAACAGAACGTCAGACTGGAAGAAAGACACATCCAGACTGCAAGGAGAAAAGATGCCTATTTTCAGACACGGGCATCCCACACACCAGACCAGCGGAAAGTAAGCCGGCCACGCTCCGTTCAGAGCGGAGAAGGTGCTCGTTAGAGCCCTGCCCTGTATTGACTTCAGAGCAGCGTTGAGGAGCATTCAGCACTCCCCTAAAGTGCTGGGAGATGTGCTTTGAGGGCTCGATCCTGCACCAAGCTGCTCCTCAAGCCACAGCAAGAAGAAAGGCAAGAGGAAGGGGTCTCCAGGTCCTGGGGTCCACCAGTGAGCTGCCTCAGATTGCCCCACGCAGTGATTTCCCTGCAGGGTGTGAAGCAGGGGTGGGGGGTGAAGGAAAACCAGCTAATTCATGTCAAGAAAGAGGCGCTGCCTCCAGCCACTCATTATTGCTGTCTACCAGGAGGGGAAGCCCGACAGCACAGCTCCTTAGACAACGCCTGTTCTCAGCCCTCTTCTCGGCAGTGGGTAAGGCACAAACAAGCTATTATCAGCTTGTTCCAGAGCGGAGGAAGGGTGCTGACGGCTGAGAGGGAACAGCGATGTGGAGATTGTCTCCTCTCTGCCACAAATTCAGACGCGACTGTTAGCAAAGTGAGATGTCAAGACGTCTCTGGGTGTCCTCGTTTCTGCCAAAGCAGAAACCTCAAAGCAAATGTTGTACCTGTTGCGAGTCTCCTGACTGGCAGAAATGGTGCGCCAGGATACCGCCAATCCCGTAAGAGATGCCCCAAGACGTAACAGCCTGATAACAGCCAAAAAAAAAAAAAATCCCCCCTGGGGAAGCCTTTCCCCTTTTCCAGCTGTGTACAGCAGACCTTTCTGGATGCTTCGGGATTCCAGCTCTGGAGGAGATGGGGAGAAGGAAAGGCTTTGGGCCAGAAACGCTGCTGAAGCGCTGAACTGGACATTTCTAGTCCCAGCACTGCCAAGGCAGCTCTTGGTCAGATGGTTACTGAGCCTTTGTTCCTAACATCAGTCTGGAAGCAAACATGGCTTTTATGAGAGTTTTTTGTTGGTTTTGTGCTTGTTTTTTTAAGCAAGAGAGACATGCACTGTGTGCTCCCACAGTAACTCCCGCACTTGAAATGGATCCCAAGGGGAGAGGAGGGAAAAGCCCCCACGCTGCCCTGGAAAAGGGATATCCCGTTTTGGGATATCCCAAACTCTCCCGTCTCCCGCTTCCTCAGGGTCACCAGGCCAGGTCCTGCAGCAAGGTGCCAACTGAAACACGAGACCTCACCCAAACGAAAGCAGTGGCCAGCACCGCTCCACCGAGATCCTCTCCTGTGCTTATCGTGGTGGAATCTGAGCAGCCTCCAAGAGCAACGTGACTAACGCCTGGCACATGTTTGCTCTCTCGCCTTCTCCCCAGGGAGAGGCGTGTAGCAGGAGATTATATATAGCAGAGTGTGTCTCTCCGTGTATTTATGCTACAGAAGGCAAGGTCACGGGAAGGTGCAGAGCAACGAGGTGCCCAGCAACCCCCGGCTCCTTCGGAGCGTGTTCCAATGGGTCAGACCCACCTGTCTCCCACAAAGAGATGTCACCCAGCCTGTACCTGGACCTTTGGAGATCTCTGGGGCCGGGGCTGGTCCAAAGATGGGACAGCGAGATCTTGGATGTGGTTCTTTGTTCTGGAAGAGGCAGCTGCAGAGAGCAGAGGTGCAGCAGCCGCCAGCACCGCAGTCACACACCTCGATCCCTCACCGCAGGGGTCACGGGGATGTATTGAGAAGCGCAGTGATGGTGAGGAGCAGGTCCATGCTGCAGAGCACTCTGCATCTGGGCTAGGTCCACACCTCCGCTACAAAAGGCTTTAGAGGTCCCCAGAGTGGAAAAAGTTAAGAACAGCTAATTTAGAGCACTAGCTCTTCAGATCAGAGATCTGCCTCCAGACCCAGCAGGATGCTGGTTTTCTGTAAGTCATCCAGCTTTTTAGATCTAATCTGCTTTCGAATCCTCTTGAAAATAAGCCCCTGGTTTTGCACAGTCCTCTTCTGCCAAGAGTTTTCTATTCCCCCCTGGGCAGAAAACACAGACAGCCCGACAGGGACCACTCTGGGCTGGAAGCACCATTAAGAAGCACATTTTGCCACTGATCATCTTCATTTTGCAGAAAGACGTAAGGCGCTGGTCCTGCCCCTCCCCAGGTCAGAGACGGCGCGGATGGCACGTGCCCGCCAGCCTCACAAAGGGCTCAGACACACACCGGGCTCGGAGCTCCCAGAGGATTTAAAACCAAGCCACATTTTAGACAAACCAATTGACATCTTCACAAGGCAACAGCAGGGGCACGAAGGAAGAGATGCTTCCCATTCCGCTGCTGCCTTCCCCGTATTCTGAGAACAAAGGAGCAATTTCCCAGGCAAGGCAAGCTGCCTGGTGCTTCCAGAGATTGCCTGGTGCGTCAAAGCAGCGCGATCACAGATGCCACAGAAGGAGGGACCAGGGCTGGGGCAACAGCCGTAGCCTTCCAAAGCCACAACTCCCACCCTTCTCTTCCAGCAGGCAGAGGAAGAGCGAGCTCAGCTCCGCGGCTTCTCCAGCTCCCCAGCCAGCAGCTCTCCCCTTCCCCCCGCAGCAGTGGCCGGGCCCTTCATCCTCAGTCAGCAGAATTCATTTTTGCCTACGCCGCTGAGAAGTCTCCAGCCAGCCCTGGCCTTACAGGGCTGGAAAAATACCACCTCCCCTCTGCCTGCACAGCTTTCGCTTCCTGGTCACTTGAATTCTCGAGCAACACCAGATTCTGGGTTTATCTGTGGTTGATAATTTGTCTTCTCTGCCAAAGCCAATTCCTTTTTCAATAAAAGACACATCAATATTCTGTGTCATTCAGGGACAGCTGGTAGAATGCATGGGCCAGGCATAATTTTGTTTCAAAACCTGACTGTAGCCTCAAAGTGGCAATTACCATTAGTAAATTGATGGGAAAATGCGATTTGTTTACTAACAAGATCCAGATGATGGAGTGTGTGAGTCTACTCTCTAGGATTCTTTACAACAGGAATTTGCTCAGGAAAATAGAAATACTTTGTTCCTCTCAAAGGCTTTCAGCCAGGCATCTCAAAGTACTTTGTGAGCACTGGTTAAACTTCGTAATACTCTGGGCAAGCAGGTAAAAGACATGTCACAAAATCACTGTAACAAGCGCTGAGACAAACCCGCATCTGCACCAAAACTTTGCTGCTGCTTAACACAGTGCAGCAACTGGGCAATGCTTGGAGTAAAAAAAATAAAATACTCTTTTCTATGAATTAGAGCATGATTAATCAGCATCCAAGCCGACAAATTCCCCGTGCGTGCTATGGAAGCATGAATCTTGTAGTCAATAATTTCTATCAGTGCTCTGGGGACACCAGGACGCTTTCAGAGGGAAAAAAAAAAAAGCATCCCTTAGTGACAGCAAACCCACCTCTGCCTGAATAAAATACTTTGAAGCCCCGTGGAAAGCGCTCCCATGCCCTGTGACACAGGCAGAGGAATGGGTCAGTGCCACCTGCCAGCACAGGGTGGCTTGTCACCCATTGGGGCTTGTCACCCCTCATGCCAGCACAACCTCAGGACCACCGGAAAGTGTCCAACCCCCCACTCCACTGGCAGGTAGGCAGAACTATCGCTTCCCTTGAGGAAGGGAAAAGTTAAACAACCTCCCCATGGCCACACGACTCAGTGGCAGAGCAGGCAACCGAGCCCCGGTTTTCCTCGCTGAACTACCCGGGAAAATCTTTTCTCTCCACACCCCAGGGAGGAAAAGGGCTCCTGGAATCTCTCTTTTAACAGGAGGTCCCAGGATAAGAAGGTTCAGAGCCACCAGCTCTGACTGTGGACACAGTCCATCATCACCACCACCATATGCTGAGCTCTCCAGAGGTCAATTAGAACCGCAGCAGAGAGCGAGTGTTGGAGGGACAAACACACGCTGCTAACCCCGTGCCAGGAGCGATTTATAGGCCTTCAACGTTTGATACGTGGCAGATGCTGCTCTGGCTAGAATTAACATGGCAACACCAAACCCAACACTGCGGAGAAGCGTGCTGCAAATCCCAATTTTGCTATTCCACTAGAATACTAAAGAGCTGCGTTTTGTACTGGCTGGCACCGCTCCGGCAGGTCCTGGGAGATCGGCCGGTGCTCCAGCCAGTGATGGGAGCGTGGGGAGTGCAGGAGGCTGCCTTGGGCAAGACCTACACAGCCAGCGGGAGAGATCTACCCATTCCCCCAAAAATGGGATTTGTTTATGCCTACCCCATGCCCCTGCCAACATCCAGAGCCCCAGGGATCACTTCCAAACGAGGAACTGCCACCTAGAGAAGCACCGTCACGAACCCCACCGTTCATTTAATAAACAGAAACAAGAGTCAACAACTCCCAAACTCACTGGGATCCCAGTGCCTTGTATAATCAGCACCTTACAACCGTTTCTATGGTTTCCAGAGCATCACACAACACTGCTGTGTTCATCTCGAGATGGCTTCTCCCTTCCAGAACCATTACAACTTTCTCTCTGCTGCTGACCAGCTCCCGTGCACGGGGAACTCCAGCCAGGGTGCAGAGAACACGCAGGGAGCAACGCACACGTAACCACCGCCGAGGAGCTGCACCTCCTCTGCCAATACCATGACAACAGCAGTCGCAAGCAAAGCTTCCTCAGGAACCATCTCCACGTTTGCTGAATTTTACAGCGCCTTACGGATAACTCAGAAACCAAGGGTGGGCCTCTGTGGCTCCACTTTCTTCATCTATCTGCACGAGTTCTCCTCTCCATGGTTTTCTAGTTCAAAACATAGCCGTCGGACTAATACCACCCACGTTTGGCCCCGCTTACACCAGCCCCAGCCCAATCCCAATCCACTCGATTTAAATGCTGCCTGGGGAACACCAGGATGGCCAAGACCCAGCTCGTTATTTGAACAGAAACGCTCAGAATTGATGTTCCAGAAAGCAGTTCCCATTGGTGGTGTGCTAACATCGCTGCTCCTGATCCTCTCCAGACCCATCATGGCCTGTATCCACACCAGCTGCTAACAGGCTTGTTTAAACACGAGGCAGGGCCCAGCTCCTGCCAGACTCCATTAATGGACCCACGGGAATTTCTCCAGTCAACAGAAATGGTGGATTGCATAAAATGGTTGGTTGTTTGATTTATCCATGGAAAAGTTAACCTCTAACACAAGTATATTTGACAGAATCTTCATGGCACAGCCTCGGGGTTTGTGCCGATAGTTTTCTCCCCCTTCTGCTGCAGGGATCCCAAGGCAGGGCTTGGGAATTCATCCCTCCAGAAGCCACACGTTAAAGAAGCTCCACAAAAGATTCCTAATAAAGTCCAAAGACACTCCTGAAAACACGACGCATCTGCTGGAAGCAGAGAGGCGATTCCACGTCCCATACAACCAGGGCACCAACATCACCTCCCAAAGGCAGGCCGGGCCGAGCAGCTGCGGGTGTGCTGAGCAAACAAAGCCACCCCAGCTCGCAGCCTGCCCCACTGCAGGTCACACCAGCACCCGGCCCTCTCCAGCGCTCCCCCAGATGCCAACCAGAGGAAAATGAACCAGCAGGAATTCGCTGGGAAATCCTGGAAGCCTGTCCAAGGGGGAGGAGGACACAGCTGAGATTTCCTAACCCCCTTCCCAGCTCTGTTCTCCTTTCTGGCAGCAATTTCTTCACAATGTGCATCCGATATAATCTCATTACTAGCTTAGCGTTCACACAGAACCGTTGGTTTGCCCTCCTCCCATCGCCTAAATGTTTCACAGCCAAGTGCTCCTAAAGTTACATTGTCCTGATTCAGCGCCTAAAAAAGTTGCCAGATTCCGAGTACCCAGAAAACTACAGAAAGGAAAAACAAAAAAAAGAAAGAAAAAAGCAGCCAGTTGCCACCAAGCAACAACTGTCCTTAAGAAGACACAAATGAAACTCAGAAGAATCGAACCAATTTCCATTTCTTCAGGGCTCCTAATAGCACCACTGATCAAAGGCTGATTAAATTCATTATCTGCTTCCTGGGCAAGGCTCTGAGCAGCATGTGCTTGGAACACCCTTTGCCTCAGAAAGGCTTTGGAAGCTCTCACTCCATCGTCAGACAAGCTGGAAATGCAATTCTCATTTGTGTGTGTCGTTTGTTTCTGCAAAAATTAAGCCGAAATCCCTTTCACTCTCTAGGAAACATCCACTAATCTGCTGGAGAAATACATGTCTTTGAGCCCTAAAAGCGTATTAGTTTAGGAAGGGATGAGGTTTCTGAATCCTTTGACCACTGGAATATTCTCCTAGAACAGTATCCACTACCCACATCCAGGAGAGAGCAGCGGTACATCAATCCTTTCCAGCATGAGATTTGTGTCTGCCATCACAGATTCGGGAGAAGTTTCCAGAGAAAAACATAAAGATGGCCTTAGGAACCTCCAAAGGAGGTGGATTAAAGAGCTGAGCCATCGTAGGGACCCTCTCCCTGCTCCTTCCAGACTTGTACCAACCACTACCCAGAGAAATGGAGGCCGGAGTCCAGGGGAGTCCAGCCTGAGTTCTGGGAGCTCAAGTCTAACGTCAGAGGGAGACAAGGTGGGGCAGATGAGGCCAAAAGACCCTTTTGTATTTTGGGATGGAGATGACAGACACACATAGTTGTCCTCACGCAGTCACACGAGGAACAGGATTGTCACTGTGCACCTCGGACCTCTGGGTCATACGTGCGGGAGTCCTTTGGCTGTACCAGGGCCCCAGAGAGAGAAAACCAGGGGCTGGGAGAAGGGACAGTGCTGTGGGCATCAAATGAGTGTCTTCAGGGCCAGAGAGGGGGTGTGCCTGCGCAACAGCACCCGACACAAAGGGATGCAAACCAAAATGGCATCGCTCCCCTCCCCAGTCCTGGGAAAAAGGGTGTTGGGGAAGAGGTGCTGGAAAAGGTGTGTTGGGGAAGAAGACACAGGCAGATGGGTGGGTGTGAGGGGGCTGACATGCTCCAGCAAAGAGATATGCCTAGCAGCAGGGAAGCCACACGTCCCCAGATGCGTCTGGGAGGAACACCCTGACCCAGGGGAGACCCACACGGCCCAGAAAGGAGGATGCTCTGGGGAAGGAGCCCCAGCCCCAGGAGAAAGGCACCAGCAGGGACAGGGACACACGCGGGAAGGAGCAGAGCCCAGGGAGAGCCTCCTCAGGGCGAGCATCCCCCAGGCCAGCGGTCCTGACCCAGGGGTGCCCTGGGAGTGGGAATCCAGGGAAGGACCCGGATCAGGGATCAGATGCCTGGGGAAGGGAATTTTAGGAGGATTTAGGTGGAAAGTGGTTGTGGGGGACAGATCCCGACCCGGGGGGGGGGCGAGGGCTCTGGTCTGAGAGGGGCGGGAAAAGGCCCTGCCTGAGGGAAGGAGGGGAAGG
>VZZY01020930.1:31331-47165 GCA_013400335.1 Eurystomus gularis
GAGGAGGAGCCGCCGCGGCCGAGCCCGCTCCGGCCCCGCGCTGAGGAGGCGCCAAGATGGCGGAGGGCTGAGGAGGTGGAGAGCGGCACGTACCATGTCCTCGGAGAAAAGGGGGGAGGGGGAAATCCCCGGCGGCCGGGGAGCGGGAGCGCGGCGCTGGCCGCTGGCTCTCCCCGCCTCAACCTGCGGTAGGAACGGAAAGAACCGCAGCAAGGCCCAGGCTGAAAAAGGGAACGGCGGGAAAAGCTGGACGGAGGAGAAGGGAGACGGGAAACAAAGCGCCCCTCCCTCCCCCTCTTCCCAGAAATGGTCTCGCCCAGTTGGAGTGACGTGCCCGCGCAGGCCACGCCCCACTCTGAACCGGCCAATAAGCAGCGAGGCGCCTGGAATTATGAATGGGCCGCTACGCACGTCACAGGCCGCCGTTTAAAGGGCGAGGAGCGCTGTCGGGAGCCCCGCGGAGCCCACCCCGGGGCCCGGCGGCACCGGAGCCGGGTCCTGCGGGCCGGAGAGGGCCAGGCGCTCGGTAACCCCGCAAAGGGGGCGGCTACTGCCGGGTACAGCCCCCTGCGGGCCCTGACAAACCTTCCCTTTGCCAGGGAGGGTGACCCCGGCCCCTCCCACCCCAAAGAGCCACAAAGAACATCTCAAAATGACAGTAAAGTTTCTTAATTTTTAAAATAAAAAGCTCTACGCTGCTGTACATATACACATTACTTACATTACAAAATCCCCGAGAAATATTTGCCGTGTCAGCTAGGCTCTGCTCATTTCCTTTTCCCCTCGCGGCCGCTCCCTTTGGGTCAAACTCGGTTCAAATCTGTGAGCAACCAAATAACGGCTACAGGTATTTTGCAGACTCCAACGCCACCCTCCCAGCCCACACCTGACAGTACTCAACAGGAGTTTGCCCGTCACTGGTGTAAAGCTTTAGTAAATTCTACGAAATTCACCCCCGTGTGAATTTGTTCTGCTGCGATTTTTGAGGACTAACAAAAATCGGTGTTTTGCTCTGTCCTATCGAGAGCTCGGCCAATCTGCCCAGTGTAGAAAGCGCTCACCGACCTGGTATAACAACATACAAAACCGATACCAGTCAAGGTGGAGAGAGAAGAAGAAGATGTGGCAACGCGTTAAAAATAGAATACAAAGGCTCACGAGTTCTCCAGCAAAGCTTTGCTTGCAAGGTCACGCTCATCACCAGCGTGTTCCCCGTGCCACAAGTCCAGAACACGCTGTGGCTGCAGCACTAAATCCAGCGCCTCTCTGGGAGACGGGAACTGTTCCTGTGGAGAGCAGCGAGTCTGTGCTGGAGGCCTCTCACCTTTGGGAATAAGTGTCCATCTAACTCCTGCACAGGAGCAGAGGAAGAACGAGCTTCATCTCTGCATAAAGTTTTTTTCCAAGGCGGCGGGAGTCCTCTGCAGGGAGTGGATGTTGCGTTTCACCCGATCTTCTAGGGTGGAAGTAGCTGCGCTCTCTAGTTTTAGGCGACTGCAGAAAATGGAACCAAAGAAAGGAATGAGAAGCTCTTTCCAAGCGCTACACCATTTGTAGCAGCACTCACCATCCCCAAGTCACGCACCTATATTAATCTAACAGAAAACAGCAAATTATTTCCTTTTAAGTCTGCACTGAAAGAACTGAATTCCTCTTAGTTTGGCTTGTAACAGATTCAATGCCTTATTTAAGGTCAGTGCTCAGAAACACATTTTCAGTAGCTCTCTAGTCTCCCCCGTCTTCCAAATATAACGAACCGTTAATTACAAACGCAACCGTCTCAGGGGACTTGGTTGCTTTCCCAGAAGCAAGCGAGGGAAAAGCAACGTGCTCCTGGAGCGAGGGCAGCGTCCTCGGGGAGCCCGAATGCCAGAGCTCGGGCTGTGAATGACACCGTTGGCTACAGGAGAGAGAAGGGGCCCTTGTGACCACTCGCTTTCTGGTGCTACCTCCGATCAGGCCGCTGCGCTTCTCTGAATGATCCCCTCGTGCCCACCTCCCGCTTCAATTCTCCCTCTTATGCCAACAAACACAAAGTTTGTGAGCTCAGCCGGTTGCTTCTGCACAAGGAAACACACCAAAATCTCTCTGTGCGAGAGATTTTGCTTATGGAAAGAATCTATTGGGATTTTAAGACACCTTTATGCAATCTAGGTAGCTCCAACAATTGAGCGTACAGTCTGATTAATTTATAGAGCCTGGAGAAGACTACGCTGCAGCAACTCCAAACTACGTGAACTGACAGGCTCTCTCACACCACTGCGCTTCCTGGGAGGCCTTGTGCCACTCCAAGTTTCTTTGCCATGTACTCAAGGGGCTGCAAATTACCACCAGAAATGGTTTTAGCCCTTGTTGAGCCCAGGTTTTGGTCCCACAAGCTCCCAGCACACAGACCTGCCGTGGATTTACAGGCCTAGATCTGTTGCAAGCTCCTAATACCATAGAAGGTTTTAATATATACTTGTAAAACACTACTAGGCCTTTCTGCAGGATGGCAAAAAAATAACTGATCACACGTTTCTGAGCCTGACTATCGAGGCTGTCATAGAAATAACTATCTTTTGGGTTACGGAGAGAATTTGGGAACAGCAGATGTCACTAGTCCTACTGCTCAGATTATGTACCATAACCGGGAACATCTCAGAAGCTGTGGCCTCTACTTCCCCTGAATGGAAAAGCATATAAGAAAAGACACTCACTTGAAGAATTTCCCATCCCGGGAGTCGAGTTTCTCCAGTTCTCGTTCCAGCTCTTCCGCCTTTCGGTGCTTCCTGAGGTTGTTCGCTCTCTCCTCTTCCCGCCACTTGGCATTGTCCATCATTTCCTGGCGTTTCCGCTCTAGTTCCTCTGGAGAGATCTTCCTATTTGTGCAGAAAACACCGTTGCTGTGGAACAGCAGCACGCGGGGCCCCACCCGCCTCGTGCTTTCCGGGATGATTTACAACCCTCAAAATTAGGGGTGTTTAACATGATTTTTCTCTGGCGGCCAATCAGTGAAGCTCGTAAGTACCATGTCTAAGCATTCTGCTTCATCCCACCCCTCGCAAGAGCTTTCTCCCTCTTTCCAGCCTTCTTGCTCTTAATTGACTGGTAAGATGATGCTACAAGGTCAAGTTTTTCTGATGACAGTGAAAGAGAACGCTGCTAATTAACAGTCAGTAGGACAAAGACGGAGACACGGGGAGATGCAATGACCATGGGAAACGGTTTGGGAAGCCATCCAGGGTGTTAACTACCAACCAAGCTCAAGAGAGCCAACGGGAACCCTTCAGGACTCTCTGCCCAACTTCCTGGACATCTGATCCCTTCTATTTTAGCGAACACAATCAAACTGGGTTGACAGATAACACCCAGCTGTTCACAACCACCAGGGTAACTTCCATCAGGACAGGATCTTGCTCACCTCGTGTAGCCCGGAGTATGCTGCCGCCGATAGCTCTTTTTAGGGGAAGGGCTTCGAGCTCTTCCCTTCTCCTCCCGATTGCCGTGTCTGTAACCCACAAATACCTTCATTAGGGCAAACGAACGTTACCACACCTCTAAACTTTCCCCAGATGCTTTGTGTGCATTCTGGAATCAAGACATGTCCCTTAACTTCAGGACTGTTACCTGTCCACTTTGAAAACTGATTCTGACTCTTAACATACTGTAAATATCCCTTTATTTTTACTCAACTTGAATTGTAGCTGATTTTATCAGCATAACTCAACAATTGGAAATAGCTTTAAAGAGAATTGGTGGCCCAAATAAAGCATAACCAAAAGCAACACCTGAAGGGTGCGCCCAGAAAGAGGGTGTCCCAAATGAGGAGGGCAATGGCAGAGAGCACATCCCCTCTGGGAGTGACCTCAGTGCTTCTGCACAATGGCACAGCTCCTGCCTTCACACCTAGAACGAACAATGATGTGGCCAGAGCGCTAAGGCAGTAGAAGGAGACTGAAAAAGAGGGATTTTGATTCTGGAGAACTTCTCTCGTCCCAGCAGCCCTGGGTTTGTGTTATCCAGGTGAGTCACACTCACTGTTTGCTGTGTCTAGAAGGAGATCTTGACCCCCTGCATCCAGACGGTTCCGAATTCTTCTTGCTAGAGTGTCTCTGAGGAGAGCGGGACAAGCTCCTGGACCTGGAGCGATCCCGGTGCTTGTGGGAGCCCCTCTCCTGGCCAGCAGCTGGAGAGCTCCGAGACCTGTGGCTCTGCTCAGAGTTTCTAACCTGGAATTCAAAAGTGTCTTTCAGGAGAGACATCTGGTAAGAGCACAACAACGTGAGGCCCCAGAGGAGACCTTGGACTCGGCCAAGCGCAGGAAGGAGCGAGTGTACAGCATGGTTTGTGCTCACTTATCTCACTTCCTGGGTTCTTATTAATGCCTGTGTCTAAAAAGATTATTAGATTATTTCTGTATGATGTTCAGCGAATTAAACTGCCAAGACAATCACACAGAGCGTTTGAACAGGTGTGTGACTGAAAAGAAACTAAATAAAACTTAACTTGAATTCAGAGCGGACAAAAGCCCTACTAGAATCTGTACCACTTTAGTTTCAAGGCTTAGACAGCTCCAAATTGAACCTGAACTTTTCTATACCGTGTCCCCCTCATAATCTTCTTCTAGCCGGTGAGGCAGCACCGCAACAAACCGCCCAAACTCCTGCTCTTCCCTAAGTCGGAGCACTCGCTAACGAAAGAGCCCTGCAAAACACACGTCCTTACCTGTAAGCCATATCCTGGGAGCCTGGAAGGTGCCAGTTTGCAGGAGGAACTGTTTGTCCTCTTCTGAGACCAGGGACCAAAGCAGAACAGTGCTTTTGAAGCAGATAATATTGCATTCTGGAACTTCAACATTAAAATATCCCTAAAATGATTTAATGATGCAAAACCGATGAAGTTATAGAAACATTTAGGCCAATTAAGAGCATTAGTTAGAAAGATAAAACTCAGAGAGGATTAGAAAAAGACATTATAAATTAGCCAGAAAACATGGTATCTTTGCTATAAAACCTGAAAACATACTTATTTTTGCTTCGCTCCTCATCACTGCTATCACTTTCACTGCTGGAACTGCGACGCCGATGTTTCTTGTGCTTCTTCTTCTTCTCTTTCTTCTTCTTTTTCTCTTTCTTATCTAAACTGTTTTGCAGCTACAAAGCAAACACCATTTCATTAGCAACAGTTCCCGTCTCCGTACTTGGGCAGCCAGTATCACAAACCACAGTAAGAGTTCACTGGGGAAAGGCTCCTGGAACAAAACCTAAACCATTTATCAAGCTCCTCCCTCAAAACTGAAGAGCTTAACAGAGTCTTCCCCAGTGTTGATGTCAGTGCACGTCAAACCCTGGGTGAGCAATCACTGCATCAGCAATTAATCACAGCTAAAAAGAAAAATCACACACCAGAAGAGCAAGGAGAGTAAAATAACCCCGACATTGAAAGGAAAAATAACTAATTCCTGCTGAGAGACTGACACAGAACCTTGCTCTACTACATCAGGATTATAGAAAGCTGAATTTATTCTGGTTTTCTGTGAAGGGTCAGGAAGCAGAACTCAGCTCCTTATTCTAAACAATACTAATTTTGACCTGTGATTTAGTGTATTCTGTGTTTTGAGTCTGTAAGGAAGCACTGAGATACACCTACCAGCTCTTTGATTTTCTTCATTTTAACAGGATTATTCAAAACTTCTCTCTTCTTCTCCTCCTCCCTCTTTCTAAAGCAGAAAAAACCCACGTTATTTTCCAACAACTAAAAATATCATATTTTCACAACCAATACAATCAAGCGCAAGCTCTAAAAACAGGAGAAAAAGCAGAAAAACAGGCAAGATTTGTACACTCAGCAAAACAGATCCCACTGAGGAGGAGTTATTTGATCTCATGCTGCTCTGTCTAGAACACCCAACCAAAATCCTACTAGTTGTGGAAGTGGCTGGTGACCTCTCTGTGGCCAGGACCGCCACCTGCAGCCCACACACCGCTCACAGACAGACACAGAGCTTTGAGGATCTGACACAACAGCGGTCTTTACAAAAATAAGTAAGACAGCTCTTAGCGAGCCAGTAATATTGAAGCTTTGCCTCATTTGCTGCTGCTTTCAGCTCCGTATTTATTACCTGATCATGAAAAGCGGATCCTCCCGGATTTTGTTAGCCATATCCAGGACAGAATTAGCGCCTGTTTTGGCAAAAATGGAGCCTGGAAGAAGTCCTGTCTCGTTGGAGCAGCCGGCATCCTTGTCTTCTGTCTTCTCAAAGACATATTTGTCCACAGGGCGACCCATAAGATATTCCTCTCTGTTCACCATGCCTCCAGGACCCTGGTACATCCACTCCAGCTTCTCTTCTCTTTTCCTATTGCAAACAAGAGCATCTTATTTTCCTTCTCACACTTCTAAAGTTACATTTTAAGGCACAGGCTTCTGAAGATGAACGGAGACATTTTATCATCAGAGACATTAAACCGAGGGCTCTCCCAGGGGCACCGGCAGAACCTGCACCACCTCACCAGCCAGTGCTTGCCCCCAGAGGACGGCCAGCGCTGGCTACCACCGGTCTGGAGGACACCAGCACCCCCTCACCTGACGGTGCCCATGTCCTCAGCGTATCGCTGCATCTCCTCCCGCGCTCGCTCCTCCTGCAGCTCCCGCTGCAGCTCCTCGATCTTCTTCCGCTCGGCCTCATGCTTCTGCTCGGCTTTCCACACCTTTTCCACATTGCGCAGGGTCTGTGGGTGCCAGCTCTTCTTCAGGTTCTGCAGGAGCAGGGAGACAGGACCGGGACTGTTAATAAAGAGCCGCCAAACATCCCCCTCGGGTCCCCACAGGCCTTCCCTCGCCGGTGGCCACGGGGAAGGGCCCGCTCAGCGCCGCGCTCGTCCGCAGCCCTTTCACCCCGCGGTCGAGGCCCGGAGAACGCGACACGCTCGTTCCCGCCCCACCGAGACCCGGTGGGACCGACGGCCCCGCTGCCAGGGGCGGGGAACAGCCGCAGGCCCCGGACAACCCGCGCCTCCCGGGCCCGTTACCCGCCGGCCAGCGAGCCCGAGCCCAGGCCGGTACCCGGAGCCCCGGGGCAGCCTCTCAGCCCCTCCCAGCCCAGCTCGGCTCCCCTCAGGCCCAGACCCCTCCTCACCAGGTCGCCTCCCCCCATCGCGGCGGCCGGGCGAGCGTTTCCCCCGCGGCTACCGGGACCGGATGTGCGTCATCACAACGCGCCGCAAACGGCGCCTCTTCCGTGCGGCGCGGCCCAGGGTTGTCACTTCCGGCGCGGCTCTGAGGGGAGCCGGCAAGATGGCGGGCGAAGGAGGAGGAGGATCAGAGCAGGGCGAAGGAGGATCAGAGCAGGGCACAGCCGGTGCCTCCCAGAGCTGTTCGGTAGGGAGAAAAGAAACGGTGAAAGTGTTGTTGTGACCTCGCCAGGTGCAGGAGCAGGCTGGACGGCGTGGAGCAGCCGGGGCCTCATGTGTCCCTGCCCCAAGCGCCGCCGGTGCCTTAAGGACCCGGCCTGGTGCAGGGACGAGGGGGCCGGCAGATTAATTTAATTCATTTCCCACATCAGTGGCCGATACCCCCAGGGGTGTAACTCAAATTCGTGTGTCCCTGTGCAGGAGCTGAGGATTTAGCAACATCTAGATTTTAGGGTGTGTGAGAGGGCGTCTCAGCCGGTGAACACCCCCCCACCGCTGTTGGGGTTTCGGGCCTGCCCTGGCTCAGCAGAAGAAAACCACAACCTCCAGAATACCTTACGGTGGGAGCGTTAGGTTTAAAATGAGACTCGATGGGCTTAAGGGTTTTTTTTCCCAGCCTAATTGATTTTACATCTCCTCTCTTCAATCGTACTTGCAAGACGAACAACAGGTTTATTGTTGCTTTGCACTGGAATTAAGATTGGAGCACATTTCAAATGAGGCTGGTAGAAGCAACCCCAAAGAAGCGCCTAGAAATGAGGGTAGTAATTAGAACAGGGCATAATTCAGGGGCAAGTTTGTCAGGATGTGTTAATTACAGTAACATGTGGAATGTTTGTTCCTCGGGCTCGCTGTTTAATGCCAGTCTGCTCCTGCACGGCCGCGTTTCCAGCGTCCCGGAGGGTTCTTGCTTCTGGGGGCAAGCCCGGGGCAGGGTTAGAACCGACGACCTGCCCGTTCCCAGCCCGGCGCGTTGCCCCTGAGCCATCTCTTCCCGCCAAAAATCGGCCCCCCCCACAGCCCCGCGGCGGAGGCGCGGCTCAGGCGTAGAGTGTCCGACTGCGGGGCTTGAGGGCGCGAGTTCGAGCCCCGGGGGGACCCAGAC
This sequence comes from Eurystomus gularis, assembly GCA_013400335.1. Classification (NCBI taxonomy): domain Eukaryota; kingdom Metazoa; phylum Chordata; class Aves; order Coraciiformes; family Coraciidae; genus Eurystomus; species Eurystomus gularis. Next base: position 39,612 of record VZZY01020930.1, read on the forward strand.
AGCGATACCTGTCAGCTCAGCAATGCAGCCACAAAGTGGTTTATGCATCACAGCCCCAGCTCCCTTCAGGACACACTTCAGAGATCCCCTCTTCTTGAAAGGCATTATCCTTGCTGAGTACTAAATTAATGGCAATTACTCAAACAGGAAAAACTAGACCAGTAGCACACCTCTGATGAGCCAGCTAATTTGTGTGTACATGCAAGAGGAGAAGTGGGGAAAATGTCAAAAGTCTGATGGCAAAAAGATCATCAAGATATTGCTAAGATGTCAGAGGGGTAAGGAGGTCTTTCTGTGGTCTGTCTGTGAGGAGATTCTGCAAGAAGAAAGGGTGAAAAAGCAGCTAAAGAGGGGGCACCTGGAGTTGAACCAGGGACCTCTTGATCTGCAGTCAAATGCTCTACCACTGAGCTATACCCCCTGGCCCAGCACCTGCACAGGGTGACTTGAAAAACATTTCCAGCAACGAGCCAAGTTTTTATATCCACTGGTTAGATTCCTTTACCTGACAGCCCCCTCTGCACCTTCCTGTGCCTGCTGAAGACTGGACAAGGAGTTCAATGTCAAATTATGAGAAAGATGATACTACAGGGAGTCAAGAACAGAGAGAAGTACAGACAGGGAGTAGTTACTCACACAGTGCACAACTCCTGCAGCTTCCTTATAGACAGGGCTGTAGTATCCTGAATAATACAGCTCAGAAACCACCCTTCACTTCACAGCACAGGCTCACAACTCCAAGGAGATCTCTCTGCTTCTCTTCTGTGATAAATTTTGGCAAAAGGAAGGTGAAAGGAGAAGAAAAGAGGGGGCACCTGGAGTTGAACCAGGGACCTCTTGATCTGCAGTCAAATGCTCTACCACTGAGCTATACCCCCTGGCACAGCACCTGCACAAGGTGACTTGAAAAACATTTCCAGCAAAGAGCCAAGTTTATGTGTCTGCTGGTCAGGCTCATTTGCTCAACAGCCCCCTCTGCACCTCCTTGTGCTGACAAAGGCTGGACAGAGGGTTCAAGGGGACAAGTTAGGATTGAACCAGTTACTGCAGAGAATAAAGAACAGAGGGAAGTACACACAGTGAGCAGTTAGTGCACAACTGCTGCAGTTCCCTTGTAGACAGGGCTGCAGGATCTTGAACAATGCAGCTCAGACCACCCTTCACTGCACAGCACAAGCTCACAACTCCAAGGAGATCTCTCCACCTCCTTTCTCTGATAAATTTGGGGAAAAAAAAGGAGGTTGAAAGCAAAGAAAAGAGGGGGCACCTGGAGTTGAACCAGGGACCTCTTGATCTGCAGTCAAATGCTCTACCACTGAGCTATACCCCCTTGGGTTGGACTCCTACAAGGAGCATTAAAAAACTGTTAATATACAGCTCAGATTTTCTGTCCACTGGTTAGAGTGTGCTAGATCAGAGCACCTTCTTTTGCATGCTAATAGACAAGCGAAATTGTGCCCAGAAAGTTACTGAAGACAATCTGGAGACAAACATGCTCAGACAGGGTCTAATTACACACACAAATTGTATCCCCAGCAGTTTCCTTATTGATCAGAGCAACTCCTACAGCCAAGCCACGAACACGACGTCTTTGCTTCCTCGCTGACACAGGCATTGATTGTAGCTGGAAGCGTTTAGCTGAGTGCTCAGTGACTTGGAGTTCAGAGACCTGCCTTCTGTGCACAGTACAAGAACAGCACATCTAAAAGTGAGCAACGAGCCTCATTTTTTCTTGGAAAAAAGGACGAGCTGAAGGGGGCACCTGGAGTTGAACCAGGGACCTCTTGATCTGCAGTCAAATGCTCTACCCCTGAGCTATACCCCCTGGCACAGCACCTGCACAAGGGGATTTTAAAAATATTTCTATAAAAAAGACAAGTTTTTATGTCTGTTGGTTACAGTCTTCTATTCAACAGCCCCCTCTGCACCTTCATTTGCTGCCAAAGGCTGGACAGAGAATTACTGCAGAGAAGCATAAAGAGAGACAAGTACACACAGAAGGGAGCAGCTTTCTCACATTCCCTTATGGTCAAAGTCTCAGTACGTTGAGTAATGCAGCTCAGACCACCCTTCACTGCACAGCACAAGCTCACAACTCCAAGGAGATCTCTCCACCTCCTTTCTCTGATAAATTTGGGGAAAAGGGAGGTTGAAAGAGAAGAAAAGAGGGGGCACCTGGAGTTGAACCAGGGACCTCTTGATCTGCAGTCAAATGCTCTACCACTGAGCTATACCCCCTGGTGCTCACCTGTCAACTCATGCACAAAAAGACCGTGTTATATGTTCCTCCCCAGTCTGTGACCTCTCTGCTCCACAGGGATCAAATCCTGCTGCACAAGTTGCCAGGCTGAAATGTGACAGCAGCACAAAGACACCACGTCACTGCACTCCAGCACAGAAGACACTGCCTGTGTTCGTCACTTACCAGGTGACCTTGGCTCAGTTCCTCTCACAACCTTGGCCTAGTTCCTCTCCAGCCACAGCTCTGCTCCTCTCCCAGTTGCAGTCTGTTCTCTTGGAGTAAACTAGAACTTGACTCAGCAACTGCCTCCATCTTTGATGTTTTCCCCACACTTTCTAGCTCCGACTGTAACGTGAAAAGGAATAGATCAGAGAGGAAGCCGAGCTGACCTTACCAGTTGACCTTCTAGTGAAGGAACACCCCAAAATCGCCCCCCAAAAGGTAAATCATGAGGGGGCACCCAGATTTGAACTGGGGACCTCTTGATCTGCAGTCAAATGCTCTACCACTGAGCTATCCCCCCCCACCATGTACCTGCCTCGCAGGAATCTCTGAGTTAATTACTGCCACAGCAAAGCTCTGCTAATTAATCCCAAGACAAAAAGCAGCTTCACATGAAATACTCGTGTCTTGCCTCACCAGCTCCACACTGATCCTCCTCTTCTCTTGGGGGAATCATCTGCTTCACCTCCAGCCAGCACCCGATCACACAGAAAACGGAGCCTGCAGACAGTTTCTGGGAAAAGCATTGGAAGAAAGAACCCCAAAGCGACTTTTTTCTGGAGAAAAAGAAGAAAAAGGGAGGGGGCACCCGGATTTGAACCAGGGACCTCTTGATCTGCAGTCAAATGCTCTACCACTGAGCTATCCCCCCGCTGCGTAGCACTGCCAGGGCCAGCTCCTTGTGTGCAGTGCTGAGGTGGCTCCACTGCATTCCACTGCCTGTGCTCACTGCACCTGCAGCACTGCCGCTCACACCAGAGCCCTCACACCACCCTCGTTTCACCTTAAACACCCCCAGGGCTCTCACCATCTTGAGAACCAGGCTCCTGCGGGCCAAGCTACTGAATCCCCTGCTCTTTTTCTCAAAAACATCCCATTGCAGCGAAGATAAAAAGAACACTTTAAAACGGACTTCAAAACACTGACAAAGGTGCCACGCTGCACCTCTGTTTGGTCTCGGGGTGTGCCCAGCCAGGACAGCACACACCAGCCACGCGGAATTACCTGCCACGACACCTCCCACACTTCCCGCAGCTTCTGGCTGCAGATACCAAAACCCAACCAACCAAAGGGCTTCACCCAACTACCGCGCCATGCCTCAAAGTCTTCACAAAGCAAAAATCCAGCACAAGCTGTTAAAATAGATCAAGGGACAACACCTTTATTTTCATGGTGGTTTCTTACTCCTAAGCCGGTCTCTGCGTCTCTCCCCAGGTCTGAGGAACAGCTCCTTCATCACCAGTGGACTCGAAAGATGGTCACCGCTCTGAAAGACAGACATCATCTTCAGGCGCAGGTTTGGAGTGCTGCAGTGACAGCCAGAGCACCAGTTGTACCCTTCTGGAAGTTCCAGGGCTGCTGGGAAGCAGCTGCAGCTGCTCACCTGTCCCATGGAACGGCCTGTAGAGAAGAGAGCGGCCCTCAGTCCGTGTTAGGTCCTTCTCCGTATTTCCCCTCCCCAGCTGCTGCTGGTGCACAGCTCCCGATTATCCAGGAATATCTGAGAAACAATTTTTAGGCCACAATACTTTACAGATTCACATTGGTCAGGCCAAACGGCTGTTTAAAAACCCTTTACAAACCAAGACCCTGGTGCCCTTGCTCATCCTCATCCGTGTTTGTGCTATGAAATCTCTGAAGCTTTGCTCCCTTTGCCACCACGACCACAACAACCTCCTTCCACTGTGACCTCTCCACACTGAAAGCATCAGGAACAGCACAAACGTATCAGAAATCTCTCAGCAAAGGGCGAAGTGAAGCATGGTGTGGACACAGCTTTGGGCCTGGGCAGATGGAGGCAAGCCCCAGCAAACCAGGAGCTGCAGCCAGTCCTGGAACAACGCCCCGTTACCTGCCCCGGGGCTCACGGCAGCGCGTGGACGTGTTGCAGGGCACCCAGGCCAAGGTCACCCTGGTTTTCACTTGTGAGCCCACGTACACAACAGCCACCCTACCCCACGCTCACGAGGGCCAAAGACAACCTGACCTACAGTTCACATCCAGATGTTCCTTTGCTTCAGCCAGAGGAACACTGAGAAGGTCCCAGTTTCACACAGGCCAAGCTTTCACATGGACATACCTTACAGCTGTCACCTTGAAGCCTTTCAGCTGATCATCAGAAGTTCAGATCCCCCCTTCTGCTTGCAAGGAGCAATCAAGTGGCCTCCGGGGCTGCTCCACCTCTGATGGAGGGTTTAGCAGCATGTCCTTCAGCCACCACCATCCAGCAACGGTGGGTGTGAAATGTCCTTGCAGGTCTTCAGCAAGGTCTAAGGAACATTCTCCAGAGCCCACTGTCCACAGCAAACTCTGCAGCTCAAGGTACAGATCAGTTTCAGGCAGTATTTTCCCCCCAGAATCAGACCAGTCTCTCTAAATTGCCCATTCTGGGAGAAAATTCCAGACCTACAATTTTGAGAGCCCACATACAAGGGATTCTTGAAGAAGGGCTTTCACAGACACCTCCAGTTTCTATCTGAGCGTACACAGATCCATTGGGCAGTACTGCTAAAATTGAAGTAATTTTCCAGTAATACTGGAATCTGCCTAAAAACCACACTTATCACCAGATATTCCAGCTCCAAATCCTCCTTTCCTGAAGTACACATCCAGGAGTTCCATGAAAAGGCTTCCCAGAACCAACTCCCTCACTGTAACACTGTCCTGCTCGGCAGAGGAGGGCGCTTTGGCAAGAAAGACACCACTGATTTGGTACAAGGAGTTTTATTTTATCTCTGCGAAGAGGAACGCGTTCACGCGATGCTTCCTGCGTTGGAGGCTATCCTGGGCCACAGATCTGCACACTCCTTGGCCACAGGGCCTGTGATTGCAGAACCTGGAGAAGAGAAGAACACCACATTAGAGGCCCAAGTCAGTAGAGATGATTCAGGGCAGCGTTTTACACAAGCTCTAGCTCAGCCCCGTCACGCTCTCCTGACTCTGAGGAGAATCCAGGTCCTTTCACCCAGGAGAACACAGTCCTCTAACTGGGAATGCGAGCTGGGCACTGGTGGAGTCTCCAGCCCTAGAGAGGTTTCCAAGCCGTGGAGATGTGGTGCTGAGGGCCAGGGGTTAGTGGTGCCCTGGCAGCGCTGGGGGAATGCTTGGACTTGATGAGCTTAAAAGTGTCTTCCAACCAAAATGATTCTACGGCTGTATGAACCGACCGCCTCTCTCCAGGCTCCCCTTTGGCTCAGCCCAACTCTTGTCCATACCTTTCATTTCACCTTTGTTATTTACTATCACTCCTGCATTGTCTTCAAAATAGAGGAACACGCCGTCTTTTCTCCGGTATGATTTCCGCTGCCGGATGACCACTGCTGGGTGCACTGCAAAGAGAAATGAGCAACTCAGGATCACAAACATCCAGCAGCAGACCCCCAAGGAACTGCTGCCAACTCAACACACCAACTGGGGGCTGGTTTTGGGCATCTCCTATTTGCAGCATTTTCTGAAGAGAAGCTACTACAGTTTCTAGTCAATATTCCACTTAAAACTGGCCGTGTAACACTTATAGCTGTGTCTACATCTGGACAACTCCAAGTTTTTCCCCGTCCCCACTTTTATTTCTAAATATACCATCAATTCACAGACAACGTTCTGGAAGAACTCCTCCTGTCCCGTTCCCTCCCCTCCAGAGGAATAAAAATCCCCCGTTCCAAGGCCGAGTGTCACACCGCTGATTGAACCAAACAGCACAAGCTGCCGCTTCACCCAAAAGCGATGCCTTTGCTCTGCCCTTCCACGACAACTCGCTGAGCCACTGCACGAAGACCCAACGAGTGCTTTTTTAGAAGGGTGGAGGTGAAACTCCAGAGATTCAGCGCCCGCTTCTGTGTCAGTTTGAGGGAGGAATCGCGCTCTCCTTCTCCACCCCTCAAAGGGGGCACAGGACAGCGCGGGCAGGAGCTACAGGACTCACCGCTCCTCTCTGCACTCACCCTTCTTCCGCAGCTCCGGCTTCCCCTTCTTGACGGTGGCCATCACCATGTCACCCACGCCAGCCGCTGGCAGCCTGTTCAGGCGTCCCTTGATGCCCTTCACAGAGATGATGTAAAGGTTCTTGGCGCCTGTGGAGAGAAGCGGTGGCATTAATGGTGTGGGGGGAAATAACGGGAGATTGATGAGGATTGTGAACGTGCTGGAGTGACCTGCAGCTGGAGGATGGAAAAACATGGATGATGTCGTATGGATTGTAGCTAAGCTTTGTGTGCTTTACAAGTACAACAGATAACGCTGTGAGAGTTCCCTCAGAGAGCTAATGGAGAGTCCAGTGGAGGCTGCAGAGATGCCAAGTACTGGAGCATCTCTGTGCCCAGGAAAGGCTGAGAGCCCTGGGGCTGCTGAGCTGGAGAAGAGAAGCCTCAGAGGGGATCTGATCAATGCTGAGCAAGAGCTCAAGGGTGGGGGGCAAGAGGATGGGGCCAGACTCTTGTCAGTGGTGCCCAGTGACAGGACAAGGGGCAACGGGCACCAACTGGAACCCAGGAACCCAGGAGGTTCCATCTGAGCAGGAGGAGAAACTTGTTTGGTGTGAGGGTGTGGGAGCCTGGCCCAGGCTGCCCAGAGAGGTTGTGGAGTCTCCTTCTCTGGAGAGATTCCAAAGGTGCCTGGACACGATCCTGGGCCCCTGCTCTGGGTGAGCTGCTGGAGCAGGGGGTTGGATGAGATGATCTCCAGAGGTCCCTTCCAACCCCACCATGCTGGGGTTCAGTGAAGGACTCAGAGGCACCTTATCCAACATGCCTGAGGTTCTTACCCTGCTGTGGGAAAGCCTTAAACACCATGAAAAACTACATCTACAGGAAGCCTTGAGATACAGAGGAAAACGCCGCCCTCGCAAGCACTTTTACTCTCCAGCAGAGTCTTTTCCAGACCCCTTCCACACCCGCTTGCCCTCCCCGTGGGGCTCCAGCCCCAGCCAGCGGCACGGCTACAGCCACACTCACCCGTGTTATCCGCGCAGTTGATCACAGCTCCCACGGGGAGACCGAGGGAGATGCGGAACTTCGCACCGGAGGAACCGCCGCGTCCTGCGGGCCGAGAGAACGATTAAGGCCCGGACAACAGAGCGGGGAGCCTGCCCCGCC
>VZZY01020930.1:47193-87409 GCA_013400335.1 Eurystomus gularis
ATCTCGGCACCGGAAAAGAGGGAGGCGCGCGGGGCACGCCGGGATATGGGAGCGCCCCGCCCCTCCCGCCAGGCCGGATGTCACGTGGCGGCGGAAGAAGTCACGTGGTGCCGGTGGCGGAGGAGGCTGCGGCGCCCCCTAGAGGCGGCGGGAAGCAGCGCGTCCCCGGTACCGGGAGCACCGCGACGGGAACAGGCCCCGCCCGGCTGCGCTCCCCCCGCGTACAGCCACGGACCGGAGGCGCGGACACGGGCAAGGCTTTGGGAGCGGGGCTCGCCGGGAGGAATTTGGGGCGACAATCGTTGTTTTTGTACATCCTGCGCTTTGCGGAAGGAGAGAGAAGAGAGGGGGGGAAAAAAAAAAAGGGGGGAAAATTATAAAAAGAAAAAGAGGGGGCACCCGGATTTGAACCGGGGACCTCTTGATCTGCAGTCAAATGCTCTGCCACTGAGCTATACCCCCGCCCGAGAAGCATCCCCGTTGACGCCGCCTTCCCCGGAGCTACCGGCGGCGACGGGCGCGACCCCCCCGGTCCCGTCCCGCTGGAACCCCCGGGGAGCGAGCGGCGGAGCGGCTCCTGCCAGCACGCCGAGAGATGCGGGTTTCTGTTCTCGGATCTGCCCTTGTGCGGGCTGTGCTGGTTCAGCCCTGGGGAATCTGCACGTTCCGGTGGAATTGAAGCACCAACAAAAAAAACCCGAGGTTTGTGCCTGGTGGCGATAAGTGATTTCTGATTTCCTCGGGGATCGCCTAAATCTGATGTCCGGAGGAGAGCGCGAGTGGGGCTGGTTGTAACGTTTCATCCACCTGGTCCTCTGGGCGCGCTGCGTGGAGCTGAGGGTGTCTTGGCTTCTTGAGAGCAAATAATAGGAAATAAGAGATTTAAAGGAATAACTTCAGAAAGCAGAGGCCTGTCCTGTCGTTTCACGGCTATAAAATCAACCACAAATGGTAAACTCGTGGTTTGCAGCGAATGAGAAAGAAGCGATAGAGCATCACGGGGTGTCATAACGGAAACGTGACGCGGCGGTACCGGCACCCTGGGATGTCAGCTCACACCCGTCGCCGGGACAGCGATGGAGGCTTCAGACACCGGAGTCCTCGGCACAGGAGAGACGTGGACGTGGAGCAGCAGGGCCAGAGGAGGCCCCAGCAATGATGGGAGGCCAGGCTGGGAGAGCTGGGGTTCCTCAGCCTGGAGAAGGGAAGGGAAGAGAGACCTTATTGTGGCTTTCAGTGCTTAAAGGGGTCTATAAGCAAAATCAGGACAGGCTTTTGATGGGGACAGGACAAGGGGGATGGTTTTAATCTAAAAGAGGGAGATTTAGACTAGAGAGAAGGAAGAAATTGTTGCTTTTGGGCGCAGGTTGCCCAGAGAGGTGGTGGCTGCCCCATCCCTGGCACCATCGCAGGTGAGGTTGGCCGGGGCTCTGAGCAACCTGCTCTAGTTGCAGATGTCCCTGCTCCCTGCAGGGGGTTGGACTCGATGAGCTTTAGAGGTCCCTTCCCGCCCAAACGGCTCCATGATTCTACGATGCAGCTCGTGAAAACAAAAGAGAAAGAAAAACTGGAGGTGGAGCCGGGCCTTGGCAGAACGATACCCTCAGCTGCCCTCGGGAAGCAGCAGCAGCTTCACCGCACGCACCCAACATGTCTGGGGGATGAAGATCCTCCCTCACCCAGCATCTCCTGAGCCCAGAAAGGAAAAACCACCCACAGCATCCCAAAGAGCTGGCGAAGCAGAAAAAGCTCGTCTTATTTTAAGCGGTGATGGGCCAGGAAAGGGTGGGAGGCTGGTCCGGGGGTGCGAGGCGATGAGGAAGGGAAGGAGTGGGCGCTTTTGTGAGAGGATCAGAGAAGCTTTTCAACCAGAGGAAGCCAATTTTAAGCCGCATCCTGAGGCGAATAAGGGGGGGAAGAGCGGTGAGCGCAGCCTCGCTTGATGCGGGTGTGCTTTATTAAAGCCTGCCTGCTAACAGTGATGGCCGAGGCTTGTTGGAGGGAAGGAGAATGAAGGTATCATCATCCCCCGATAGAAATTTAAGTAATATAATTTGGATTTATTTTCTTTTCTAATAGAACAACCTGAATCAACCCGCCACCGGCATGTGCCTATCACGGCACATCCCACCCGCACCGCTTAAAATTCTTCTAGGGAGACTCAGGCGCATCGCTTAAAACTCATCCAGGAGGAGCCACGCGCGGGGCTAAAAATAAATACTAAAAATAAAGAAAAGTTACCCACTGAGGGGGCACCCGGATTTGAACCAGGGACCTCTTGATCTGCAGTCAAATGCTCTACCACTGAGCTATACCCCCGCGTGACGAAAGGGGGCTGCCGGGCGCGTGCTTACGGCTTCCTCCGCGCACGCGCGGCGCATGCGGAAGGTGCGTCACTCGCGCGCGGAGTGGGCGTGGNCCCACCCGCAGCCCACGTCCCTCCCCAGCCATGAACCCCAACTGTGCTCGCTGCGGGAAGATCGTGTACCCCACCGAGAAGGTGAACTGCCTCGATAAGGTGAGTGTCGCTGGTGGGGGGGGGACACCCGCACACACACACACATCTGTGGGGTCCCTCGTGGGGCTGCGCCTGGGTGGGGTTGTTCTCCTGCACCCCATCCCGAGGGGGTATCTCCATGCTGGTCGCTTGTATCTCAAGGTGTAGTGTGGGGAGGGAGGGGGGGGTCAAAGGTTTGTGGGGTTCTCTGTGGGGCTGTGCCTGGGTGGGATGGTTCTTGTCCACCCCCCACTACTTCCCCAAGGTGTCTCCACTATCTCACCCACTTCTCTCAGGGTCCCCCGTGGAGCTGCCCCTGGTTGGGGTTCTTCTCCCACCCCCCATCCCAAGGGGGTATCTACGTGCTGCTCCCCCTTATCTCACCATCCTGGGGGGTCACCCTCAGTAGCACCCATGCCACAGGGGTACCTGAGGTGGCACCTCCCCATGGACCAGGAGCCCTTTGCCCAGGCGTCCAGGACTTTATTTTTTCCATTATAAATCATTAAAAGGCAGCAGCGGCCCCGGCATTTTGGGGAAGCTGCAGCCGGGTGCCCGCGGAGGCCGGTGGAAAGCAACAGTTAACACTTCCCCTGAAGCTACAACCTCATCTGGTTTCCATTAGCCCAGCTTTGCTTTTTTTTTAAAAAAAATCTTCCATCCCAATTGATACTTCTCTATTCCAGAATTCCTTCTTTCTGGCTTGTGCTGCCTGCGCTAACATGATACGTGAGTGCTTGGAGTGTCTCTTTTTGAGGGTTTTCCCATCAAAACCGAACCTCCAGTGAAACCAGTTGGGGCTGGAGGTGATGTCCACAGAGGAAGACGATGGTGGTGTATCCATCCCTTGTGCTCCCAGGGGATTCTCCTCCAGGCTCCCCCCTCCTGGAGAGCTGAGCCGCTCTCCTCCCCCTCCTCTTCCAAGCTTCTGGGATGACCAGTTTAGGGACTAAAAAAAGTAACTGGAAGAATGCGCGGCTCTCGGCAGTGGCATTCCTGAGCTCCAGCAGACCCTGTTGCTCGCATTTTTAACAGATGATGTTTCTTCCTTGAGCTGGGAATGGCTGGAAGCGGAACTCTCAGCCCTGTGTCCCAGGGGCTGCTGCCCTGGTTGTTGGGATCCGGGAAGCAGCTCTGGCTGCTGGAGCCCACACTGGCCTCCAGCAGCTGCGGGGTGTCCGAATGGTGGATAATGGGAAGGGAAGGGGTGGATGACACGTCGCTTCCTCTTGCTCAGCCAGCACCCGGGTTTTGTGAGCTGGCAGTTGTGCTGCTCTGAGGGCACGACTGGCATGAATCCCGAGATTCCAGTTTGGGAGCTGGCAGGTGGTCATCATCTGGTGCTTTTAGGGGTCTTGTTGGCTTTCAGATCATCGCATGGTCACCCTTGTGATGCAGCATGTCCCCAACCAAACAGCTCCGTGTTGATTTTTCTTGGGGTTTCTGGCTGGAAGAGCCTCCCAGCAAAGCGCGGGGTTGTTGGAGCGGCCGTTCCCGTTTTTGCTCTACCTGGAGCAAAGTCGAAAGGGCAGCGCTGGTGGTGTTTGCATAAGCGCCCAAGTTGAACCCCAGGCAGCAATAATGAAAGGCTTCTGGGAGGGGAAGTGTGTGTGTGGCTGTTGGAGCTTCCAGCGGGTGTGTCGGTGAGCAGATGGGCTTGGGTTTCTCCTGGGAGTGAAACCAGGGAAAGTGCGTTTCCCTTCTGAGGTTTACACCAAAGGAGGAAAACTTGGGAGCTTTACCAGGCTCTACAACTGGAGAAGCGGCGCTGCCGGTGACAGCCCCGGCCGGGGCGAAACTCCCCCTGCGAGTTCTTCCTCTTGGCTTCTCACATCTTGGATTTGAGAGGCCGTGGTCCTGCTGGGGTCTGGGGAGGTGAGGGTGCTGGCTCTCGGGTGAGGTGCCGTGTCATGCCTGGCTTCCTGGGGAAGTCACGTCGCCCATGTTGCTGGAGCGGGTGTCGTGGGGTTTGGTGGTTGCAGCTGCAACTGCTGAACCCACGTAAAGCTGAGGTTAGGTGGCTTGTTTTCTAAAATGAGTAGAAGGCAGAATTAGTGGTTACTCCAATCAAGGATTTGCCTTCAGAATCACAGAACGGTGGGGATTGGAAGGGACCTGTAGAGATCATCTCGTCCAACCCCCCCTGCCAAAGCAGGTTTGAGGCAAGGTCACCCAGGAACACCTCCAGATGGGTCTTGAAAGTCTGGAGAAGGAGGCTCCACAACCTCCCTGGCCAGTCTGTTCCAGGGCTCTGTCACCCTCACAGTAAAGAAGTTTCTCTTTGTGTTGAGGTGGAACTTCCTGTGCTCCACTTTGTGCCCGTTTCCCCTTGCCCTGTCACTGGGCACCACTGAAAAGGGGCTGATTGCTCCATCTTGCTGACACCCACCCTTCGGATATATATAAACATTGATTAGATCCCCTCTCAGCCTTCTCTTCAGCCTGAGGAGTCTCTCCTTATGGTGTCCTGAGTCTCAAGTGATGTTTGTTCCTGGGTGTGGAGCAGCAGCTTTGCTTGGTGGTGGGTGTTGTGCGGTTGTAGTTTGAGCTATAAATGGACACACCAACACGTACGGTGGCTGTGAGCTCTGTCCCCACTTCTAGTCTGGCCGTGAGTGGCAAAGCTGCTTCAAGGGCTCCATCTCCCCAGGAGCAGCTGCCTGGCCTGCAGCCAGCTGGGACCTGGGCTGAGCTGTGTCCTGCAGTTCTACCTGGGATCGCCTCCAGATGCTCAGAGCACTTCAAACTTGGAACTGCAAAGCACAGGCGTTAATGCTCCTCCAAAAACCTACTTGGAACTCGTCCTCTTTCTCTGCAGCCGTGCTGGAGTGGTTGCGTTGCTGGAAGCTCATGGAACTGCAGCTCTCCTGTGTCCAGGGCTGTGCCGTGGAACTTTTGGAGCTGCTTTAGATTCCTGGTTCCAGCGTTAATGTGTCGGTGCTAAGAAAGTTGAGGAGCAGCAAGACTCAGAGGTAGGGTGGTGCTCTCTCAGCTGCCTGCTTGGGCTGCAGATGGTCCTTCTGAAGAGCCGCAGGACAGAACCACCTCTCTGAACAGTCCCCGATGCAAAGCGATGCAGGAATGAGCATTAATTGCTCTCTGGCTGGGGGGGAAAGGCCTCCTGAGAGCATCGCTTCTGCTGTCCTTGTTTGGAAGCTGCCATGGGCAGGGGACAGCTGGCCTTGCCAGATCCTCCTGGAAGCTTGGGTATTCCTCGGAGGAAGCCACTCCAAAGCCATGCTGGCTGTCAGTTCATCTCCACGTATTTATAGTGGCATCTCTGGTACTGATGCTCAGTGATGAACGGCTGACGAGATGGGAGAGGGCTGTTAATTACCTCGAATGTGGCGAGAGGCTGCAGCTTTCAAGATGCCTCAAGAACTCAGGACTCCGAGTGGGGTGTCCTTAAAGAGTCTGGAAGCTGCGAGTGGGGGGAATAATCCTGCGCAGGCTGGGTGGGAGCGAGAGTGTTGGTCCTGAGCAGCGCGTGGTCGCTAAGAAGCCCCCTCTCACAGCGAGCTCTGGAGGAACTTGTATTGCTGGAGGAAAAGAACAAATACGTTGCTCTGAGCAACTGAAACGAAGCAAATTGTCCTTCTGGGCTGAGTCATAGTCTGGTAGAGCCGCGGGAGCGTTTGTGTACCAGGGTGTGGTACCTGTGGGTAGGTGGCACAAGGGCTTGGCTCTTGCTGGAACACAGACCCAGGCAGTAGCTGCAGTGGTGGAAATGACTTTTTAAAAGCTTAAGGGTGGAAATCATAGCAGCAAACTGTGTTCCTGGCTCCCAGTCCTGGCTGTCACACTGGCCTGTGGACTGTAATCTTGGTATGGTGAGCTGCTAACGTGGCTTTCGGCTTGTTCTTTCCCTCATTCTTGTAGGGTGATGCTGGGGGGCTTGAGGAGGGAGGGCAACCTATGGCAGGGCTGCCTTACCTGAGGACTCTGCTTTGGGCTGTGCTTTCCCTGTTTCAGTGCTCCAGCTGGGCTCCTTTCTGCTTTGCCTGGTCCCTGGAAGTCGCAGCAGACCCCTCAAGTCCCAAGGGCTGTGGCTGCCAGAGGAAACACAAAGTCTGGTCGCTTGGAGACTGGCAGGAGATCAGCCTTGGTCTGCGTGGGGTTGAGCAGCCTTGAAGAGTTGCTTGGTAGCAGCTCTGAGCGGTTCTCATCAGGCTCCTTCCAGCCTAGAAAGCCATTCAGGCCCATTAAATGCCAAGTGGAAAGAATTTCTTTAGCCCTAAAAGCTTAAAACACTTTAGAGTTCATCAGGTGGTGCAGCCCATGACATAGGGTCATGGTCTGAATTTCAGGGGCTATGTCTTCAGCCTTGGGTCTGAGCATGCCTCGCTGGTTGAAAGGAGGCCTGTGCTGCTGTCCGGCTGGGCTCAGATCACAGACCTCGGGTGGGATGTGGGGTCCGCTTGAGGCTGCTGAGGCAAGAGGATGCAAAAAATGACCTTCACCAAAAGGTCAGGCCAGCAGCTCCTCTTCCCTGGCACTGTTTCCCCATCCCTGCCCTGTGTTGGGCTGCAGCCCTGGCAAGAGTCAAGAGTCTCCCCACCATGAGAGGAGGGGATGAGGAGTGCTTGAGGGGGGAATCCTGCATCCTCTGGGGCTGTAGGGTGTGTGAGGTTCGGGATTAGGCAGGAGGGTGGTATCTGTGGTGAGGGCCTTTGAGCCGTCTGTCGGACTGTCTGCTTCTCATGAGAACCTTCTCTTCTGTCTCCGTTTCTGTGGCTCGGAGCCTGTGTGCAGCCTTACCTGACCTGCTCTTCTGGCTATCTCTTGGCTAACATCAGCAAAAAACCCTAAAGCAGCAACTTTGAAGCCTGCAAACCACAGCTGTTAACTCTGCTGACAGGCTCAGCCTACTCTTCCTCAGTAGGAGGCTTCTCCTGTCCTCTGTGTGGCCAAGCCCATGAATTCCTGCTCTGGAGATAAGGAAGATGCTGCTGTGATGCAAGTGACAAGTGTTGCTGCCCTGTTGGGCTAAGATGCATCGGGAGGGTTGGGGGAGATTTGCTTGTGTCCTAAACCAGTAAGAATATCGCCTGTCCTGGGTTCTGCAGGGGTCACAGATGCCATCGCTGACATCTCGGGGCTGGAGGAGCTGCCGAGTTTGAGTTGTGCGATTCTAGTGGGACGTGGCCCTGTTTTGTGAGTGGCTTGTGCTAACGATTCTCTTGTCTCTGTTTCCAGTTCTGGCATAAAGCATGTTTCCACTGCGAGACCTGCAAGATGACCCTAAACATGAAAAACTACAAGGGCTACGAGAAGAAGCCGTATTGCAACGCGTAAGTCTCTGCTCCCTGCTCTCGCTGACCACGTGTTGGGCTGTGGGATTTGCTGGACCCTTTTCCCTCTTGAGCACCAGCCCTCACCCTGAAATGGGGGTGTGGGGAGCCCTCACCTCTGCAGAAACCACCTTTCCCCTCTGCTCTGCAGCATTTTCTGGGGGTGCCTGTGAAGTCCTGGCTGGGGGGACCACGCAGGCTGATTAAAGCTGATATGAAACCAGCACCTTCCAGGCTTAAATGCCGGCTGATGGCTGTGTTCCAGTTCCAGCTCGGGCAGGCAAAAGGTGAATAACGTTCAAACACAGGCAGGCATTTCCATGGAGTTCATCTGAATCTTCATCCCCTTGAAGAAGGGGAATGAAGAAGGTGTTTATACCAGCCCAGCTGATCACAGGGGTTTGGGGAGAGGAGAAATGCCCTTTGCTGGGGGAATAGGGTGTGAAATGAGGGACGTGGGTGTCTCTGCCGGGCTTGTGGCCAAGCACACTCACCCACATCTGCTGGCACTTGCCCTGGGTGCTGGGAAGGTAAATGCATCTGGAGGTAGGTAGAGCTTGAGTGCAAACCCTTCTCCCCAGAGCAGCGTGGGTGGAACCAAGGGCAGCTGCCTCCTTCGCCTCCCTGGACCTTCTGGGCTGTTTGTGAGTGGTGGATGTTCACTGGCCCCCATTTTTTTTCCTCCTTATCAAGAAGGACCGTTAACTGTGCGCAGCTTTTTGGGCTCTGCTGCTGCACAAGGAACATGAGTCCCTCCTGAGCCCATGGGGAAGCTCTGAGCTCCAGGTACCTGATGCGTTTCCTAATGTCTACAAAGCAGCTTTGCCAGAGGATTTTTGTAGCTGCTTCTTACACATTAACAGCTCTTGGAAAGAAAATGGGAGAATATAATACTACTTAGCACTTGTATAGCATGGCTCATTCACAGAGTACTTTAAAAACATTAATCCTGGCATCCTTGAGGTGGGTGTTACCCTGTTAAGTCTAAGACAAGTAGAAAGGAGAAGCACAAAGACCATCAGCTGTATGGTGCCTTAAACCTCCTGCTCCTATAGCTCTTTTGTGGATTGATTATTGCTGATATTAGGTGTTGATGATGATTGTGACTTGTCCAAAGCATCTGTTGAACTTAGATGGGACTTGTAGCATTCAAGTGTTGCTTGTCCTGGGGTCTCACCTGAAATGCGTGGTGGCAGTCATGTGGAAAGTAGCAAATAACTCATCATTTTGTTGCGTGGGAGCCAACAGCACTATTGGAGCTCCAGCTTCTGAGGCGAAACTGGGAACTTCCTGGAGTATTGAAGGAGAAACTTGTGGATTAGAGGGATCCTTATTCTTGGACCACGAAGGTCTCAACCTGCCATGGTGGTGGTCCAGCCAGCCTGGCATCTGTGAGCTTGAGGTCTTGATTTGCAGGGAGCTGCAGGAGAGAAGACCCCGAGCTCTCCTTAGTGTCCAGAACCAAACGCTTCTTCTCTGGATCGTGGGCACCCTGCTGCCAGCTCTGGCAGAGAACCTTGCCTGGCACCATGTGCCCATCCCTGGTGCTTCTGCCTCTGGCCGGAGGGGTGGGCCTGGGGTCCTGTTCTTGTGCTCTCTCCCTCTAGGCTGCTGCAAGGGAAGTGGGATAATAATGGGAAATTCCTGAGATTCCAAGGAGTCTGCGCAACCTCGACCCATCTCAGTTTCTCAACCCCCTCTGCTGAGAGCTCCCTTTGATGCTGGTTTGCTGTCTTAACCCTTTGAGAGCCTCCCTGAAGAGGCGGCTGGCTGGCTGGCCAGCTCTGGATGTTCCAAACCGTGCCCAGAAACCCACATTAAACGCTTTGTTCTTTCCTCCTTTCCATGGCCGTGCCTTGGAGGGAAGTGAGAGCAGCTGACAACTGCTGGCACAGGAGGCTTGGCCCCTGGCAGCGGCTGGGGTGGAGGCTGAAGGGCTGCGAAGCCCAGATGTGGGGTGAAGGGCAGCTCCTGCCAGAGGACGTGGGTTTGGAGGTGGGTTTGGTTCCTCCTCAGCTGCTGCCCCCCCGAGTATCCTGGGGAGGAAGAAACGCCCGGGCAGGGTGAGTGTGTCTGGCAGAGGACTCGCAGGAGGAGCCCACTCTTTCCAAACGGTTTTTGCTCGTGTTGGAGTTGAGGGGGCAACATCCATCCCCGAGAAGGGGGTGGAAAAGCAACGTTTATCCTGGCAGGGAAGAGGCTGCTCTTCTGAACATGCCTTAGCACAGGGTCTCCTCTGTTTGAGCCGTGGCCTCCTGCCAAATTCCTGAGTCTTTCTGCAAGAGAGCAGGAGGAAGAGGGCTGGGCTTCCTCCCTATCTGACATTACCCCAGCAATCAATCTGTGAGAAGCCTTTCAAGCAAGTGGCTGGTCCCCTCTGCCCTCCCCGTGCCCGTCTGTGCTGGGAACTTGCTTGGTGGCAGATGGGATGGTCTCCACCCTCCTCACCATTCCTCTTTTGGCTTCAGCTGGGTACTGGGGTGGCTGGTTGCTCACTGGCAGCAGCATCCAAGGCTGGGCTTGTCTCTTTACGTGAGCCCTTTGAACTAAAAGAGGTAGGAGTGGAGGAAGGGCAATATCCAGCTGAAGTTTGAGGCTTCTGCGGATGAAGGGTGGGGGAGATCCCAGCTGCAAAGCGCAGGTGAGGCTGTGTGTGTGTCTAAGGGGACCAGCTGCTCCCAAATGTACATTATATATAGGCTTTAATTTCTTGCTAGTTGTGCTGAAGGGCTAGCAGAGCTCTGTGCTGCAGCTGGTGGGATGGAAGCTGTGTCCCATGGCCACGAGTCCCAAATGGAAGTGGGACCTGCAGCAGCAGGGCTCCGGTCCCCTCCTTCCAGCCAGCCCCGGTGACTGGCAGCTCGGTGCCTTGCCTTGGCGGTGGCTGAGCGTGCAGCACGAATCTGGGCCTTGAAAATCCCGTCTGAGAGTTCAAAGCTCTGCATTTGGGGAGTTGGCATCTTCAGAGACATCCCTGGGCAGTGCTGCTTGAAATGCAGAGAGGAGCTCGGGTGTGGAGCTGGAGTGGGGTGGGAAGAGCAGTGTCCTGGGCAAGAGGCTCCTTTTCCACCCCTGTCTTGGCCACAAGGTTGTTCTGCTCCTTTCCCTTGAGGACATCTAGATGAGACCTGCAGCTAGACTTTATCTCAGAGCTGTGAGTCGGTCTGAATTCCTGCTGAAGAACAAGCAGTTCCCTGTTGGATGAGTCCCTGCTGCATCCCCTGGGCTGGTGTCCTGCTGCTGGAACAAGGCTCATCAGAGGGGTTCTCTGCTGCCTGCACACCCCTCGGTGCTGGAGTTGTCTCACTTCCTCACTGCTGCAGACTAGCTGGCAGGAAGTTAATGGCCTACATGCTCAGCAGTCCCTCCTCCCCCACCACGGAGCCTGGCCTGATGTGCAGCATCCTTTGTTTAAGGTACGTGGGGAGATGGTGCTGCCAACCAAGACCTTCTGCCCACCTCCGGCAGCCCTGGCCCAGGCTGTCCCACCAGCACAGCCCAAGGAATCGCGGTGGTGCCGTGTCTCCATGTTCCTCTTGTGAAACTGGGTTTTTTTCCCCCCTCAAAAAGGGGCCAAAGGCGAAGCAAGGCTGCCAGAAATATCTTATGTAGGTGTGTCAGCAGGGTCCCTGCTCCCTCCATCTGCCGTACTTGCGTGACTCCAGCTTTCCTTCACGGAGCTGACTTTCCTTGCGGAGAAGCCACACCCGGCACGGCCGTGGCTGCGGGATCTCCCCGGGAGTCGGGATCTGATGTTCCTCTGCTCTGAGTTGGGGTGAGCAGCTCCCAGCCCTGCCTGGCTTCTCGACCTGGGGCACAGCCGCTCGGAACGGGAGCTGTCAGACCTTGAATTCTGGGTGATGACCCAAAGAACCTCGCTGGTGGATGTGAAATCCTCGTGTCTCCACGCAGAGCGAGTGGTTCAATACCTCTGGGCTAACTCTTTGCTTGGAAAAAGTTAGTGAGCGGCTCTGAGCTTCGCAAGGAGCCAGTGATCTGTTCTTGGCACTCATCTCTGCTCCATCTGGTAGCAGCCTACTACATTAATAAAATGATTTCCAAGTTGGGGGGGGACAGGAAGGGAAGGAGGAACAACTGTGTTGCTGGGACGGAGTCCAGGTGTTTATCCCATGCTTTATTTGTGCCGAGTTTCTGGGTGAGAAGAACTGCCCTCCTGTCTCGGGGCGCACACTTTGCCTGCCGCGGGGCTCAACGGATTTGGCTTTTTTGTCTTGGTGTGAATGAACATGGGGGAAGGTCCCCAGCACACACGGCTCTGAGGAGCACGGGGGGCTTCTGCTTCACCTCTGCCATGTTTGGGGACGGGCTCATGGAGGTATCTTCTGAGGATGTGGTCTATGGGAAAGCTCTCCCCAGTAATGCTGTGATTGAGTGGCTGGAAGGCTGCAAATGTTAGTGAATGGCTCCTCTTTGGGGTGGAGTGTCTGGTTTCTGAGGTTTTTGCTCCAAGTGCTCTCCAGGCACCAGGTCTTGATGGGGAGACCTCTCAGAGCTGATGTGATCCTTCCTGGAAACCCCAGATCCTTCTGTAGGGCTCTGCTACTCTCCCTCCACCCTATCTGTGGCTGTTACCTCCTCTCCATGGCTGGAGACCAGTTTATACCAGTGATAGAATCATTTAGGTTGGAAAAGACCTAGGATCATCAAGTCCAACCTTCATCCAACATCTCCCTGACCCCTAGGCCATGTCCCAAAGCACCACATCTACTATTTTTTTGAACACCTCCATGCCCCTGTGTGCACAACCCAAAGCACTTGTGGGTGAAGCTTCTGCAGAGGTGGGAGATGGGGTGAGGGGAAATCTCACTGTGACTCTTCGCAGGTTACTCCTCTCCCTCCTGGGCTCACCCTTTGTTGCCATGTTGCTCCTTCCCAATGGCTCCAGGTGTTCTCCACCCACCTGGAAGATGTTTCCCAGCTGCTCCTGGAGTTAGGAGGAGGAGACTATGTGCTCATGCTTATTGTTAAAGACCAAACCATCTCATCCTAGCAAAGCAGATGGTGAGTGAGCTTGTTCTCCAGGAAACACCATCCCCTGTATTCGGGATGTGCTGCTGCTGGGTGAGGGTCCTCACACTGTTGCTGTCCTGCTGCACATGGTGGCTTCCCTGGTGCTCCTGCCCTGGGCTGGCAGGCAGCAGCTCACCCCACTCGGGTGGGTTTGTGGGTCCAGGCAGAGCTCCAGTGCTCGGCAGCTGCCCACAGCCCTGCCCAGGGGAGGGGGACACGGTGTCCCTGGAGCCAGGAGCGCTGGGCTTGGGCTGAGCCTGCGGCCGGGGCTGCCAGGCGCTGACCTCGCTGCGGGGCACGGGCTGCAGCTGAGTGTTGACTTTCCTCAACTTGCTTATCCATGCCCGGAGCCAAAAAACCTTGTGGAAAAACCCAGCTCCATTGCCATGCCCGCTCTGTTCCCATAAACTGTGACAGGGGGATGGGATAGGACAGACCCTGCTCTGTTTTGGGGGGATAGGACAGACCCTGCTCTGTTTTGGGGGGTCAGCGATGGGAGGAGGAGCAGCGTGATGATCAGAGCCCTTTCCAGAAGTGATTTCTGACTTCACAGCTTGGCAGCCCCTGCTCTTCTGCATTCACATGAGATCTTTCCATGGTGGATTAAAGCCGGTTTGTGAAAACAGGCTGGTTTTTTCGCTCAGGCAGCGTTGCTGCCCTGCAACACCCTTGGTAGCTGCTGGCAGAGCCCTTGGGGATGAGGTGGGTGCTGGCTGAGCAAAGCTCTGCTCCCCGCTGCTGTCCCATGCCGGAGCAGGCAGCGATGGGGCTTGGCTTCTCCTGCCTGGCACCGCTGCGCTGGGTGGGCAGCGGGAGGGTCTCGGAGAAGTGGAGTCCTGCCGAGCTGAGCTCTGAGCTGCTGTTGAGGTGGGCTGGGAGCAGATGCTGGGGGGAGGCGGCAGCTGCACCCGTGGAGGGCTGGACCAGCCGTTTTGGCAGCATCTCCCTGAAAATGCTGGGGAGGAACTGAAGTTTTTGCAGCCTGCTTTTTTTTAAAATTGTAGGATGTTTGCAAGCCTGCTGCAAAGCGGCGTGGTGCTGCGTTTCTTATTAAAAAAAGAACAGGTTGTGTGTTTTTTTTTATTTTGAGGCTGGTCTCCAAGAACCAGCAGCTCTTTGAAAGGCAGGATGTGAACTCGGGAGCCCTTTGGCGGAGCAGAGCCTATTGCTTCCTTTGTTTAACTCTTCTCTGTCCCGAAACCCTGGTCCAGCGGCGCAGAGGTGGCTGTCACCTCTCGGAGCTGCGGGTTTGCAGGTGGGGAAGGGACAGGACGATGTGTTTGCATCCGGTGCCAGAGTCTGTGCTGCCCAAAGCACTTGCTTAAGGCAGCCCGTGCTTGAATGTGGTCAACACTTTCAGCTAGAGAGGTTCTTCTTCAACACTTGGTCATCTCATGGATCACAGACTCGCTATGGTGGGAAAGGACCTTTAAGATCGAGTCCAACCATTATCTATCTCTACCAGACCACTTCTACACCATATCCTTGGGCACCCTATCTAGATGGCTTTTAAATACATCCAGGAATGGTGATTCAACCACTTTGCTGGGCAGCCTGGGTGGTCTATGGTGTAAAGTAGCCTTGCTAGAGGAACAGGTATGGGTTTGAGCCATGCTGAAGATGGAGAAGCTGGGTCCTGTAGCTAACAGACCTGCACCAGTTGGCTCTTCGTGGAGTAGCTGGTTGGTGCCCTGCTGCACTTCAGTGAGTTTTTACCTATGTCCCACCAGTCTTTTTGTGGGAGGAGTTTGGAGCTTCGCACAAGCTGGAAACAAGAGTTAAAGAAGGTCAAGAGCTGCTGCTTAACTTGGTTTCCTGGGATGGCCATTCCTGGGGGCAAATGCTGCTTTTGGGGCATGACTGGGATGTGATGAGGTGTGAGAGCTTGGAGATTCACATTGGTCTGGAGGTGATATCATTGGCAAACCCTTTATGCTACTGCTCTGGGTCTGGGAGGGTGAAGATGGTGCCCAGGTGTCACTGACTTAGGGGTCAGAGGGAAACTGGGACCAGTGTGCTGGTATGGGGCTGTTTCTGGTTGGTATTTCTGGAGAAGGGAAGGTCTGTTTGCTTTCTGATGACCCTGCTAAAGGAGCTTCCTACTTCAGCCTTGCCTTTGGTTGTGCAGCTATTGCTCGTGGCTCTGGTGAGCTTTCCACCGTGGCAGTGCAAGGGTGTCTGTAGCTGGTGAGGGTCTGGAGAACATCGTATGAGGAGCGCCTGAGGGAACTGGGATTGTTTAGTTTGGAGAAGAGGAGGCTGAGAGGAGACCTCATTGCTCTCTACAACTACCTAAAAGGAGGTCGTATTGAGGCTGGTGCTGGTCTCCTCTCCCAGGTAACTAATGACAGGACAAGAGGGAATGGCCTCAAGTTGTGCCAGGGGAGGTTTAGATTGGATATCAGGAAGAAGCTCTTCACTGAAAGAGTGGTCAGGCACTGGAACAGGCTGCCCAGGGCGGTGGTGGAGTCACCATCCCTGGAGGGGTTCAAAAGTTGTGTAGATGTGGCGCTTTGGGACATGGTCTAGGGGTCAGGGAGATGTTGGACGAAGGTTGGACTAGATTATCTAGAGGTCTTTTCCAACAGAAATGATTCTGTGATGCTGGGGAAGAGGCAGAGCTGCTTGGGGAAGGGCTGTGAGATGGGCAGAGCAGATGGACGGACCCTTCTCCCACAGGAAACCTGCAACTCGCTGTTAACAGCAGGATGAACTTTCATCTGCCGCGGAGCTGCTGTACTCAAACCACTCCTAATGCGGGAGCCAGACGGGCTCTGTCTGGCTGGAGGAGACTCGATTGACCTGATTTAGCAAATGCAACAAAAAAATGCCTCGTCTCTGGTGGCGGTGGCTGTGGCCGGGCCGGAGCAGCCTCGCTGGGTTCTCTTGCCAAGGGCTCGTACGCAAGGTCTTGCTGTGGACCATAAAGCTCCTCTTTTGGAGGAGGAACTGTGTGCCCTGGGTTTTTGTGGGGTTTTGAGGGTGGCAAGCGGCTGCCCCCTCCGTGGATGGTCCTGCCGGGCTGGAGGTGATGCAGGAAGCAAAGGGCTCTGGGCTGGGTGCTCCTCCTTCGCTGGCTCTTCAACCGCTTCTGCAGCGTGTGAAATCTGGGGTGGCTTTTCTTAACGTCTCTCCTGAAGGGTGTAATCACTCGTAGTCCTGTGGAGCTGCAGATTAAAGCGGGGGGGGGAGGTGGGGATGGGTCTATTTCTGCCAGCCCCGAGCAAGGATGCGACACCGGCGTGTGCCGCGCCAAGAGCCGAGCCTTGGCTCCATCACGTGTCCCCGTGCCCCACATACTCGCCTGCTGCTTCGCTTAATCTGACAGCAGCCCCCCGCGGCAGGGATCGGGCTGGGGGAGGGATCCGTCCCCTTCGTTAAACCCTAATCAGGCGGAGGATGGATGGGTGGATGGCAGCAGTGTCTGCGAGAAGAGACCCCGAGGTACGAGGCTGATCCATCGGCTGTTTGGAGGCTCTGCCCTTGTGACCAGCAGGATCCTCTCCATCAGTCCTTAAAATAATCCGTGTCCGCCTGGCTGGCGGAGCAGCAGTGGGGATGCCGAGGGCTCGACGTGGGCTCACCCTGCCTGGCTCTGCCCCGCGCCCGCTTTGTGGCTGTCACGGCATCGCCAAAGCCCCAGAGAGCACCAGGAGACCCACCAAGACTTGGCTCCCTCCCTGCTTCGCCCTCCTGCATCCCCAGCCCCTCGGGCAGGGAAAACACCACGATGCTCCTGCCAAAACGGGAGCAAAGCGTTTGGATCCTGTTGTAGGATGTAGGAACCGGGGGCACCTCCCCACAGGTAGCTCACATGGGTGGCTTTTATCCCTGGCTCCCGTTTGTTCTTGAAAGGTTACTGGTTTTGCCTGAATAGCTATTACTTAGCAGCAGACTTTACACAAATGTCACGTCTAAGGGTGCGTGGGATGAATTATTTCCTTGCAGTTTGTCAGAAGAGGGATGGTTTGAAGCGGCTTCCCCCCGTTTATCTTCTCGGGCTGCTTGTGCCTGAAGCCTGGGGAGCTGGGAGGGTTGTTTGACCTTTCAGGGCTCCACCTTCCCTCACTGTGACTTTTATCCCCTGCACGGTTCTCTACCTGTCGCTCTACCTTAGGAAATGAGTGTTTCTGCAGCAGAGGGAGGAGGTGAAGGGCATCAGGGCAGGCGTCCACGTGTTACGGGAGCGTACACGAATGTGACGCTGGCAGGGGACCCGCTGGCAGCAGCCACGCGAGCTCTGCTCCCTTCTGCAGCTCCTGGCAGAAAGCCTCTTCTCCACGGGCTTCGGGCTCAGGGCCGCATGGAAGCTGCTCTGGTAGGCACCAAAATTCCTGCTGGTTCCAGTTCTGGAAGCCTTCATCTCTGGTTGTTGGTGAGGATGGCCGCTTGGTAATTGCGCGGGTGGATTTGGTGTGTGCCGCTCACGCTCCTTCTGAAGGAGCTGGGCAGGTTGAGAAATAAACACCCTCCCCCTTCCCCGCTTCCACAGCCAAGACCTATTGATGGCGACGGCTGGGGGAGGGCAGCGAGGACCCACAGCTCTGCTCCTTCCTTGGTTTTGATGGGGAGAAGGGGGAGAACAGGCTCTGCTCCACCACGAGGCCACCCCACGCGAGGAGGGACCAGCCCGTCATCGCCGCGGATGCCCCGTTCCCACGCACACGCCGCCTCCCGCGCTCCCAACCCAAGGCGATTCGCTCCCTGCCTTCTCATTAAGATTTAATTTATTGCTGACTGTTGCTGCAGCTGATTCCCATGCACAGGAGGTGGGTTTTCCCCGCTCTGCTGTGTGGCGGGGGTCCAGGCGTCTGCCTTTGGACTGGCTTCAGCAACGGGGGGACTGTCACTGCTCCGGCATCGGGAACCCCCGGCCTTAAATTCCCCAAGGACCAAAATGCCTTTTCTATATCGGGCAGAGCTGATGAGCTGGGGAGGAAAGTGATGCCTCGTCTTGGGGGAAGATGCTCCGCTTGTGCACCAGGTTCCTCCTGCCTGCTACCAGCAGTCTGGGGGGGCTCAAGGCTGAGTAAAAAGCTGCCTCGAATCCTTGGGAGGTTTCCTCAAAACCTTAATAGAAGCGGAAACCTAATTCTAGCAGAGTCTGTGTGGTCTGTGGTCATCTCTTCCTCTTCCTCGCCAGGCTCGGGGTAGCAGGGCAGAGCCCGCTGCGGGCACGGTGCTCAGGTCAGTGCAAGAAGTAGGGCTGGGAGGTGTCTTGCTCATTTTTTTGTTTTTTTTTTTTTTTCCCCTCCAACTACAGCTTTTCAGTATCTCTGAGCTCCGTGGGGATGAATTTTTCCATTTCTAGCCCTTGCAGTGTCTGGGGCTTCCCTCCTCCCTGCATCCGGAGGCTGCTGCTGGGGACTCGTCTTCTCCCAAGCTTATTAGCATGCCCGGGGCATGGGATGCGGTTGCCATGGCGATGGGATGATTTCGGCTGGCAGCACCAGAAGATAGTACGAGAGCTCCTGGGTCGTGGCTGAGCCGTAAATGCAGCTCTGGCTGGCAGGGCACAACTTCTACGCTGTGCGTGTCCTTCACGGGAGCCGTGTGTCTCGCTGGGGCTTTCGTGTGCTCAGCTCAGCACCCGTCGGGATATGGGGCTGTTGGAATGGGGAATGTCCTTAACAGCTGCTGCTGAGCAGCAGGGAAAATCCTCTGGATTCGCAGAGCTTGGGTAGTGGTGATGGCACCTGGCTGTCCTGGTAGGACTGGGACAGCTCCGTTCCCTTCCTCGCAGCAGGTCTGGGCTGTTGTCTTCCAGACCTGATGTGCGCGTGGAGAACTGGTGATATGGGAGAGCATTTGGTGTTTGAGCTGTTTGTACTTAAAAGGGGGCTTTGTTTTCTTCGACCTTGGTGTGAGTCAGGCGGTGATTTCCAAGAAACTCAGGAAAGGGCTCCAGGATGTGAGCGGAAACCCGGGTGAAACAAGAGGTGAGGCTCAGGACTGTCCTCCGGTGCCCCTGGAAGCTGAGGCAGCGCACTTACTGGATTAGCACTACTGTTAATTAAGCCCCAGCTCCCCCAGCAGCTGCCTAATGGCACCTGGGTTTGGACCAAGGAATTGCCCATCTTCTGCTGATGGTGTTTGCTCCTGACTCTGCCCGGCAGGTCCCAGCCTCCCCGTAGCACGTGGTGCCTCTTCAGAAGGGGCAGGAGTCATCCCTGGGAGCAGTTGAGGAGCACCCCTTGAGCAAGGGCTGTTAAACATGGATCACACTGGCCACCGGAGCTTGTTGGCTACCAAGAGGGCTTCTTGTCACCTTTGCGATGACGCAGGGCCCGCTTCCCTCGGGGCTGTCTCTTCAAGGTACGAATGGTTAACCCAGCTGGCCTGGGCTTGATCCCAACGTGTCTTAAGATGCTTCTAAAATGTCCCCAAGCGACGCAGCTCCGCAGCCGTGGCCGAAGCATCCGGTGAGTCAGGACAGCACCCACCCAAACACCCCTGCTCCGGTGGCACCCGCTGCCGGGAACCCAGCAGCCAAAATGTCAACAACCCCTCAATAAACAGCAAACCCCTTCTGAGTTCTGCCGTGTGATGGCCGCCCGATGTCCTGGTGAGCTCAGGACCCTCCCGAAGAATCAGATTTTACTGTTATTGGAGTTTTAACGCAGGAATTTCTCTGCAGCAAGCTGCAGACAGTAGCTTGGTGAAAAATCTGCCTTGATATCGTATCCCAGTACGGCAGCTATCGAAGCCCTGATGTCCCAGGGCCCGGAGGTGGTGGGGAAGGCAGCCCGCTATATTATATCCCCTCTAATCAGATTAATCTGGAGATTAGACTGTATCCTCCAAGCAGTTGCTGATCCGTTTGTGTAGAACTGATTCTTGTCCATCTTGATCTTATTGCCGGGTGTCTGGGGGTGCCGGGGAGGGTTAATTTAGGCTTATTTGGTGTGGGCATGGCTGCGTCCCCACGTGCTGCTGAGGATGAGGGCTGGCTGGGGTCTCGGCTGGTGCCCCTCAGATGCTCACGGGGTGGGCAGAAGGTTTCCCCAGCCCTCTGCGAAGCTGGTGTTGGCTCCCAACACCCAGCAAGCAGCTGGGATGGTGGCAGTGGGACATGGCAGCCAGTGGTGTCCAGCGGGATGGGTTCCGGAGGTCCGTGTTCTGAGGGGAGCTGGCTGGAGGGGGGTTCCTCTGCCACACAGTGCTGCGAGGGGAGCAGGCACCGAGCTGCTGCTGCTGGGTTGTCTTTCCCCTTTCTGCAAACCACATCTGCCTCGTTTGGTTTCTCTGCGTGTCTGGGGCGGGGGGGGGGGTCTCTTTTATTTTTTTTTCGCTGAGGCTGAGGCAGCTATTTTTATTCTCGCGTTTCCTGCGCTGCTGCTTTACTGAGGTATGTGGTGCTCTCGCAGGTCTGCGGTCGCCGATCCGTTGCTGTCCTGCTCCAGCAGCGCTGCTCGGAGGCAGCCACTGTCAGCCAGATTCCTCCACATGCCGCCGGCTTTCTGCTCATCTACCCTCGTTTGACCACACGTTGATTAGCCCTGGGCAGAGGTGCTAATGCTCGCTCTGTAAATAGATAATTGCTAATGCTGGAGCACGCAAGCTCCCCAGGCAGAGCCCAGGGGCTGCTGAAGACCCACAAAGGTCCGTTTCATGTGGTCAGGGGAGGGACAGGAGCTGTGGTTACCCCAAATTTTGCTGTGTGAGCTTGGGTCAGCCACCAGCTGGGCTACGTGGCTGGAGATGTGGGAACTAGAGGCTGCCCAGTCTGAGCGAGAGCCCTGAGACTGGGATCAGTGTTGTGCTCAAAGCCTTCGGATCCCCAAGAGTGAGAGAGGCCTCCTGGTTGTCCTCTGAGGAGCCCTGGTCTGTCTTCAGTGGGCTGCTCAGCCCTGGTCACCTCTTCCAAGAGCTGCTGCAGTGAGAGGGCTTTGGGAGAGAACTTACCAAGTTCTGACGTGTATTTGGAAGTGAAACCGAGCTGTGGTGACGTGCTGCCCCGATGCCCCACACGTTCAGTGGGAACCAGGGAGGGGGTGACGTTCTCCCTGCCTCCCACCCGCTCTCCTGCACCAGGCAGTAACTCTCCTCCCATCTGTTTCTGCCACCCAATTTGGGAGTCCTGCTTTAACTCCTGTGAAAGAGAATCCACTGACCCCTTTGAAAGGCAGTTTTTATCTCCTTGCTGTCTGCTCTGAAGTGCTGCCGGGGGATGTCTTTGGTTTCTTTGCCATCCCGTGAGCAGTTGCCATCTGTCCAGTGTCAGATTTCCTCCCTGGGCTTTTCCTGGGAAGCGTTGTGCACGGAGGGCTTTGCCTCCACCGCGACCAGCACGAAGCCATCTGGCAATGTTCCTCTTGCAAACTGTGCTCTGGACCATGTGTAGTGCTCCAGGTACAGCGAGGATGGCTGCCAGGACCAGACCTGGCCATGGGAGGAGCATCCTCCATGATGCAGGACATAGCTGACCCTGAGTGAAGGACCAGAACCTGAGTGGTGAGTGACCATGGTGATGGGACTGACCTCACCACTTCTTGGCAGCGTGAGAGGCTCTAGAGTCTGAAGACTGAGACCACCGGGGTCTGGTCAGGCCCAGCTGAAGGTGTTTGCTCACCAAACACACGATTTGCCTCTTGTTCTTTTCTGTGTCTCCTGGAAGTGGGAATGGCCACGTGAAGCTCAGCCATCCACTTGGACAGGGCTTGTAGCAGCCTCCAGCTCTGGGATTAGATCTTTACTTTCTGCCAGTACCTGAGTGGTTCTGACTGTTGGTTGATGTTGTCTGTAGCGAAGGCTGCAAGTGCTCTGTGGCACTTCAGAGCAATAGCTGCTGGCTTGTAGCCAGACCACCACGGAGGTCTCCTGCCCTACCCACCCATCCCGGGCATGTCCTGAGGATTCACTGAACGTGTTGAACTGGCATGAATAAGTAGTGCAGCCTGTGTCCCAAAACGGGCACGGTTACAGAGACGTGGTTTGTGCTGCGTCGTGATACTCTGCTCTACCAGGAGACCACAACTGTGTGGCTGAAACTTCAGTATAATAGGCGAGAAAACCCACCCAGCTCCCCTCTGACCCTTCCCAGGGAAACAGTGAAACAGGCAAACTCCATGTAAACCAGAGCGTTGGCAGCGTTTCCTTGGACTAATGTCACCCCGAGGACTGGTTAATGAAACACTGAGGGTGTGTTAAGGGCTCAGCAGAAATCAGGAGGCACAGATCTGGAGCGGCTTTGTCCCCTGGGGGAAAAAAACTTCCCTTCCCCTTTTCTTGGTAAAACTGAAGTGAATGTGGAGACTGGGAGAGAGCCCAGTGAGAAATGTGGATCTGCTGGAGAGTGTGCCCAGTGAGAAATCCCATCATCCCAAAGGAGGGTGGTGAGACACTGAAGCTGTGTCTCACCAGAGAGGTGGTGGCTGCCCCATCCCTGGAACCATTGCAGGTGAGGTTGGCCGGGGCTCGGAGCAACCTGCTATAGTTGCAGATGTCCCTGCTCAGTGCAGGGGGTTGGACCAGACGAGTCTGAAATGTCCTTTCTCACCCAAACCAGTCTGTGATTCAGGTGACTGCTGCTGGACCTGCGTGTCGATGTATCTGCAGCCCTGGTGGTGCTGCTGCTCATCATGATGTGCTGGAGCAGGACCAAAGCGCTTGGAGGGCTGGTGGATAGCAGTGAGCATGGCCGTGCCCTGTAGGAATACTGTGACTCACGAGCTCCTTCTCTCCACAGACACTACCCGAAGCAGTCCTTCACCATGGTGGCAGACACTCCCGAGAACCTGCGTCTAAAGCAGCAGAGCGAGCTTCAGAGCCAGGTGAGCACACAGGGCTCTCCATGCCCATGGTCACTGTGGTTTGTCCCATCACCCTCCGTTCTCCGGTGCTTTCCTACACCCTCCCACAGAGGGAGAGGTGGGTTTGGGGTGTGGGTCCATCCTCTTGGGTCTCACCCATCTCAGCTGTTTGCTGCTCCCCTCATTCCTGAATGCTGGGACTTCCTGGAGGTGGGAAGGGTCTGGCTGACAGCCCACCTCTCCCAGTCCATGCCTTGTACCAGTTTACCCTTTCCCAGCTGACATCCAGCCATGTAGTGGGATGACATGGTAAATGGTCTCATCTGGAGAGATGTTGGCTCTCTAGGCGAGTATTTGGGTTAAACCCACATCTTGTAGGGCTTGAAAGCTCTGGCAAGCAGAAGTAAACAGATAGAAGGGATAACGGCTGGCACAGATCAGGGTTTCTTTCTCTAGTGGGAAGAGAAGAGCCTGTTTGAGAGGGGTGTTGTCCAAACACGTCCCATTTTATACCCTGGAGGTGTCCATGGATCAGCAAAAGTCCCCAGTGTTGCTACATGGCTGTGGGCTGGCTTCTCATGCTGCATCTCCTGATGATGTGATGGGAACTGGTCCCCTGGGTGGACCAAGGAGCAATCCCTGGCTTCCTTCTCTTCCCACGAGACGCTGAGAACATCCGTTTTGCGGGGAAACGGCTGGAAGGGCAAGATTGGCCCAGAAATGGGCAGCTTTGGTGGGCAGCCCTTCTTTGTGGGACTTTGATCTGCCGAGAGCCTGGATCGAAGCATCTGAGGCCATGCCCTGAACTGTTGTCGTGAGCTCTGGTGTCACAGAACTGCAGACGTGTGCTCGGAGTACGCTGCGCTGGAGGAAAATGCTTCCAGCGGCAATTTCGGCTTGAGTCAGCGTCTCGCAGGAGAGCACAGGATGTGGCAACTGTTCCGGGAATCCATCTGATTTCTTTTTCGCTTTGAACAGGGGTAAAAAGGCTGTTGGGGTGGTGTCAGCAGGGCACGTCGGCTCAGCTCAGCGCTTAGCAGCGTTGGTCCTGGGCAGCGGGAGGACAGCACGGGATTCACTGTAGTTTTCAGGGTGAACAGTCATTTTTGGGATCAGTGCAGTCCTCTCCCGTGACTGACCTTCCTTCTCTTCCCATTCCCCTGAGAGTGTCAGGAGCTGAAGAGCAGGTTGCCTGGGAATGGATCCTGTGAGAGGAGGAGAACCTCAGAACCTCACCTGCTAGATAGAGCTGGTGGTGCCTGTGCAGCCAGCGAGTTTTGAAACCTCCTTTTGTAAGGTCTCTTCCTCAGAGGAGGTTGCCCAACATCTCCCTGGCTTGCACAAGCGCAGAGCTCGGGCTCGGCCTGGGGCTGGCTTTGTGTTTGGAGAGCGGTTAAGGGGACACGGTTGCTTTTCCATGGTAACAATCTAGATAATGCTGCGCCGAGCGGTCTGGAGTCTCCGGCGCTGTTTTTGCAGTGAATTCAGGCTCTTCATTAGTTGCTGCTTATTGAAGGAGACCCTGGGGAGGGGTTGAGCTCTGCTGCCTGTGGCTGGTTGGGACTTTCAGCTCCTTGTGCGGTGTGCAGGAGGTGGCTGGAGGTGAAGCCAGCTGCCTTGCAGGGGGGTTCTCTCTGTTCTTTCCAGCCTCCACCTCCACAAGTTGGTCACCACAACTCAGATGCCAGCAGGACCACTGTCCTGGGAGAGCAGCAGCCATGCCCAGCTCCATGTGGCCTCCTGGGCTTTGGAGGCTGGAGCTGGGATAGCACAGGGCGCTAAGAGCTGCACTCTCCTGGTTGCATGTCAGAAGAAGGGCTGGGGTGCAGGCAGGGTCTCCCAGCCTGCCAGACACCAGCATCCACCTTCTCAGTGCTGGGTTCACACCAGGATGAGTCGCAAAGTAGAACCTCTCTGAGGGGATGGGGAGAAGAAGCTTCTGGAGGGGTGTTGGTTGCTTGGGTGCTGGCAGAGCCCCTGCGGAGAGGGATGCAGGAGCTGTGGGAGGGAGGTGGCGAAGCTGAGCCAGGTGGAAACTGCCAGGCTGGAGATCCCAGAGCCCTGGGGACCATAGATCCTAAACACTTCAGATAAGATCTTAATTCCTCTCTGCCTTTGTTCTGCCTACAAAGGGAGTCTCCTATTTTCCAAGTGCCAAACATGAAGCCTCTCCCAAAGCAGGGGCAGCCTCTGGTTTATTGACAAGCCCTTTTACTAGTTGGCAGAGCCAAGCAAAGCCCCGGGGGTGGGGATGGAATCGGTCACTTCAGCCTTCCCAGGGCAGGCAGCAGGCTTTGGGCTTCCAGATTAACTGGAGGAACTGGAGCTGTTAGCTGAGACAGGGAAAGGCTTGTGGAGAAGGGCTGGCTGGCTCCGTTGCAGTGATGCCAGCCTGGCAGAGGGGCTTCTACTAACCCAGTTTGCCAGGTCAAGTGCCACCAAAAAAAGCACATCGTGGCTGCCACTGCTGGGACAGGCAGAGCTCTGCACATGGGCCTGGCTGGAAAATCCCGTGTGGAGTAAGGTCAGGGTTATGTGAACAGTCACCTCATGCCTTCAAGCTTCATTCACCAGCCAAACTCAGCCGTGGTCCTTGGTGTGAGGCTTTCCCGAGTGCGTGTCCCTCCGGAGAGGCTGTGACTGGGAGCTGGGATCGTTGGGTCCATGTCCCCAGCCAGGGATTTCTGCCTGGTGGCGGGTCGTTCCCTGGCCGTGGCAGTGATGCTCCCCAGCAGTTTTGCCTGTTCCTCTCATTCCTCCCCTCTCGTGGGGCCGGAGAACTGCTCTCCTTGTAGCTGACCCTGAGGAGACTGATCCTATATTTCCTCCCAGCAAAACTACAATGGCGTGTCCACCCCGGTGCGACTGGAAGAGCCAGTTGTTTGCCGGAGGGTGGGGACGGGGCAGCTGCGTGCGGAGCTGGAGCGGTTTCATGTCGCTCCCGGTGCCTCCGCTATTTGTGTCTGCTGAGAAGGCGTCTCCTGTTCCGGTCACTGGTGGATGCTGGATAATGACGCCTTGTGCAGCTTAAACGAGTCTCCAAAGTGGTGGCTTTCACGCCTGCAGCCCACGTGCGGCAAGAAAATTGCAGGTTCCCGTGCTGTGGCTCCTCTTTGGAACTCTAAAAACGGGTGGTTTTGGGTGCAGCCCTTCCTGCCAGGCATGGGAGGCAGGGACCTGAGCCCCGTCTGTCACCTTGTGGAGCTGCTGCTGGTGACATCAGGGACATGGACACAAGGAGGGTTTAATGTCCTCGAGCTGAGACCTGTGAGGGGTTGTCATGTGTGAAGGGTCATTCCCCAGCTCCCCTCGGATAACGCGTGGATGCACGAGTCGTTGCTCTCCGTCCCGTCACGGAGGGAACGATTCCTCTGGGAAAATTAACATGGATCCCATTTTACTACTGTTACCGTTACAGGCTGAGGTGTGGACGGAGCACTGCATCGTTGCTCTTTAACGTGGCACGTAGATGAACCAGCTCCGAGCGGCAGGAGCGGGGATGTGGGTTAGATCTGCCTCCAAGAACCAGCATCTTTGCCCCCATGACTCCAGGTCCCCCCTCTCAGGCATCCCCATATGGCGGCTTTGTAGGGCCAGGTTCTTGCGTCCCGAAAGTTAGAGGGGTTAAAACAGAACAAGGAAGCTGAAGGGGGGTGAGATGTAGGAGGGTGAAAATACGGAACTTAGCAAAGGAACTGCTTCGCATGTGCTCAGCTTCTCGCTTGGTGACTCTTTATCTTTCTAGCCTGAATTTCTCACACCTCCTCAACTTGTTTGCAGCCAGCACAGGCACCCGGTGCCCCCTCCTCAGGGCTGGCCGAATAAACCCTCATCTTCCTCTGAGCACCATCTCCCAGCACGACGGTGGGGCTCACGGCAAACAGCCTGTACGGAAAGCAGGGCAGGGAAAGGACAAACCCAACCCCTCTGCAGCTGAGCAGACCGGGGCTGGGGCTTTGAGCAGCTGGCAGGGCTGACCCACCCCCCGGCCCCCTCGCTGGGTGTGCATCGTCGGTTTTATGTCACGGCTCTGGTCACTTTGGTTCCTCGTGCCCGATGGGGAACACCTCGAGGCTGCTCCTTCCTCATCAGTGATGTTTCAGCCACGTTCTTTACCCCAGCCGGTAAAAATGGTTAGTGAGGTTTTTTTTCCTCTTACTGCTTCAAGCAAAAGGAGCCTTCTGCCTTGAAATGGGTCTCTCGCGTTCCTCTGATGTGCTTTGGCATCTGGGTTGTATTAATATCCTCCCAGGGCGGGCTCTGCAGCCTGGTTCATTAAAGCCTTTGCTTTCCGATGTCGCGTTGGAGATCTAACGTGGCTCAGGGATCAGGCTGGCTGTCTGCAGGTTTCTGTGACACCCCCGGGCTGTGCAGAAGGGGTCGGGGTAGGGTAGCTCCAACGTGCTTCCAACACTTGCATTTCTCCCGGTTTGCAGGACAGGAAGAGGGAATGTTGTGTTTGCAAGCAGCGTGGCTGAAGGGGGCCTACAAGAGAGCTGGGGAGGGACATTTTACAAAGGCCTGTAGTGACCGGACAAGGGGGGATGGGCTCAAACTGGAAGAAGGGAGAGTTAGATTGGAAATTAGGAGGAAATTCTTCACTCTGAGGGTGGTGTTGAGGGTGTCCGAGCCTGGCCCAGGCTGCCCAGAGAGGTTGTGGAGTCTCCTTCTCTGGAGAGATCCCAAAGGCGCCTGGACACGATCCCGGGCCCCCTGCTCTGGGTGAGCTGCTGGAGCAGGGGGGTTGGAGGAGATGATCTCCAGAGGTCCCTTCCAACCCCGCCATGCTGGGGTTTGGTGACAGCCATCGGCGCAGGGCCAGATCCCCATGGAGAGGATGGAGGAGGTCAGGGGGTCTCTCTGCACATCTGCTTCCCCGCTCTGTGAAAATGGGGCGTCTCTCTGGGCACTTGGATCTGGAAGTCAGCAGAGCTGCCGTGTCGGGCTGGGCAGCCAGGCGCTGCTTCCTTCCCTCTTGGAGCCTCTGAGTCAGCGGGTGG
This sequence comes from Eurystomus gularis, assembly GCA_013400335.1. NCBI lineage: Eukaryota > Metazoa > Chordata > Aves > Coraciiformes > Coraciidae > Eurystomus > Eurystomus gularis. The sequence continues at coordinate 74,765 of VZZY01020930.1, forward strand.
GTTTCAGCCTCTGCAGAAGCTGCTTCTGGATGACTTGGGTGGGAGCAGCAGTTCTGCATAGAGCAGGGCCGGTTGGTTCCAGGGACTGGGACCAGCAACCCCCGGAGCTGAGGCTGCTGGGGAGCACGTCGGGGCTGTGGCCATGTTAGCTCCACCCTGGGAGAGCTGGAAACCCCACTCCTAAAGCTGTGTCAAGCTACATTAAAGAAAAAAAGCCAAGAAAACCGGGATTTTTCCGCTGCTGGGCGTGATGGGAAGGGACGCTGATGTCAGTGGCTGGCAAACAGAAATGAGGATGATCGTGTTTCGCCAGCCTCCACCCTCCGGTTTCGTTATGGTCTTCTGGGTGTATCCCTTCCCCGAGGCAGCCGGACGTCCCCCGACGTGCAAACACTTTTGTACGGGTGTAGCTCATAAAATCGAGGGGCTCTCCGGGAGGCAGCTCTGCCCAGGTCAGCTTTGGACGTGATTCAGGCAGGCTGGTAGCCCTTGGGGAAACTTGAAGTAAACCCGAGTTACCCCAGCCCCTGCTGAAAGAGAAACAAGATCAGCAGATGCATAGGAAGTTGTTTGAGTGTTGCAGCTCTTGGCCATACCCCATCTTGCTATTTCTGGGTATGCTGGGGCTCTGTGAGCAGGGCAGAAGCCCTGTTAGATGCTGCTGCATCTCCTCAAGCACGTGGTGTCACGGTGAGGGTCTGTTGCTGAATCCAGCTGCTGTGCACGCCCCGTGTTTAAATCCCTGTTTTCTTGTTTGTACCCAGATTCGCTACAAGGAGGAGTTTGAGAAGAACAAGGGGAAAGGCTTCAGCGTGGTGGCTGACACCCCAGAGCTGCAGAGAATCAAAAAGACTCAGGATCAGATCAGCAACGTGAGTAGCTTCTCACCTCTGTGTGATGTTGCCGTGACCTTCCTCCTGCTGGAAGGAGGTGCAGCCAGGAGAGGACCTGCTCTCTGACAGCCACTAACGAGCAAGTGAGGCTGCAGCATCTGGAAATTAATTCTCCAACCTGTTTGTCTGGGTATCTTGTGACCCTCTTGCCCCTCTCTCGGCTCCTCCATGCTGGCGGATGCCGCAGCCAGATCCAGGGGAGCATCCAAGTCCTTCGCTTCTCCCAAGGGGTTCACGTCCACGTTGACTGAGAAGAAGGGGAACAGCAGAAAGTGCTATTTGGAGGCAAATGCAGAGCAGGGACTGTCCCCGTCTGCCCCTGCTTGTCACCGTGACCCACAGCGTGGTCTGGGCTTGCTGGGGCCAGCCCCGCGCTGCTGTCCCCAGGGGACTCTGGTCACTCTCGTGCTCTGGCTTGTGTTTGTGTGTGGAACCTCTGGCCAAAGACCCACCTCTTCCTCCCGTCCACCGTGCAGCCGCGGCTGTGCTCTGCCAGGCCCTGCTTGCCTTGACCCCTCCTGACAAAGCCCTTTTCCAGCCATCCGGCTGTCGGGAGCCTTTGCTGCAGCTGCGGCTGCCGTCGGGTTGTGCCGAGGCTGCGCGTGGTCCCCAGGGTCCCACCACTGCTGTCCCCAGCCCCAGGGGTAGGACAGGCAGCGTCAGCCCCTTTCCTGCCTACACTCAACACCTTGCAGCGGCTGCTGCGCTGGAGCAGCCTTGCAGGGAGCTCCTCGAGGAGCATCTCCATCCTCCCTTGACCTTCTGGAAGGGGAGCCTTGCCCTGTGTCTGCAAGGAACCCAACTCTCCCATGTCCAAAAATGATATCAAACCCATGGCCGAGCCTGGCATCAGCTGGCAGCTGCTGTCCGTATCCAGATGTTGGCACGGGGCAGATGTGGAGGTCTGTGTGTTGCCATGGCCAACGGGGAGGAGGGTGCACGCTGAACAGGAGGAGGGTGCACGCTGGCACTTATAGCTGCAGCACAGCGTGGCAGGCCTGTGGTCAGTCTGTCTGTCCCTTACCCAGACTCGACCCTGTGCTCCCAGGCGTTGATACGAGCCCGCAGCAGCATCTGCCTTCCAGGAGCTAACGAACCTTTAGGCAGCAGTGAAAGTCAGGCGTGTTCCCTGTCAAACACCAGAGCTCTTGCAGAAGGCAGGGCAGGAGGCTGGTTTCTCCCTGGCCAGCGAAGCCACCCCTGGAGTGAAGCTTTGATGAGGAACCTCTTGGGTGTCCACTTGGCTTCTTGGAGCATCTCTCCTGCTTCCAGCTCTGCGGTGCCCTGAGCTGCTCTCGCTTTTCCATCCCCTACCCTGGGCACAAAGCCCCTGGTCAGGGAGCTGCTGTAAGCTCCGCTGGCGTGTCCCAGGGGGGAGGAGGAGGAGGAGGATCTGGGCTTGCACCCGCAGCGGGGCCTCACATAGATGCCAACGGGGATTGCTCTGCAGACCCGGGGGACGTTGTTTATTCTCTTCTTTTGCTCCCCTTGTGCCGCTCTCTGGCAAATCCTCGGGGAGCTGCAGGGTGTTACCTGCACCCCAAACCCCAGCACAGCGAGGGCTGGGGAAGGCTTCCCACTTGGGAAATGGACCTGCTGGGAAGATTTTCCTTGAGGGCAGCTTCTCGGTGGGGTCCGAGCTGGGAGTTGAGCTCAGCTTCCCTGCCATGGAGCAGGGCTGGGGTCTTTGTCACAGAAAGCACCCCTCTTTTTTGGGAGAATTGCTGGAGGTTTGGGGGGGCATGAAGTCACATGGCAGAGCAAGAAACCAGCCTGTGTTCCTCTGCTCAGCCCCTTCACCCTCTCTTGGCCACGGGAGCAGTTTTCAGCAGCTTCCCTGCGGGCGTCTGGCTGCCAGCCTGGGGTTGCAGTGACCCACTTAATAAAGACACAGAAACAAGCCCCTGCTCCCCGCAAAAAGCCCAGCTCAGCAGACGGCGTTCGGCTCCCGGGGGGCAGGGGGGGCTGCCCAGCACCGCGGCACTCGCTGGGGCACAAACAGCTCCATGGCACAGAGGAGAGTGCCCTGCTGAGGAGGAGCTGGGGGTGAGGAGCTGGAGCTGAGCCAGCCCCATGTGCTCACAGAATCGCATCCTGGGCTGCATCCCCGGCAGCAGGGCAGGGAGGGGATCCTGCCCCTCTGCTGCGCTCTGGGGAGACCCCCCTGCAGTGCTGGGGCAGCTCTGGAGTCCTCAGCACAGCAGAGACATGGACCTGGTGGAGCGGGGCCAGAGGAGGCCCCAGCAATGATGGGAGGGCTGGAAGCCCTTTGCTGGGAGGCCAGGCTGGGAGAGTTGGGCTTGTTCAGCCTGGAGAGGAGAAGGCTCCAGGGAGACTTTATTGTGGCTTTCAGTGCTTGAAGGGGTCTATAGGGAAGATGGGGACAGACTTTTGAGCGGGGCCTGTTGGGACAGGACAAAGGAGGATGGTTTTAATCTGAAAGAGGGAGATTTAGACTAGAGAGAAGGAAGAAATTGTTGCTGCTGAGGGTGGTGAGAGCCTGGCGCAGGTTGCCCAGAGAGGTGGTGGCTGCCCCATCCCTGGAACCATTGCAGGTGAGGTTGGCCGGGGCTCTGAGCAACCTGCTCTAGTTGCAGATGTCCCTGCTCCCTGCAGGGGGGTTGGACTCGATGGCCTTGAAAGGTCCCTTCCCAGCCAGACCACTCTGTGATTCTATGAAAGCCTGAACCTCTGACCACTGGGAAATGCTCTCCAGAGACTGTCCCCGCTCAGGCTCCTGCAGTGGCTTGAGGAGCAGGGTGCTCTCCTCGGGGTGTTCTCCTCCCTGGGAGGGTGGCTCAGCTCCAGGCTCTGCCTCCTGCCAGCGCAGGGAGCCTGCTCGAGTGCCCTTCAGGAAATAACTGTTTAACCAGCAGAGAAACGGGCTCCAGGTGCTTTCTGATGGCAATGAATTCATCAACACAAGCGGCTATTAATTTTTACACCCACGCCCAGGTGGCCGGGTTAACCCTGCCCGCTGCGGGGGAAGGCTTGGTCCACGCAGCTGGTGTGTGTGGTGGTATCTGCTTTGAGGCAAAAACCCCCGAGGTCCTCTCATGCTTAAAAAGAGATCTGGGAGTAGATGTTGGTGTGGTACCTCCACCAATGTTCCCTGCAAGGGCTGTCAGGGGCTGTGCCAGGCTGCCCAGGGCAGTGGGGAGTCCCCATCCCTGGAGGGGTTTCCAAGCCAATGTCCTCATGGCTGGGGAGATGTGGGGTGAGAAGCCCCCCGGGACTGCTGGGGAGGCTGTGAGGTGGCTGATGCTGAGTCCTTGGTAGCAGAATGACATGAGCTGGAACGAGGTGAAGGATGTTCCTGGTGCTGAAGGGCTGCGGGAGCTGCTGCCGGTGCTGCAGAGTGGTCCCGGCTGTGCCCTGACTTCTCCTTCCCCTCCTGCCGCTGCAGATAAAATACCACGAAGAGTTCGAGAGGAGCAGGATGGGCCCGAGTCCTGGCGAGGGTGCGGATCCAGAGCGCAGGAACTCCCAGGAGAGCACCAATTACCGGAGACCCGCAGAGCAGCAGCACCAACCGTCTCACCACGTCCAACCCAGCAACCCAGGTAGGACGGGGAGCTGCAGCCAGCCCCGCTGCGTGGCCCTGCGGCTTCTGGGGCAGCAGCCGGCTCCTTTGCCAGGGGCATCGCGCGTCCCCCGCGTCTCACAGACCCGTCTTTCCCCCCTAGTCTACCAGCAGCAGCAGCCGCCGTCTCAGTCCTACGGCTACAAGGAGCCCGCGGCACCAGCCTCCACGCAGCGCAGTGCTCCTTCTGGAGGGGGGGTGAGTACGGCCCGCGGGATCACAGCACCCAGCCCAACACCGGCCCCCCAGGTCCTGCTTCCTAAGGGCCAGGGTCTGTTCTGCTCGCTCCCCACCCCTGTGCAGGGGAACCAGGGCCTGGTTTGGGTGGGAAAGGACCTTTAAAGCTCATCTCACCCAGCCCCCCTGCGCTGAGCATCCGCAACTGGAGCCGGTTGCTCAGAGCCCCAGGAGGAGCAGTTTTGAAGGGGCTTGGAGGGTGTAACGCTGGGTGCCCGGTTGCTGCTTGCCGCAGCTATTGCTGGCACCGCCATCCCTAAGAACCTCCTGGATCCAGCACAGCTCTTGCCCAGGGCTTGGCGCAGCTCCTTGCCCTGGGACCCCGCCATGGGTGGTAGCTCTGCCCGTCTGGAGCTGACCCTTCTCTCCCCGCAGAAGCGTTTCCGCGCCGTCTACGACTACAACGCCGCTGACGAAGACGAGGTCTCCTTCCAGGACGGCGACACCATCATCAACGTGCAGCAGATCGACGACGGGTGGATGTACGGCACGGTGGAGCGCACGGGCGACACGGGCATGCTCCCCGCCAACTACGTGGAGGCCATCTGAGCCTCGGGGAGGGGGGGACGGGACGCGGGGCTGAGCGCCGAGCCCCCAGCCCGCACCGGCCCCCGTCTCTGCGTGTGTGCGTCTCTCTGCCCCATCCCTTGTCCCCCATCCCACGTGCTCCGGCGTTGCCCGCCGCAGCCACGTCCTGACCTCTTGGTTACTCCGTTCCTGCAGCCGCCTCCCGTTTCTCTCGCCAATTCAGCTTTGTTCTAGCTCTGTCGGGACCGAGGGGCTGTCTGCGGGGGGTGCTGGGGGCTCGAGGGACCAAACCGCCGCAGCTTTCCTTCTCCTTCGGTCTCCCTCTCCAGCCCTCCTGGGCGCTCCGGCATTTCCTGGCCAGGGGAAGCAGCCGGAGTCGCCGGGAGCCGGCGAAGGCAGCAGGAGACCCTCTGTTAGGACCAAATTCCCCCGCTGTGGTGGGGCTGGGCAGAGGGCAGCGATGTCTGCGTGGAGCAGGCGAGGGCTGGGCTGGCAGCCTCCACCCTGCTCCGCTCCGGCTCTGCCTCGTCCCGTTGCTTCTCCCGGCTCCTCTGGGCAGTGTTTCCATCCAGCCTTTGCTCCCTTTAGGTCTCAAAACAGAAAAATATTCACCGTTTAAATCTTAGACAGAATCTTTTCCTTCTCCTCGAGGATTCCGAGCGGCTGCTCTGGACAGCCCTGGAAGCGGCTCCTGCTGCTCCTGCCTCGGGCTCTGGCTGCCTCCTTCCAGCTCCCCGATCCCGCCGGGGCCGTGCTGGTGCCGATCAAGGAGCAGCCACCACGTTGCTTTGCCGGGAGGCTGCTGCTCCCGCTCCAGGGCTGGAGGTGGGCTGGACTCCCTGCTCAGACACGAGACCTCACGTCCCCCCTGCAGCTCCAGCTTTCTCCCTTTGGGCTGGGGTCTGGGGGTCCCCTGGACCCCACATGTCGGGGCAGCCTCTTCCTCTTAGCACTGCTCGCTCCCCAGACTCACCTGGAATCCTCCTGCTTTCCTCTTGCTGCTGTCGGGCTTTTGGGACCCTCCTGAGCTCTCCACCTGCTGGGTAGATGGTCTGGGGACCATCCCGGGTCACTGTCCCCTTGGGCAGCTCGGTTGGGGTGGCAGAGACCAGGGTTTGGCACCCTGAGCCACCCTGCACCTCTCGTTGGACCCCAGCGGTGGTGGCTGTTGGGGCCACCGCTGACTTGGGGTCGTGTCATGGACCAAAATCTCAAAGCACATCCCTGTCCCCTTCTCTGTGGTGCTCCGGAGGTCCTGGAGCTGGACGGGGACAGGTTTAACTGGAAGCCTGTGCAGGGAGGGCAGGAGCAGGACGTTCTCCCGGGTCCCAGAAGCTGAAGGTTGGTGGTGATGCCTTCATGCTGCTCCTGCTGCACCGCGGGGCCAGGACGCTTCCAAGGACAAGCTGCCGCCTTTGCTATTCCCAGAGGAAAAGAGGGAATCTAGGGACCAAAGCGGCTGGGTTGCGACGTTCCTTGGCTCTGTTTGGGGACACGTCCTTGGGGATGGCCTCGTGGAGGGGGAGAGGATCCCACCCCCTCGCTCTTGCAGTTCCCTTGCTCAATGCACACGGGGCTGGTTCGTGGTCGGTGCTGGGGTTGGAGTGGTGGGAGTTGGGGGTTACTGGAGCAAACTGGTGGGGAGGGGGCTGCTGGGAGGGCAGAGACCCACCGGGAGGGCCCGAGCCGGGCAGGGGGGAGCGCTTTGCTCCTGGCTCCTTCCACAGCCACCTTCAACGGGAGCGGGGACGGTGACAGGGGCTCCTGGCACCGTCGTCTCGGGGTGAAAGCGGGAGCCCAGGAGCAGCCAGGATGAGCTTTCCGGGATGGGAATCCCGGGTGGTGCTAAAACAAGCGAGCACAGGAGCAGGGCAGAGGGGTTGGCCGGGCGGGGGGCGGCCGCGTCTCCCTGCTGATCCTCTTCTTAATCACGTTCTTGTCTGGGAATTGGGGGGTGGGGGGGAGAGTATCAATGTGAATAAACCATTTTTTAATGGACCAAATAACACAGGCAGTTACGTTTTGGTATACAGCCCTTTTTTTAATGCTACCTTGGAACCATTGTCCTAATTCTCCCCCCTCCACGCCCTGCCCCGTCCCCCCTGCCCTGGGAAACAAACCTCTTCCTGCTTCATTTTCTGCCTTTTCTCTCGACTTATGCACTTTTTTGCCTTTTTTCATAGCTGAAAAGCACCTAAACCTGTATTTAAAATAAAATAAATAAATAAAATAGTAAAAAAAAAGAAAAAAAAATACGGATTAAGAGCTGACTTGCTTCTCATCACGTGTAAAATAGACCTCGTCCATCCCAGCTTCCCCGGTTGCGTCTCAGTGCTGAGCTTAGAACGTGTTTTCTTCCGGATCCGTCGCTTGATTGGGGTTTGTCCTTGTGTCCTCCTTCCCGCCGGGTTGAGCAGCCACCGATTAAAAAAAAGAAAAAAACCATTATTTGGCCTTTTTAACCGAACCGTCGAATGGAACAAACCAACTGATTCTCTTCCCGGTTTACTCGAATTAAAAATAAAAGTATGATTTTTACCTGCCGACTGTGCTGGGCTTGTTTGCGGGCGCTTTTCTGGCCATTTTCCTGCTCCTCTGGGACTCGGTGGGATCTCGGGGCTGCGGGAGGTGCCGGGGTTGGATCCCCTGGTTTGGGAAGCACCGACATCCCTGGGAACCGAGCTGGGATGCGGTTTCTTGGCTCATCCCTGGCTCTCTCCATGGCTTGAAGCCAAGGGATGCGCTCGAAGCTTTTGGAGCCCAGCTGCAGCGTGACCGGCCGAGGTCCCGCAGCCGCCGGGTACCGCAGATCCCGGGAAATCCTCCCAGAGTTCAGCCGTGAGCCGCAGGCGATGGCTCCCTGCTCCGGGGTCTTGCTCTTGGGGGGCCAAACACCCGTTACTGCGTGGGTCTGGGATCTGCCGGGGTTCGGATGTGCCGGGGGCTGCTCCAGAGACCAGATGTGGGGGGCTTTGCCATGGGCACCGGGCCCTGGCTTTGCCCGACCTCACCGGAACGTGGCACCACGAGAGCCGGGTCCTGCCCCCCCAGCCAGCCTTGTGCCCCGAGTGTGGCTGGTGATGGCTCCGCTGCAGCCTCTCAAGGTGGGATCTTCAGCAACTACAGCATTTAGTGGTGGGGAAAAAAACCACCTTGAAGGTGTGTGAAGGAGGGGTTCAAAAAACAAGTAGTTGTGGCGCTTCGAGCCGTGGTCTAGGGGTCGGGGAGATGTTGGATGAAGGTTGGACTTGATCCTGGAGGCCTTCTCCAACCTAAGTGATTCTATGATTCTATTTGTATCAATAGCATTAGCTGAAAAAATCCAAGTCCAGAGGCTCCATGGCTGTTGCTGCTCGTTTCAAACCATCTCGCCTTCCACCGCGCTGAAGCAGGTGGTGTGACACCAACAGCGTCCCGGGAGTCCCAGACTCTGAAAGGTGGGAATTCAGAGCGGTCCTGACGGACCAACCCAGCTTTGCGGTGGCCAAAGCTCATTTTGCTTCTTTCCCTGCAGGGTCGGGCCCTTTCCCAGCTGCAGATAGAGGGGAGGGGGTTGCATCACCGCAAGCGCCCCATGACCTGGGCCGTTTGGGTAGGAGGAACCCTCCCGCTGGCAGCCGGGGCCTCCTGGGGTCCCGCTGGTGGGGCTGGGCTCCTCCGCCCGTGCCGGGCTGGAGCCCCATCTGCCAGCCTGCCTTTATCCCTTTATTTTCCGCCTGCCTGCTGGAAAGCGGCTCCGTCAGCTCCGGCATCAGCTCTGCCTGCTGAGCAGAGCGCGGAGCTCCGGCTGGGAGGGGAGGCCGCGGGGGCTGGCGAGCGAAGCGGCGGCTCTCGGCCGAGCATCCCTGGCCACGCCGCGCGGAGCCATGCTGGATATCTTCATCCTGATGTTTTTTGCCATCATCGGCCTGGTGATCCTCTCCTACATCATCTACATGCTCTAGAGCGATGCTGGGCGGGGGGGAGATGCGGCTCAGCATCCGCCTGGCCATCGAAGCATCCTCATCCTCCAGGTGAGCCGGCTGCTCCTCCGCCCACCAGGGTTTAATTCCTGGGAAGAAGCGTGTCCGGGGAAGGGGGGAGAGGGGAGAGTTTGGGTTTTAACGCCGTTGTCTTTGGCTCTGCCCGGCCGCGGCAGCTGAGCTGCTTCCTCCTCAGGGCTGGAAGGAGCGCGGGGGGGTTTCGTGGCTAACTCAGGATGCTGCAGCGTGACCCGGCCATTGTGCAGCTCCTGGTTTCTCCCCGCCGGATTTATCGGCCCCTTCCCCTTTGGAAAAGCCGCTCTCTGCCCTCGGTCGTGCTGCGGCACCAACGTGGGGCTTTTGTCCCCGAGAGGGAGAGAAATAAATCAGCGCAGGGGGGACTTGAGGAGGGATCCTGGTTGTGGTTGCGTCATTCTGAAGGATGCAAAGGGGGGTGGTCCCGACGCCTCTTTCCCCCTGTGCCGGGTGGATGGGGGCTGCCGCTGCCCGTCACCATCCCCAGCTCACACCAGCTTCTCCTTCGCTTTCCACAGCCAGCGCCTGGGCCTGATCCGCCTCCCTCGGAGCCTTCTGGAAGAGTGTTAACCCTCCACGAGGAACCGGCTGCCCAGCTCCAAGCGGGGATAATGGGCTGGCGGGGGAGTGGGCGGCACGGCGAGGTCCCGCTGCCCACCCGTGGGGAGCTCCCGGTGACGGACGCGGCGTCCCGGGGGGATGCGAAGGGTCCTTTCCTCCCCCTCGAGATGAGCGCTTCCGAGGCCGGTCGTTGGGGTTTTATTTTGGAAAAGTGCTTATATTTTTGATGAGAAATGGTCAAGGAAATGAAATAAAGAGGACGGACACAAGCGAGTGATTGTGTTCGCTGGCGTTGACACACCTGAGGGCAGGGCTGGAGCGTGCGGCTCTGCGAGCTTCTGCGAGCCCCAGGAACGACGAGGGGTCGGCAAATGGTGCCGAGACAGCTCCATGCCCCCCGTCCTGGGCAGCAGCAGAGAGGTCCCTGCCCCAGGCACTGCGGGGTCCCAGCCAGGCTCCCCCCAGCCTGGAAGGTGCCCGAGTGCTGAGCCCTGGCTCAGCCTCGCCCAGGTCCCCTCCTCGATGTTCAGGGAAGCTCCGGGAGGTCTCAGTTCCTCTCAGCATAGAAAAAGGAACGTTGTTAATATGACGGAAATTTCTGTGAGATGGAAAGAACATTTCAGAGCTTAATTCCACCCCCCCCCCGGCTTGGAGAGGTCTGGGAAGGTATTTGGGGCATCAGGAGGCTTTTTCTGGTCCTTTTACGAAGCCCTGCCTCCCTCACTGTCCGCCACACGCAGTGCTGCGCTCACACTGAGAGGTTCAGCCTCCCAGAAGACAACATTTTCATGTGCCTGGTCTTCCCTGGGAATAGTTCTTTTTTCGAGCCATAAACACCTGAAGTAGCTGTGACGGGAAGAGCTGCTCCTGCCCCGTGGGTTACCCACGGTCTCTTCCCACGGGTCCCCTCCAGGGAGGAGAGGGGCTGTGCAGGCACTGCCGGGCACGAGGAGCTGGTGGATCAGACTTTCAGAAGATGGTATTTACAGCAAGAAGAGGGATTTCAGAGTCTGGGAATGCTGGGCGCGGGTCCGCGTTGCCAGCTGAATCCTCGGCACTGCCATTTCCTGTTAGAAGTCCTGGGAGAAAGGCAAAGTTGGTGACTCTGCTCCCGAGCGTGTTCCCCAGGGCCCAGCCTCAGCCCCAGCTCCCCGAGCCCCGGAGACGCGCGACGGCTTCTCCTCGCTCCACCACCACCAAATATAGTCGAAAACCAGAAGCTTGAAATATTCCGGGAGGAATTTTTTCAAGCCTAAGTCATGTTCTCAATAACCCCCCAGCTTCCCGAGCCTGTATCTGATGTCGACATCTGCAGTGATTAAGAGCGAGCAAGCAGCGAGGAATGCGCGGAATGGAAACTCCGCTGAGTGTGAAACCAGAACAATGATTTTCTCTTCCTCCGAGCTCTCCTCTCCCCTCCGAGGCCTTCCAGACCCGCCAGCGCCGCGTCACCATCCCTCCGCGCTGGGAGGTGGTGAGATGAGGGCTGGGGGGAATTCAGCTTCTCAACCTGGGAGGGTTTAATGGACCCCCCACGGCACGGGGAAAATTCGGCAGCGCCGTGTTCTCCAGGATCGCTGTCGCCAAGGTCCCCACCTCGTTGGCCCAGGGGTGTTTATTTGCCAGAGCTGGTCGGAGGGCGCCGTTGGAAAGGGAAGGCTGCTGGGCTGGTGTCGTTTTCCCAGTTACAGACTGGTCTGGGAAGTACCACCGTGGTGGGTTTGAGCTTTGATCCTGCGGGAACAGCCCTGGGCTGGGGGCAATGCTGGCGGAGGAGCGGACGCTGCGAAACCCAGCGCCAGGCACCCGCCGAGCTCCCGCGTGTGCACGGAAAGGAGCAGCTCATCGTAATGAACAGCACCATCAATATGTCACCGTCGTCGGCGATCCTGGAGGATCTGCCGCGGAAGCGGTGCCGGCAGAGCCGACGTTTCAGCTTCGTTGGCTGCTGCCAGTGAATCAAAGAAGCAGCTTTCGCTGCGCTCGCACAATGGCAGCTCTTGTGAGGGCCGCGATCTATCGCCCCGTGTCCTCGGCGGTGGTTTGTGTCGCGACACAGCCACCCAGCACCCACGCAGCGGGGCCCAGAGGATGCAGCAGCTCCAGATTTGGTGGCTCTGGACTCGGTGGCTCCAGATTCAGTGGCTCCGGACTTGGTGGCCCTGGACTTGGTGGCTCCAGATTCTGTGGCCCCAGATTCTGCGGCTCTGGATTCAGTGGCTCCAGACTCAGCGGCTCCGGACTTGGTGGCCCCGGACTGAGCTCCAGCGTTCCAGCCGCTGAGGATATTTCTCGGGAGCGATTCCTGCGTGTCAAGGGAGTGCCAGTGCAGGTGGGGGTTGTGGGGTCCACCTCAGCGGCCTCTCGGCTGCACACTTCTGTCACTGTACGTGCTGCACATCCGATTTCTCCTCGTATTTTGGGTTCATTAGTAATCGGTTTGGCGGCGTTCGGGTCACTGAGTAGACACTGGAGGCTGGTGTGTCGCTTGCTGCAGAGCTAACGCACAGCTGCAGCGCCAGCGGGGCGTGTGCTCTAAAATATAACCTTCAAAGAGCGAGAAAAAAGGGCCGTTAGCAGCGGTCTTGGTAGACACTCCTCCTGGGGAAGGTTTCACCTCTGCCATCTGCCGGCACGCTGCGAAGGTCCTCAGCACCTTTATACAGAATCACAGAAATGTTTGGGTTGGATGAGACCTTTAAGCTCATAGAGTCCAACCGTTCCCCCAGCACGGCCAGGGCACCACTGACCCCTGGCCCTCAGCACCACATCTCCACGGCTTGGAAACCCCTCCAGGGATGGGGACTCCACCACTGCCCTGCCCAGCCTGGCACAGCCCTTCACA
>VZZY01020930.1:87467-101728 GCA_013400335.1 Eurystomus gularis
TGCTCTAGACCCTTCCCCAGCTCAGTTGCCCTTCTCTGGCCACACTCCAGCCCCTCAATGTCCTTCTTGGAGTGAGGGGCCCAAAACCAAACATATCCCAGACTCACTCCTTAATGGAGTCAAATCTCGCTGGAATTCTATGTTCAACAACTGTCACAAGAGTTTTTAACACACAAACTTCCAATAAACCGTTATGGGGCTGGTCAGCAGCAGCAGCTCGTTACTGGTGAAATCAAGTAGGGGCAGCTGAGATAAATTGGTGCCAGTTCAGCCGTTCCCAGCAGTTGGAGCCTGGCTCCCGAAGCTTGAAGTGGGTCCCTGCAGCTAAAGCCTGGTCCTGAGGGAACACCAAAGCGTCTGGGGAAGTGCTGCAGGTGGAGAAGGCGGATTTTTCACAACAGGGAGAAAAGAACCACGTTGTAAGCAGCGCACGGTAAAGTATGTGCTTTTTATTACACGTTACGTTGTTTTTAAGGCGATACAGCAGAAAATCAAAACCTTTTCTAAGCAGCAAACACTTTTACACTGTCATGAACCAGGGATCTCAGCCTAGGGGCCTTTAACAAGAGTCTCCACGTTGGCAAAGTCCTAGAAAGGCGGATGCGCTTTGACAGCTCAGGTGGGGAGAGGGAACTGAAGTTTCTCCTGCTTTTGTGGTCCAGAGGCGCCCGTGGTTGGAGGAGGAAACATGGCCTTGCTCGGTCAGAGCAGCTCAACCGCCCTCAGGAATCGCCTCTTTCTGCTACAACCCCGCGTAGGGTCTATGAGGCGTTTCCACCACGGTGTCCAAGTCAGTGAGGCAAAATGTGGCTGTGCTTCTCCACTTGTGTCCGACTCTTCCTCTTTCGATTCCCAAGAGAAAACAAAGTGAAAAGACCCAAACGTTTTCGTTTCTGAACCAAGACAACATTCCTCTGTTTGCGTGCGCACACCAAACACCGCGTCGCTTTTACTGCGTGTGCAAACATCCGCGGTGGGAAAAGGACCCGGGTCGTGTTCCCAACCCAGAGCCCCATCCCACCTCCTCGGTGCGTCCCGAGGATCCTCGGAGGAGCCGAACGCGCAGAGCTCCACCGCGGAGCTCCCCAACGCTCCGGGAGCTCCCCCGGCCAGCCTGACGTGGGTGTCACCAGCGTCTCCCGCTGTCACTCCAGCTCTTGCTGGAATGGAAACGTGGGAAATAATTGGACGTTGCTTTGCGAAGGTTTTGAAAACAAATAGGAAAATGGAGCAGGAGTGGAGCAGGAGTCTGTCACGTGCGGGGCTTCAGACGGTGCTGCTGGGGCTTCTCAGGGTCAGGTAGAGGATCTCTTTGTGGAAGTTCGCTTGTGCGTTTACAAGGTGGAACAGGGTGAAAAAGCTGCTGTCCTCTTCATCCCGACCGCCTGCCAGGGCAGAGAAAACCATTTCCCAGCGGTTAGTGAAACTCGATGGTGTCCTACTCACGCTGTGAATCACCAGGCTCTGCTTAGATGGCACCTGATGGTGGGACAGCCGTGAAATGACACGCGAGACTCTCCAAAGTCCCTTCACCAGCTTGTCCAAAGACAGACAAGAACAACTGTGCTTTAAGACAGAGCTCTGTCCTACCCGAGCCGGTTCCTCTCACAGACACAGCCCAGAGGGCCCTCGAGCCTCATGCTCTGGTAGGACGTGTTTGGAAAGGCCGGTGGTGTCACCACCCATGGCACTAGGAATCTCTTGGACAAGAGATGGATGGGGCCTTGAGCAACCTGTCTAGTGGGAGGTGCCCCTGCCATGGCAAGATCTTTAAGGTCCCTTCCAACCCAAACCATTCTATGATTCTAAGAGAGACCAGTTAAAATTGACGTCTCTCCCAACGATGACCATTTATGGATTATTTCCTGTTACCAAACCACTCCAATGTTGCTCTGTTTGGGGAAGGAGGACAGGTTGTGTGTTGGGACACCTTGGTCTGTGCTAGCTCCCAGCTGGAGCTTGTCCTGGCTCCCAGAGCTGCGGGCTTACCGGACAGTACTGCCTGGAGCATGTCCATGATCATGTGAGCGAAGGTGTTCTCCACACACTGCAGGAAGTTGTTTCTCTCCCCTGGGGTGCTGAAAACTTTGCAGACCTTCTGCATCATTTTCACTGCCCAGTCCATGCAGTACAGCTCCTTCTCACAGACCTGGCAAACACAGGACATGGCAGAGACACCTTTTAGGAGGAGCGGCTGAGGAACCCAGGGGTGTTCAGGAGAAAAGGAGGCTCAGGGGAGACCTTCTTGCTCTTGACAACTCCCTGGAAGGAGCTTGGAGCCAGGTGGGGTTGGGCTCTTCTCCCAAGGAAAAAGTGACAGGACAAGAGGAAATAGCCTCAAGTTGCACCAGGGGAGGTTGAGGTTGGCCATGAGGAACAATTTCTTAGTGGGAAGGGCTGTGAAGGGCTGTGCCAGGCTGGGCAGGGCAGTGGTGGAGTCCCCATCCCTGGAGGGGTTTCCAAGCCGTGGAGATGTGGTGCTGAGGGCCAGGGGTTAGTGGTGCCCTGGCAGGGCTGGGTGGACTCCATGAGCTTAAAGGTCTCTTCCAACCAAAACAATTCTATGACTCTATGAGTAAGACTCTGTAAAAGGCAAGATTAAATCTTAGGATTAACTCTAGATGCTAATGAACGACTGGGTTGGTTTCAGCCACAGCCTGGGAAATCAGCGTTTGTTATGGGGACACAGAGGTGGTTGTTGAGATACTAATGGAGGAACTGCTCCACCTTTTGCTAGCGGTGCTTCTCCTCAAGGACAGGCTTGCTACCTTGAGGAGTTGTGCTGGGAAGGGACCAGAGGATGGAGGAGTACCAGGCTTCTTGCTGGATTTACTCCTGGTTTGTAGGAGTAGGTAGGGAAAGAGTTTTCAAGCCTGGGAAAGTAAATCTGGGGTAAAGATCCAAAAGACCAGAGCCTGTTGTGTTGAGTACTCACCAAAATCAGGAAGACCATGAGTCTGGCTAACTCGACAGCTCTGCCGTTCACAGCTTTACTGGCCATGAAGGTGAAGCAAATGTTGTTTCCACTCAGAATAAGCAGCCGAGCGTTGTTCTCCATGAGCCACTCCCGGGGAAGAACTTGGTAATAAAACAGAGAGAGTTTTAGTGATCCTTGAACAAAAAGAACCAGGTGCCACAATAATGCATGTATGGATGCGTTGTTGACCAAGCAGGATTTGTGAGGGGGACACCCTCTGGAATAAAACAGCAGCAGTGAAGTCATCTGAGCAGTTCCTACTGGCAGCACAGTCAGAGCTCCTCACCACAGCTTCTGCGACACGACCTCACCCAGTGTAGCCATTAAGAGTGGTCAGCAGAATTTTGGCTTGAATAGACGTTATGTTTCCAGCTGACACAGCTTGGACAGCGTTCCCTTGGGAATAAGACTTGACTTGTAAAGGTCTGCTGGGTTCCACAGCGGGGAGAGCCAGCCGGAATTTGTGAGCAGCACGGGGTTCCCCTCACCCTGGCTGCTGCCTGGCTTCCCAGTGTAATGACTTTCCCAGTTACACCACAGTTACTGGGAGGAGAACCACAGGCAGCTTCCCAAGGCACCTCCGCCTCCCAAACACTCGTATTGCCAGGTCTGGAGGACATGGGTTTATAATCCTACGGATTAATGATAAAGGCAAACCCACACCTGAGAGCTCATCCACCAGGCTGATAACGTCATCTGTTGTCCATTCTCTAGCTTCAATGTCGTAGAGCAGTTTGATCGCCTCCGCCAGACCCTTCAGGCTGGTCTCATCCGTCGGGCCTTCTATCATTTTCTGCCAAACCACATGTCCTGAGCAACAGATTAATCACAACTGCTATTAAATGATGAAGGAATATATTTTTTTAAGACAAAGAAGATGCTAAACTGGGCCCTAGAGCAGAGCCAGAGGAGGGGGATTGGGGTGACAGGGAGATTTTTTCTGCCCGTAGGAATAGTGGCAGTTGCAGCATGAATCAAAGGGCAGTTTAAAGCAAACCCAGGTCTAATAATTAAGTGAAAAACTTGCTTTCCTTCAGGAAACAGATGCTTCTTTGAGGTGCATTTGGAGGAGAACGGAGGGGGAGAGTGGGGGAGAATAGAGGCACAGAGGCGCAAGTCCGTCACTTGAATTATAACTTCTACAGTTATATATACACACACATACACAATTTATGAATTTTATGCATGTTGGTGAGGACTGGTTAGGCAAAACATTTTTTTTCTAGGCAATACGATTGCATTTCACTTGCATAAAGCTTGCAGCAACGCTGCATCCTGCAAGGAAACCTCACTCTCAGGGAACAAACTACAAAATTAACCCTCCCCGACTACTCGCCATCCAGAGAGGACACTGGCCCGAAGATGATATACAGCAGCCGAGCCTGATTGACGATGGGCCACGGCTTCAAAATACGGGTCAGCCAGAAGGCAGAGTCGCTCCGATGGATCCAGTGGTTCAGCAGGACGCTCCGGCAGTACAGCCGGATCCGCAGCTCCAGCTTTCGGGCGCTTCCTGGGGTAAAAAAGTGGAGATATGATGAATCCATTCAGCCTCGGGCAATACAGATTATCACCTTTTTTTTTTTTTTAAGAGAAAGAAGGATTTTCTTAAAGCTGCCCGAGATCATCTAGGGGGATTGAATTCAATTCTCTGCTGCTGCTCCTGAGCCTGGCTTGTTTGGATACATTGCGCTGATTCGGGCTGTGGAATCTGTCCATGGAGCCTCTAGTACCTTTCTGCAGCAGCTCATGTGGGTCTTCTTAGGCCCTCAGCTGTGCCGGTTTGGTTTCTGGTTTTTGGCATCAGTAGGGGAAACGGGAGGAAGTGTGTGTGTGGCTGTGTATAAAGCGTTCCACAGAAACACCCGGGGCTGTGCCGGGTAACGTGAGAATTTCTCGAGAGGCGTGTGCCACGTCAGTGCTGCGGTTCAGAAATGTCAACCCAGCCCTTTTGTTGCAGCACTTCACCTCTGTGTTGGTCCCTTCCCCGCTGATTTCGCTGGCACTGGTGTAAAGGAGGAAGGATTCATGTCCACGTTACCGTTTATGCATAACTTATACATTGGTTTGATAACGGAATGAGCAAAAAACCTCTAAGTGCCTCTCAAGACAACTCTCTCCATTATGGGATGGGTGTCGGAGACGAAAGCACGTATCTTTGCTTTTGGTGAATTAAAAAATAGCTGCATTCATCTACAGGAAGGCCAAGTGTTTGCTTTAGAATGCCCAGGTTCTGTGTAACGTGGGAGCTGACGGCGCACACAAGTCAGGAAAGGATGGGTGCTACGAGGCTCAGCTGAGCAAAAGCACTCTTGATTCCAGACACACTTTGTCTGCAGTAATCATGACCCATTTTCTGGCTTCTCCATGATAGTGCATTTTGATTCTGTAGGGCTTCTGTCTGCTTTGGTGATTACCTGGTTTGCTGCTGACAACTGTCTGCACCTTACGGGGTAAATTGCTCAGCTCACAGAGGAAGTTGAAAACTCGGTGGCACTCGCGTTCATCCCAGCCTGCTGTTAGGATCTGAAGATTATAAAAAAACAGGGGTAAAAATGAGTAGATTGAGCCACGGATTTAGATCACAGTGCCATCTGTCATGAGAGATCAACACAAAACCCATCGTGCAGTCTCAGAAGAGCAGAGAAGGAAGGTGCCGTACCTGGAGCCTGCCCAGCATCTCCGTGCGGAGCGTGGGGAAGCCGTGAGCTGCCACAGGGGAGCTGCACGTTGTGGCAGAGGTTGTGCTTAAGTTTAGTGCAGCCCAGAATCGAAAGCCTCTAATGGTGTTCACTACTCAGGGCCACGCTCTTATTTCTGAACCTTATGTGGAAAAGTACGCGGAGGTGTTTGCTACAAAGACAGCTGTGCCGGCACAGCTGAGGATCTGAACCTCCACGGAAGGATAATCACAGTTTTTATCAAATACTTTAACGCTGCAGAAGACACCGGTACGCACAAGTTTCTAGGACTTCAATGCATTTAAAACATGCTCAAAATGCCTGCTCTTCCAAGAGAGAATGTGTTTCTGTATTTCTTTTTAAACAATATAAAGGCTCTGTGAGGGCAACACCAACACTTCCCAATCAAACATCTCATGCAGCATCAAACAGGTCCCGCCCTGGGTGGTTTTCTGTGGATTTGCAGTCCCACCACTGTCCATAAGCTGTGGGTTGCTGAACTCATCTGTTTGACGCTGATTTTTACGTTTTTTAAAATGAATCCTCACCACAAGCTAACCAAAATATTCCGGGGTGTGGGGTGTATAGATGGCTGTTCACTTCTAAAGTAAACCATCCTGCTCTTGATTCGTGAATTTGAAGCTGTGTAATAAAACGCTCCCTTTCTCCCATGTCTTCTTAGCTAATAAATTGCTAATCAACATCCAGACAGGTTGGTCATGAAATCCAGACCAAGGAATTCTCCAGAGGCAAATCAGCAGCTTTACCAACCAGAAAGGAAACTCAGAGAACTGTGTGAATAAATACCTTCCCCTCTGCCCCGCAAGGCTCAGAACAATCTTATACTTCTAAATACCTTGCGAAAACACAGGTTAATTCAGAAAACTACCTTAATTTTCTTTTATATTTGTGCTACTTGCCTTCTCTCCCCAAAGACGCCGTACCTGTAAGAACACCCCGTAGCACTGCAACCCCAGGCAATGCAAAGGACTCGCACAACCGTTCAGTTTAAAACAGGAAACCTGCAAGAGCAAAACACCAGGAATTTATCTCAGCTGGCCAGAAGCTGACGCCTGCCCCTGAAAATTCTCCACGCTGCTTTCGTACATCAATACTCGTTAGCCAGATTCAGGATTCCCTTCCTTTATTGTGCAAGGAAACAACGGTAGGGCTTAGCGTGAAGATCAAAACTGGGGCCAACCAAATGTGGGGAAGGTCTCCAAGAGCCACCCTGTTTTCAGGAGAGCAGAATTTCTGTGGAGGGCTGTGCTCCTCCACTGCAAAATTAATGCAGCCCCTAAACTGAGGACAAGTTGAAAGCCCCTGCTCGCAGAATGTGAAATCTCCTTGTGTTCAACGTGCTGGCTCAGCTTTTTCTGTCGTTGTTCAAAAGAGCCCGATTTCAAATCGATACGTTCATTAGGCAGTCGCAAGAAACGCCGGCAAACAGCGAAAGGCAAGAATTCAACTCTCCAGGGCAACCGTCTGACGGACGTGGCTTTGGAAAGGGTGAGGGACAATTTGAAACACTGCTGAGAGGAGCGGGAACTTACTTCTGAGAGAATCTTGTGGGTATACTTCAGCCTGTCTTTGGTGGGCAGTAGAAGCGTGCATCGTTTCAGCAACAGCCCTGCGAATGGAACGAACAGAGGCACGACGGTGAGCACACGCGTGGCACAGACGTGACGGAAAGCTGAAGCTTTCACGTCTCACACAGCGGCGAGGAAACGCTGCTGCTGCGAGGCGAGAAGGGCAGCGGTGAGGAGCACCTTCTGCTAAAGGAATGTTGTCAGGCAGTAGGTTTCCTGCGCCATAACTCCTTTATAGCTTTGTTTGAAAGTCGCTGGTAGTCGCGGTTGGGGCCCTGTTAAAACGACCGTATTGGTTTTAGAATTACAGCTGTTAAAAATGCTGGAAATAAATGTTACTTGCGGCACCTCTTTGAGCAGGACCCCGGGGAACGCTGGTTTTCCCCTTACATCATGGAAAGCCAAGCTTCCAACATTTTTTTCAAGATAGCCACATGCTCTAGAAAGAAAATATTCCAAACTGCGTTCATGTAAAACATAGCAAAGAGGTGAAGTGATTTTCCTGCCCAGGACTGACACGGTGCATGCCTAGGATGTCCGAGTCCAGGGTTCACGGCCGTGGGGAACAGCTGTTTGTTAAGCAGCATTTTTTTCTACACTACTGACAGTAAACGGGTTAGGGCTTGCTCTTCAAAAATTTAAATCAGAATTATATATACATGTATATATACATTTAGTGAACTAGTCAAGAAATCCGCTGAAAAGCATGTACTTTACTGGGTGGGGAAAAAAAAAAAGGGTGTTTCTTTTTTCTGAATTGTCCCAGAAAATGCAGAACTTCTCCAATGTCAAAAAGCACTTTGTGCACTGGTGGTTCTATGCGGCCTCTCCCCATATTCAGAAGTTCTGTCGTGACAGACATCACCTCATCGATAAATGCCAGCCGTCTATTCCTCGGCCTCAGACACGGTCCAAAGCTCAGTCGAGCCAATTTTCCATTGACTAGACGAGATTTTGGAAAGAAGTCCCTGAAGAGCGGTGGGAGCTGGTCAGGCAGCTGGAGTCCAGCCACCGGTGCAGGGAGGAGTGACAAGGGCTGAGCAAAAGCCACCACTCCTGGTTTTGCAGCAAACAGGACGGAGCCACCATCACGTGTAACTCAAACAAGGATTGGAACTGTGGCCCCGTCACCAGTGGGGATTTTACCACGGGCCTGAGCGGGGCCAGAGCCCCCTGAGTGTGAGTGAGATTTCTGCAGCCCCTGCTCGGGCTCTCTCAGGAAGGAATTTTTCCCATGGAGTCTGCTCTTTTCCTGCTGTAAAGTAAATATTGATCTTGCAACTGACCTCTTAATAAAAACATTCTCTGGAGCTTTCCACCGATGACACAGATACTGCCAACGATCTTTCTGTTCTGAGCATGTCAGGGTTTTACTGCTCAGCCTGTGATTAGCGGTGGGTTCACACCTACATTTCAGTAACGAGTTGCCATTTTCTATGAGGTTACTACCGAGCCCTAAAGAAAATGAGCAGAATAACCAATTCCGACCATTTTCTTTTTTAAAGAACTGAAGGGTTGCAGGCTTCATTGAAAAAATAAACCACTAAGATTCTTTTAAGACACCTCCAAACCCACATGGATCGCCTGCAAGAGGAGGCCTCTGGTCTCAACGGCTTTAGCAGCATTCCTTTACCTTCTGCACGCCTTTATTTACTGTCTTAAGTTCAAACCATGCTTAGAATTCTGTACCTAACCACACTCTATTTCTCTGCCAGATAAAAAGTGGGATTTTTTTATCAGAAAGCTAGCAGCAAATAGATATGGAACAGATTATGTTTTAAATTTAATTTGCCTCTTTTAATTTAACTCAGTTTTTCTCTGACAGGATGCTTTAGAATGAATGAGAATCAATTCCTTTTAAAAACCCTCAGAAGAGGTAAAAAGGGAAGCGAGGCTGTACCACACTCCTCCTCACCACCCGCCCCACGCTCTTCTGACCCAGATCTCTGCTCTGCTGGGCCAGAAGAGGCCTGAGCAGCCAAACGAGAGAACAAGTGACTCTCTGCACCCAGAAAGGGTTTGGTGAGCGCACAGTAAACCACGCCAGTGAGAGCACAGCGTTCTCACCCTGCCTTAGCAAAGAGTGAGGAGAATGTGCCCTCCGTGCCCATTTCGAGATGCGCCCACCTCGGCGTTCGACACAAAGCGCCAAGGAGAATGCTCATTGCTGATGGCTGATAACGCTTTGGCGACGAGCATGAGCCTTTCCTCAGAAGCAGAATATGATCCACGGCACAGCTCCAGTTGCCTTCCTGATGGCAACTGGTGCTGGTCGCTTCCGAATCAGGCTGGGTTTGAGAAGTGCAGCTGCATTTCCCAGCCTGAGGAATGAAGGCAACTGTGGAGCAACGCTCCAGGCCGGCCAGCCGGGCGTGGGGCTTGGGTTCCGCGGCAGCTTCTAGTGCTGTCCAAAGAAATGAAACCTGGAAACACCTACCATGGAGAGCTGATCTTCTGCCCAAACCCTGCTTAGGAAGAAGCAGACACAGAGGAGGGAGAACATACAGGGTGATTTTTTTCCATAACTACAAGGTTTTGGAATTATTTCAGGTTATTCCTCCCGCCTCCCCCAGCAGTTAATGGTATTTGCGTGGCCTGTTTGGCACAGGGAGGAACTTTGCTTTCTGAGGGAGCTGCACAAATGATCTGGGCCATGTCTTCAGCATTTTACCGCTCGATGCGTGTAACAGAAGAAACCTTTTAACTGAGGAATTTTGGTTCTCCTCTAATTGTTACCGTTTGCATTAAAGGATCACCTAGAGATTTGTAGTGCTCTACAACAGAGGATCCTTCTCTCTTGCCAGGTAGCTCAGGGTTATGAAAGTCTTGTAATAAGAGCCTTCGGTTTCCTGACGGAGTTGAGATGTAATTAAGAAGGTGGCTGCTGATGGTTTTCGACACCATGCTCAGCATGCTGATGTCCCTCACTGAAAATGCAAAACCCAGGGTACTTGTCAATTTTTCCTGCAAGAAAAATGCTGGTCACTAGGCAATAACTTTATCTTACTTCAGAAAATAGGCCAAGAAATAAGATTTACAAATAAAATTTAATTACTGTTTATCTCCTTTGCCAGCAAACGGCAGTAATTAGAAATTGATAGATCTAAGGAACACGTTTCACACATCAATAGGCAAAAACCACTTCAGCGAGCTTGTAATTTAAATTTTGGTCGTTCGGTTCTTCCCACATAAAAGCTGCAAGTTCAGAAAAGTGACATAAAATGACTTAAAACTAGCTAAAAGCTAAAACATTTTAAATGAGAGTGGCTTTTCCTAAATGGAAAACCCTCACGGTAATTTTCAGACGCTGGAAGCAATACCTTTCTCCTCCAATTCTCACCTGGGAGGTAACTCAGCACCATCTGGAAGATCTCTAGTGGAAGCGCCTGAAAATATCCAAGTGCTGACAGAGACTGGGAAGCCGTGTCCAGGCTGCTGCAGAGCTGTCTGGAGTGGCGCTTGCTGCGGCGGTGCTTCTGCTTAGGAATCATGGTGTAGCTGGTCCTCACCGTGGATTTCATTGTTCTGTCAGTCCCGTAAATGTAACCTGGAGGGAAAAGTAGGAAAGTCCTTTTTTTCAGAGCAGGAAAATACTCTACCCAAAACTAGGCGGTGGGGAAATCACTCCCTTGCAAATGCAGCGCTGGAGGGTGATAAATTGTTTGAATTTAGTGCAATTTACTGAGTAATCTTCTAATTCCACGTCTCAAAGAATGGAGCGTTCGGCTCATTTTAGAGGAGGAAAAATTAAAAGCACCACGTCATATTTGTGGGACATTAGAAAGTTAGGAAA
Organism: Eurystomus gularis; assembly: GCA_013400335.1. Lineage (NCBI taxonomy): Eukaryota > Metazoa > Chordata > Aves > Coraciiformes > Coraciidae > Eurystomus > Eurystomus gularis. Next base: position 98,508 of record VZZY01020930.1, read on the forward strand.
ATAGTTCTAAAAGGAAGATCTCGAGGGAGTCCACGCGATGGCACAAGCTATGGTAATTAACAATATTCTTTTACCATGTTACACTAATTATTCAACAGAATATGCAAAAGTTAAAAGGACGTTATTGAAATGATGGTCGCGCTGGTTCCTTTAGAGTGATAACTACTTACATGCATGCTTGCATATGACCAAAAAAAAGATTAAAAATAACAAAATGATGCTTCAAACCCTTTCTTCCTGCGGCGCTGAAGTCGATACACGCCTTAATTCCATACGATGACTCTATGTGTGATATAAAAACAAATTATACTGGATTGTTACCGAAAAAATTCAGTGCCAGGGGCCTTCCCAGAACCTTGAGGGACTGAGAAGTGAGGAGCTTTGAAAGGTCAATAAATACAGTCTTTAATTTTCGTTCTGGTTTCTGAGCCTCTAGAACCAGTACGCTTCCCATTGTCTGGCAACAATGAGAGTTAGTGATTCACTGCCTCCTAAAGTTTTTGTTGTTTTTTTTTTTTAACCGAGATTTTTTCACACTGTTTCTTGATTCCAGCAGCTGAGGCTTCAGGGACGTTGCCAAAGAGAGCGAGTGCTGCAGTATAATTACAAGAGCTGGCAGCGCTGGTAGGAACACAACTGGAACCCGTCCAAGCTGCAGTGCAACATCCCAGTTACCATCAGTGGGAAACGCACTCGGAGAATAGGTCTCATTGTTCCCTAGATTAAAAATTTACAAAAATTACAGCAAACAAGTTCCAAGCATCCTTCATATTTATTACAGAAGCACGCAAGCCAGACCTCTCCAACATGTCACTGAGCAGAATCGCCACATCCACAATGGAAGCCCTGTTTGTTCTGACAACTGGAGGAAGACGGGGCATTTAATTAACCGCGTTACAACAGGGTCTGCCTGACTCGGGCCTGGGCGCTGGATAGAGTTTGCATTGTGTGCTTAAGGAAGTCATACTTCACCGGAAGCATTTTCAATTTAGGTATGTACAATCCTAGCCAGCCGAAGAACCTTACGGTTTAAACTTTCACAAGGCTCACGAGCAAATGTCACTGCCTCTAAAATGAGGCTTTTACACTGCTCAGGCACAAGACAGAAAATGGAGGTAACGCCTTGAAGACCAATCAAGAAACCACCTACAGACAAACGTACGGTTATATGAAAAAAGGCTTATCTTCTAAAAGCAAAGAAAGCAATGTCTGAAGTCGGTGGGAATTTTATACACACAACTGGATTCCAGACAGCTTAAATTCCTTGTGTACAATACACAAAGCAGCTCCGCTCCTGTTTATGAACAGGGCACCACACATTTTGTTCAAGGCTAAAACCGATACATATTTCTTCTCCATGCTTCAGAAATAAAGCTGCAGCCCTGCGATATTTTATTTTCCTACCCTTCTCCCCTTACTCTCTTTAGCGGGACAATGCGGTAAGGATTTCTGGCATCTTCAAGTATTTTTTTTTAAATCTTACCTTGGCTCTGCAATTGCGTTATATGGAGGACAAAAATACTTCACCACAAGGGAGGTTTTCAGAAACACTCAGTCAATTCCCGTCTGTTTCTGTTCGATCCGATTGAAGTCGAATTGACTGCGGCTATTTTGATTTAGAGCAGAGCGAGATAAAATTAATGTACATAAAAATGAGTACAGGCAGCAAGTTTCAAAGCCAAAGCTCAGAGCCTTTACTGAAAGTTGCCATTTGCTTCCCCTTTGACTTAACGTGGTTTTTATTTCTTAGGGAGTTCAGCCAGAGCGGGGCAATGGTCTGTGCATCTCCATCTGCTGCTGGGATACCACTTGTTTAGAGAACTGCTTAATCCAGACTGGAAATTGAAAGGTAAATGTTAAATATTTAACAAGCTAAACTCATAATATTAGCCAAGAAGAGTCATCTTATTTGTTGCTATAAGCTAATGTGTTTACAAGGCAGAAAGCACCAACTTTCAGCCCGCCCTAGGATGTTTCTTGTCCTTAAGCAGTCGCTAAACTCCTGCTAATGGATGCACTTTTGTCCTGATATTTCTCTGAGCCCTGTGTTAACATTTGGCAAACATTTATTGAAAAGGTTGTTTACTTTGGAGATTGGTTTGGAACATTTCCCTTTCCCTGCCTCCTCACAAAGAGCATAAAATGAATTGCTTCAAATATTTAAACCCAACTGGGTTTTTTTTCTTTTTTTTTTTCTCCATTTTCTCCTATTTCCTTGTCAGTGCAAATAAAAATGTACAAGTTCAAGTGAGGGATGACAAACCTCAGAGCACCGAGCACAGCCATGGGGTTATGTCAGTACTTGTTACCCCCTGGCCTACACCTGCAGTTCACAAAAAAACATATTTTTATTTACACTGAAGGCTCTACATCAGATTGGTAGCTCAAACCAGTCCCGTAAGCATCTAAATTGGTAAATAATTGTGGCTAGAAAGCAAATCTCAGGGAATCCTGATCCCACGGCTATGGTGGCAGGGATTTCTTTGTTAAGGGAGGGCTGGCTTGGGCTTGTCCCTCAGGGGGGAAAACACCAGAACCTCCTTTTTTTTCCTCACTCAGGCTGGGTTTTCTCCGCAGACTGCAGTATTTGAGGGAACAGGTTATATTTGGCCTTTTACCTGCACTTTTGCATCAGATTTAGCCAGGCTGTGGACAGACCTTTAGGCCAAACCACCGGCTGGGCCACGTCCTCTGCGGCCCCTCTCCCTGACAGCCCGCCAAAATTGGGGTGAGAGAGCTGAAAATGGGGACCTACACCCCAAAACCTGCACTGGGGTAACAGAGAAGGTCTCTGGGTGGATGCCAGCTTACAGACAACACCTTTTGAGGTGGGTTTTACCTCAGGGACATCCCCTCCCTACAAATACTCCCTGGTCGAGGCCCCGGCCAGGGCTGGCTCTGAGGGGAAGGGAGGGAGGGTTGTGGGGTGAGCAGCCCCCGCTGCCTCCGGGGAGCACCACACGCCGCGTTCCTGAGGGGAAAAAAGTTAAAATACTTTAAAAAAAAAAAATTTATTATTTTTTAAGCATGATTTCAGTCAAAGGTCAGTACTTACTGGGGTTAGAAGGGGGGTCTGGGCATAGTAATGCAGAGAGGTGCACCCAGGTGGGCACCGGTGTTTGTGTGGGGAACAGCAATGTTTGCAAACAGGGAGAAAAATGAGATTAATGTCCAGGCGGTGGTTGGTTTTTTGGGTTTTTTTTGGGGGGGGGGGGGGGGGG
>VZZY01020930.1:101744-130821 GCA_013400335.1 Eurystomus gularis
GGGCCGATGGTGGCCGCAGCCCTGCCGGAGGGGAGAAATCACTACAGGCCACGGAAGTGTTTTATTCCAGCAGTGCTTTATTAGTATGCTTGATAACCCCGCCCCTCTCGCTGGGTTTTGTGCTAATTAGTTTGTAATAACCGTTTTCCCGCCTTTTCGCCCTACGCGGAGGAGGGTGGCGGGGAGCCGGGAAGGGCGGGCCTCGCGCGAGGCTTTCCCCGCCCTCCTCATGAATATTTAATCAGCGTGCCCGCGGTGAGCGCGGTATGGCTCCGCCCCCCTCATTAATAATTAATGAAGGCGGCCCTTGGGCCTCCATTTTGGTGGGGGCAGGCGGTGGCTGCGAGGTACCGTGGGCCCCAGGCCCCAGGCCCAGGCCCAGGCCCAGGCCCGGCCTGGCCTAGGCCTCCTGCCCAGGCAAGGAGGGGTAACGGGGCTCCCCGGCGCGGTTTGGCGTCCCCGGGCCATGCCCCGCCGTGGGGCCGGAGCGTGAGGTGCGGTGGGGCCTGTGTGTGGACGTCCTCAGGGTCGGGTCTGTTCACAAGGGTTTGTAGCGACAGGATGAGGGGTAGTGGTTTTAAGTGGAAAAAGGTTGGATGTTAGGAAGCAGTTCTTGAATATGGGGGTGGTGGATCACTGGGACAGGTTGCTGAGGGAGGTGGTGGAGGCCCCATCCCTGGAGATGGTCAAGGTCAGGCTTGATGGGGCTCTGAGCAACTTGGCCTAGTTAGAGATGTCCCTGCTTATTGTAGGGGGGTTGGACTGGATGGCCTTTAGAGGTCCTTCTGGGCTGTGAGTGTTGAGATGGGGCTGTAGGACGTCTCTGTGGGTTACTGCCCTGTCCTACAGCTGTAGGCCTTCTCTGTGGGTTGTTGCTGTGACTTGGAGCTGTCAGTCTTCTCTGTAGGTTCCTCCTGTGGACCTGGAGCTGTAGGGCTTCACTGTAGGTTGCTGCTGTGAGCAGATCTTGGTGTGTCAACAGCTTGCGTTGAAGCACAACCCCCATGTTCTCCACAGTTGTTTCTGTGTGAGAGCAGGCCCACCAAACCCTGCAAGGAGGTTGGAGCCAGCTGGGGTCAGGCTTTTCTCCCAAGGAACAAGCAACAGGACAAGAGGAAACAGCCACAAGTTGCACCAGGGGAGGTTGAGGTTGGACATGAGGAACAATTTCTTAGTGGGAAGGGTTGTGAAGGGCTGTGCCAGGCTGGGCAGGGCAGTGGTGGAGTCCCCATCCCTGGAGGGGTTTCCAAGCCGTGGAGATGTGGTGCTGAGGGCCAGGGGTTAGTGGTGCCCTGGCAGGGCTGGGGGAACGGTTGGACTCTATGAGCTTAAAGGTCTCTTCCAACCAAAATGATCCTATGATTCTATTATATCATCTTCATGAGGAAAAACATGACCCAAAGCAACAGTGCCAGGCCCTGGTGTTTGCTAACGTCAAACCAGAGCTTTGCACAGCTCTTGTGACGTGGTGCGGGACGAGCTTACACAGGACCGTGAAGCCTGCATATTTATTACATAATTTATTACACTGCAGCGTAAAGATGTCACAGCGCTGTCCGTGTGCTGTAATGTATGTCTTGGAGCAGAGCCGTGGTGTTGTAGAAGGAAAACGTGGCACAACACTGGCTGCAAATACTGTTAGCAGAGGCTGTGCTACAATAAGTGGTTACAAATTGCTGTGAGACCATTAAATGCTGCTGCGTTATACTGAAAAACAGTGTTCTTTGGTGCTGCGATCATGGGAAAACCATGGCAAGAGGCTGTTCTCTGGCAGAGCAGTGAACAGTTCCTGTTCGCTGACAAACTAATTTTTAATTTCTTTTTACAAATTCAGCTTCCAAAGTAGCTGAGGATCAGTCACTATTTCTCCTGGGGATAGTAACTGAAGCTCTCGGGAGAGGTTTTCCTGGTGCTCCGAAGGCAGTTCCCATACGATGGCAGCAGAGGGCTGCAGCTGGTTGGAAGGACTTCCCCAGTAGGTTACTTTTCCCCAAAGACTTGTTGTTGTTTGGTTTGGTTTGGTTTGTTTTTCTTCTCTGGAACTTTATTGCAAGAACTTCTCTCAGTGAAAATGAAAGAGCAGCAAAGCAAAAGTCCACCCCAAATATCACGACATGGCATCATCTGAACGCTGCTGCTTGAATTAATGGCTGGGAACGCTGTGATGCTGCAACCATGCTTGGAGTATTTTTGCTGAAAAGATAAATCAGACAAGTTTGCAGAAAGAATGTGCCTCCGAGGTGTTTCTGCATCGTCTGCCTGTACAGTTGAGCAGGCAGAGCCTAAAGACTTACGTTGTCCCTGTTTCTTTTTCCATCTAGGAGGCGGCTGGCAGCACCTGGAGTATCTCCTCATGCAACCGCATTCTGCATCTACATCCTCCTGTTGCACACAGTGAGGTCTTGTCCTCCTCACCCCCAAGGCCTCATCCTCCTCACCCCCATCACCAGCTGCCTGGTTTCCACCTCTCTGTTCCACCACACAGGAGCTGCGTTTCAGGAATGCCAGGGTAAAGAATTTCAGACACACACTTGTCCGTTTATGCCAATATCAATGTTCATTTATACCAGTATTGATGTTTCTAGTACCAGATACCGTTGCTTGGGGAAGGAATGTAATAAAACAGGGTAGATACGGAGTCTCCTCCTCCTGGTACGATTTTCTGGAGCCTGCCAGTGGTTTAAGGGTTTCCCAAGTCTGAGGCTCTCGTGTTTAATATGCAGCGGTGGACCTATAAATACATCTAACTACTTAATGACTGGCATAATTAACGATAGTAACAGTGGCACCGAGTTCTGCGGTTTAATTGCGTTGTGTGGTAAAAGTATTATCTGGTGTTTGCTTTAAATTGGTTGAATGAGTCACAGTTGGGTTGTTTTTTTTTTCCCGTTTGAGGCCCTGTAATCCAGTCAGTGTTTGGAAACTGCTGGGAGATGACGGGATGAAAGCTAATAAGGAAAAAGGTACAATTGAGCAGTTATAAACGATGGTGACGGTTCTGCTGGAGCGCTAACTGCTTATTCTATGCATGAGTGGCCTTGTCTCGTGTACCTAATTTATCTGCGCCCTGCCTACACCGCCCGTGTGAGCAGCCTTATGTAAGTGGTAAAAATACCAACCGTGGCGCTGCCACCGCCAGTGGCAGAAACGGTGGCAACATGAAATGATGAGAGCGGGGCTGTGATGGGGTCAGTGTTCCACAAACCTGGGTTTACACGGCAGACAACGGCCAGTGAGATTTTTTTCCACAGACCTCAAGCACGTTCAGCATCTGAACCCTGTAGGAAGCCAGGAGGTGGCTGTAAATACACCGAAGCCGTGTTTGAGCATGTCATTGAATTCTTCTCCAAGGGCCCTGTAGGCAAGACCTAAATCTTTTGGTGCTGTTAAACGAGCACAGTTTACAGTCGTTATTTCCTTAATCCCGTGTATAATTTTCAGGAAGAACACAGGAGAGCTCTGCCGGCAGGAGCAGCACCTCCCTTGAAGAGCTGGGTGCAGATAGGGTGGTAGGGGTGGCTTAAGAGGAAAGTGGGGAAGCTTTTATGGGTGGGGTGGGGAATGGAGAAGGCCTTGGAGGCCCCATCTCTGTGCCTGGACAAACTGCATCTGGTTTTGCAAGGGAAGGATCGTGTCTTGCTCCCCTCCTTCCTCCTCAGCCTTTTGCATTTTCCGCTCCGGGGGCAGGAGGTATGTGCCAAGCCTCCCCAAATTAGCCCCATATCTTACTTATTTAAAGTTCTTTTTACCTTTATTTTAGACACTCCTTGTGTCTTCGGCTCTTCCCTGCCACCGCAAGGGCTGGGTGTAAATAACGAGGAAGCTGGAAATTCTTCTCTGGTTTGTTGAATTGAGCCGGGGCATTAAAAGAAAGCTCCAAACGTGGTGGGAGTCAAAAGAATGCTGGAAAAATGGCACCGCTGGGGCCAGCACTTAGAAGGACATGTCTAGTGCGCTGTAAACATTACACAATGGAAATAATAATAATAAACACGGAGAACAGGGAAGGCTGAAATGGGCACGGCAAGGAGGTGGGTGGGTGAGGTGGATGCAGAGGTGCAGGTTTGTGCCCTGTTCATCCTTCGTCAAACATGAAAGGCTTTCTGCGTGTCAGCATCGTTCCTCTGCCGTTACCAAATCCCAGCTGAGGATCTGGCCTCTGGGTTTTCCAGTCTGCTCCTCCCTTACAAATATTCCTTCTACTTTCCAGCTTTTCTGCGTCTTCCAGTTTTGCAGAGGAATAGAGACCGGCACAAAAAAAAACAAGTGGATTACTAAGAAGTCATTAGCAACTCAAATCGAGTTCCTCTGGTTTTCTGAAGAGCTGCGCGAACCTGTCAGAGTGTAACTGGTGCTCTTCCTTTCTGCTGCTTTTTAAGATGCAACGTTCAGCCCCAGACAGATGGGAACCTGTCAGCACAGCACGGAGATAATTACCCGGTTGAGCCACAGGAAGCTTCGTAGCAGATAGATAGGAAGTTATTGCAGCCAATATCCCTCTGCTTTATGATCTTACTGGTTTCTCAGGCTGAGCATATTGGTAGGCCCTAATATTCCTTTGAAGAAACACCAAGAAAAGCCTCGTTTCCGTAGGGATGCAAATTCTCTTCAGAGCTGCAGAGCTTGCAGAAGCCAAGTCCTGTCTGGAGAGGGAAAATAATCCGGCCTGCAGCAGAGGCATGGAAATGTCAGGAAGGTGCAATGTCAAGGGGTAGCATAAACGTTTAAAGGAAGTAACCCGATGATCTCTTCAGGCTTCTGTCTTGCTCCTCACTGCTGCATGTTGAGCAGTCCTGTGTTCCCAGCACCAAAGCTCGTGGCACAGGCTCTTTCTTGGAAGTTCACATACAAACTCGTGCAGCTTTATTGCTGTCAGACACCTCCAGGCATCGCTGACTTGCTTTGCCAACAGCAGGAGCTCTCGGAGCTCTTCCTTTCTTTGTGGTCTGTCGAGTCAGCCCCACCTCCTGCAGCTAGAAAGGAGTTAAAAAATTCTCACCCTGGGTTTTCTTATTATTCTGTAGGGCAGCAGGCTGGCAGAGTTAAAAATCCTTCTGCAGCAAAGCGGAGTCATGGAAATAACCCTTGGGAGCAGGCACCAGGAAGCCAGGAGGTACTTGCACGCGGCTTGTCACAGAGCATGAAACCCGCTATTGTTCTTAAAAGAAGAGAAAACTTGCTCTTTTCAGTACTTAAAAAGAAAACGAATGTAAAAGGCTTTATTTTTTCCTTGTCACAGCTATCCTGCGATTTTATTAGTGACGTATTTTGTGCAGAGGAAAAGGGCTTTACGCGCATCCCGCCAGCACATGCTGAAGATTTTGTCAGGTTTTAAAACAAGTAACAAAACCACCTGTCAGTTTTTGTAACTTCAGTTCAAATTGACAAGGGGGCCAACAAAATTCAGTTCAGTTTCCCTGCGGAAGAGGAAAAATTGCTGCCTGCTCTGTCCCACTTGATAAACAATCGGGATTTGTTGTGTGAAAATGAGAAGGAAATAAAAATAAACCCCCGGCCTCTGGAAAATTTTCAGGATGTGAACTGAGTTCACAGGTTCTTCCTTTTGTAATGAGAAAGTTGTGGGAGGAGATGAAGGTTGTTGCGGCGATGCTCTGGTGGTGGTTGAATGGAAATGTGCAGGTGTTTGTGCTTCCTTAGATCCAGCCTGTGAGCCGAGCCTTTCTTGGGAGCCGCGCTGATAATTATCACGCTACAGGATGCCACCCTCTCATCCTCCCCTCTGCCATTTCAGGGAGCAGCACAGAGCTTCAGATAGTTATTTGTGGTGGCAGAAACATCTCCTGAGCCGTTCGAAACCCGGCTGGCAGATGTGTGTAGGGTGGAAAGAGAATCTGCAGGGGCTGGCGAGGCAGGGGGTGGTGGTGGTGGCAGCGTCGCGGCAGTTCCAGCAAAGCCTTTGGGTCAGGAATTCTATAATTTGGTCTGATTAAGGGATGGAATAGCTGGGGTGTGAGGCAGAGAAGTGGGGGACGTGGCAATGCATTTCCCTTAGCTGAAGGCGACAACAAAAAAACCTTTTTCTCATACCCATAGGCCAGAAATGTATTTTATGTAAACTAATAAAATTGTCTGACGAAGATAATAAAAGCAGCTCCCTCCCTCAGGCCAGCTGTGAGATTTCTGTGTTCCAGTCGAACAGATTGACCACCGCAGCTCCCGTTCCTGATCTCTACAGCTGACTTGAGATGATTTCTGAATTCTTTTAATGAGTGCAAGAGATGGAAAAAACCAGCTGCTGAGATGGACACGTGTGATGCCTGCAGTCACCTTAGTAAGTAACCTTAGTAAGTAATTCCACCTCACCCTGAAAACACCTTTCCCCTGAGCATCTCTTAAGTATCTTACCAATATTTGCAAATTATTTACAATTTGTTTGTGAGAAAGGGAATTATTCCTTCCTTTCTAAGTAAGGGGAGCTTATCAATGCTTATAAATACTTAAAGGGCGGGTGTCAGGAGGATGGGGCAAGTTTTCAGTGGGTGCCCAGTGGCAGGGCAAGAGCTAACGGGCACAAACTGGAACCCAGGAGGTTCCAGCTGAGCAGGAGGAGCAACTTGTTTGGTGTGAGGGTGTGGGCGCCTGGCCCAGGCTGCCCAGAGAGGTTGTGGAGTCTCCTTCTCTGGAGAGATTCCAAAGGTGCCTGGACACGATCCCGGGCCCCCTGCTCTGGGTGAGCTGCTGGAGCAGGGGGTTGGACCAGGTGATCTCCAGAGGTCCCTTCCAACCCCACCACGCTGGGATTCTGTAACCCAAAGCATAAAGCCATCTAACACACAACCAGGCGAGGACTTCAGTTCCCTGCTCGCAGTCGTAACCGAAGCTGAGTTCCACGGCCCTTGCCAAACGCCGATTCAGAGCCGTGCATCTATTTGAGACTTTATTCCACCGCCCACGGCCCCTTTTGTAGCAATCTGCTCCCTGCTTGCTTTCCGTGCTGTTAATTGTGGTTCAGCATCTTGTTGTACCTGAGCTTGCAGTTGCATTGCAGGGTATAAACCCCTTTATTTGCGTAATGATTGAAGTATTTTTCCCCCCGGTTCTGGGACGTTGTTTAGTATGAAAGCTATTTGTTGGAGAGCTGGCAGGTTTGCATATTTATATATTATAAAGTGCTTTTATGTGTGTGTGTATATATAAATAGAGAAAAAATATATATGTTCTAATTATATACCTGCTATGTCTCTGCTCAGAAAAATAGAACAAGGCATTGGGAGGGTAGAATTCTTTTACCACGTTTAAATTAACTTCTGCCTCAGTCTGTCTCTAACAAGGCTAATTTTCTCCTCTTGTAGCAGCAGGACCGAAGGGCTCCAGTTTCTGTGCTGCCTTGGCCATTGCTACCTGGTGCAGCCGTTGGCGAGGTACGTGCATGGAAAGCGTCTTGGGTAAGTCCTTGTTCTGGCCATGCCCTTAGCAGCTACTCAGGGTGTAACATGGAGCTACCAGAGCTCCCACAGGCATCATAGACTCCTAGAACGTGAGGGCTTGGAAGGGACCTCTGGAGATCATCGAGTCCAACCCCCTGCCGAGCAGGACCAGAGAATCCAGGGCAGGTCACACAGGAACACATCCAGATATCCATTGCTATCTCTAATTAATTGCAGGATGGGCCTTTTCCTACAGCCCATCATCTCCTTTCAGTGCCAGCTTGTTCATAATTTCAATGTGCAGTAGGGAAGGAAGCCTAAACATGGAGAGCTCAGAAAATTACCCGTAAAGTGATTTACATTTTGGAAAGAATTTGGTGCTGGTGCACCCAGTGCTCAGCCTGACTACTGTCAAAAGGTCAAATGGGCTGAGTAAACTTCACTGGTCCCCAAGAGAAGCCTGCAAAAAAAAAAATCTAAATAAGCTGAGCAGAATAAAGTGAGAAGAAAATTATAGTCTTGATTCAAAGCTCAATTACCTTCGATTTCATCCTAGGTATGTCCTGGGAATACCTCCTGATAATGATGTTTTATTACTAAGACAGAAAAGGATGTCTTAAAAAGAAAATCCTTGTATTCTTATAGCATCAATTAAAAGAATATAAAATGAAGATAATTCGCATCCTGCTTAGCATGTCACGTAACGTGGCCAATAATCCTTTGCATGTTGTATTCTGAAAACAAAGCAGTCCAAAAGGAAGATAGTTCTTTTTTAATATTAAGACTGTATTCCATGCAGATAATCCATAGTAAATACATTGCATTAAAAGACAGTTAAAGTGCCTTTAGTCCCTCAAAATAGTCCAACTGTGCTGTGAATTCAAGTATGCAGAAAGTAGGCCTTTAGTTACTAAGAGAATATTTTCTGATACGGGTCCTGCTCCTGCTGATGTCAGGAACGGGGGGTGAGCCCCCAGTTTTTGCAGGAGCAGAGCCAACCCCTCGCTGGTCTCTGCTACACCCTGTGCTGTGTTTTCCCCACTGCTGGTCGCAGAGGGGTGACCGAGGAGCAGACCCGTGATGTCATTTTCCACCAGACATCAGGTCTTCTGCCCAGACGATGTGCTCAGCAGGTACCACCAACTGCCAGGGATGGTGCTTGGAAAGAAAACGAGGAGCCAGAGCAGTTGTGGGGTGGTTTGCATCCTCCTCTAACCAGCCACGCTAATGGCCCCCGCCTGTTTTAGAGCTATAAAATACGCAGGTCAATATACACATGTACATTATGCAGAGTGCGAAGAAGCGAGCCCGGACACTGTGTTCAGCAGAATCCAGAGGAGGACCTCGGGCTGTGGCTGGAGAAGCCACGTCGTTAAAAGCAAAATCAAACTCTCTTTATGTCGTCGTCGCCGTTGCAGTGTTCGTGCTTCGGCGCTCACGACAGGCAAGATTAACCAGCATCTTGAGGTCGGAGTTACCCAGATGGGAGCGGGGCGTTGATTGGAGGCGTTTGCCCTAACAGTTGGACTTGGTCGTTTCCAATCTGAACGATTCTGTGATTCTCTGACACGGTGCAGCCAGTGTTACGCTCAAGCCCAGGCTCCTACTCGCCGTTAGAGCGGTACTTGTTGATGGTGAAGGTGTTTTTCTCCTAGATATTTCTCTTTCTGTCTTCTAGACACCATTGGACTTTCTGGAATTCAACAGACAACCTCTTCTCTTCCACCTCAAAGCCACGTGCAAAGAATATTCAGAACAGATTTCGCCCTGCTGACCTGGGAACTTCCCAGGTCTGAACGCCAGGCGCCCGGAGCGAGACCTCGCATCAAAAGGTAGGACAGAATATTTATTCTCCTCCTCGAGACACAGCATCTAAGGGCCTTCCTTCTCCAGGCTGGGCAGTGGGAGCTGCTGGTTGAATCCAAACCTTCAGCTCAGAGCACGCACATGGGCAGTAACTTCTCTGTCTGCTCTACCACGAGGACTTAGAGCTGCTGGACTGGAGCCGTTCATGCTCTACCTGACAATCCCCCAAACCATATTCCTCAGTGGAAGGTGGACCAAGCATCTGGTGCACAGCTACAGCCTGGTTTGGTTTGGTTCTTTCCTTAAAGGGAAAAAAAAAAACCCAAACCTTTTTCTTACTCCAGGTGCTCAGGACTTGGCATCTCCCCTCAGCCCTTCCTGTGCTGTCGTTATTCTCCACCCAAGTCTCTGATCCTCTCTGGAATCCTTCTAACATCCTGCAGTAACGCACCAGTGATTTACACAGCTCAATTCCACGCTACTTAAAGTCTGCTTTCTTTTAATTTCCGAACTCTTGGACGTCACCCTGCGTTTCTAGGGCTTGTAGGGGATGAGGAGTACCCACAACTTCCCGTTACTGCGTAGGCATGCTCCAAAAAACCGGTAAAAACAAGGCTGTTATTTGAAGAGTTAAATCTAGAGAAAATGCCTCACGGGCTCATAACCATTTCAAAGGAGTGTGTATCCTGGGCAAAAACTAGACAACATCCCTTTGAATTCTTTCTACTTCAGGGAAACAGGGGTGAAAAACCAGCCTTCCAGCCGAAAGCTTTATTTGGGGATAAAGTTGATCTTCAAAACATGTCCAAAGAGAGACCGTCTGGGCCGTAACGACTTGGCACGACTCGGTCTGACTTACCCCGTTGGAGCATTTTGGTGCCTTTGTGCCATAATAAGATGCAGCAAAAGTCTCCCTGGTGGCTCTGTATGAGAAAGTATAATCTGGGGTCTAAATGCCACAAAGCATCCATATTTATCTTTAATGGCTATATAAATTCAGCAGATGAGAAGGAAAACATTAATTAGACAGACCCTGCCTTTGGCAGTAATCACCACCAGTGACAGCTGAACCAGCCAGTGGATAAAATATGCACCAAACATGATTATCAGAATAAATAAGTGAGGATCAAGAGGAAATTAAAAAATTAAAAAAGGAGAAAAAAAAAAGCCCCAAGCAACCAACACGGTGGGGGCAAGAAAAACTTTACCTGACTTTGGACTCTCTTTTTTTTTTTTTTTTTTTTTTTTTTTTTTATATAGAAGCTTTTCTCAGTTTAGGGCCCGACTCTGCGGCTGGTGTCTGTGGAAGCAGGGTAGAGTATTTCTGTGGATTAGTCCTAAATTCTGACTGCACAGGAGGAGTAGAAAACCCTGAGAGGTCTCGTGTCGAAGGCCTTAGTTAGGGGCAGGTTCTGGAATCGCGATACACGCACGAATCCAGACCAGGGGCCTGTTGTGGACATCATAACATAAAAAAAAAAATAGAAAAAATGCCACTGACTTGAGCAGGCTCTGAAATCTCTGAGGTTAACAAGGTGGTTTTCAGATTTTCCGTGGTGTTATGACCGCTCTCCTTATTGATGTGAAACACCCACGAGTGAGCGTGGATTTGCGGCAGGATTTAGCCCGCGGGAGGACAGAGCTTTTTCTCCTGCTCTCTCCACATCCTCCTCCATCCAAACCTGCTCTGTCCCTCCAGATGAGCGGCCACGCTACCAGGGTGAGTTTTGAAGGGATCTGATTCTTTTTTACACGCTGCCTCCTTTAGGGAAAGGGTCATAATTAGTAATTTAGCAAAGTACTTCGATGCCAAAAAGTGCATCAGAGCCATTGGCTCACAAACATCCTGAAGGTGAATCCTCTGCAGGGTTTTGCCTTTACAACACTTCAGGTTTCCCTTTCTCCCGAGCAGGGGGTGGAAGCTGGGAGAAGAGGGCAGGGACTTGAAGCCCTGGTGGTGGAAGACCACCTGCAGGGTGAAAAGACAAGGGCTGAGCCATGAAGACAAAATTAAATGTCTCCTGCCTCAAAAGAAGGGGAAAGGGAGGGTGGAGAAAGGGACAGAGCTGGGGCAGAGGGGATGGGCGAGGGGGGGTGAGCCCTGGAGAACCACCCGCACCTCTCCTGGGCCACCACCCGCCTCTCCCTGCAGAGCAGATGAGGCAACCAGCCCGACGTTCCTGAGCGCAGGCAGGAATCACCCGTTTTGCTGCCCCCAAGAACCTGCAGCTTGAGGCAAAAGCGTATGTAGCCCACCCCGAGATTTCACCCCCTTTGCTGCCTCTGCTAAGGCTCCTGGTGGAGAAGGGAAGAGGTCAGCCCCACAGGGGTGGGAAAAGGCAACCACAAACCAAAAAACCTGCGCCAAACTGACTGTGCTTTTTTTTTTTCTACTGCCACATCCAGGGCTTCGGTGCCGGGCTGCAGAGTCCGATGTCCCAATGCACTGCCAGCGCTGCAGGCTCTGCTGTCCGGGGGGATCCAGGCGAGTCCAGCCTCACGGCGCCCTGACACCTCTTCAGATGCTCCATTGGGTCTTTTTCCTCTACTTGCTGTTTCTTTTCCAAGAGGGGAAAGACTTTGCAATAGAATAACAGAAGACTCCAGCACTTGAGACATGGGAGGTTGGAGATGTGGTGGGGGAGAAGCGCTCAGCACTGTTCTGCTTCCACAAAGCCCTCCTTCTCCTGGCTGGCCGGCTCCACCTCCGAGTACGTCGCGTGGTTGGTGTGATTTCGGAATTTCATGGCAGGCCAGTGATGTGGCCTTCGCTGGGGACAGAAACAAAGACCCGTCAGAAGCTGTGACAGAGCCTTTCACGCCAAGCCTGCGGGAAAACGGGGTAGGTGATAGGACAAGGGGTGATGGGTTCAAACTGGAAAGGGGAGGTCTAGATTGGAAATCAGGAGGAAATTCTTCACTCTGAGGGTGGTGAAACCCTGGCCCAGGTTGCCCAGGGAAGCTGTGGATGCTCCATCCCTGGAGGTGTTCAAGGCCAGGTTGGACGGGGCCTTGAGCAACCTGGTCTGGTGGGAGGTGTCCCTGCCATGGCAGGGGGTTGGAACGAGATGATCCTTGAGGTCCCTTCCAACCCAACCCATTCCATGATTCTATGAAATGAGAAACTCGGTCCTGAGACACAAACAGCGCTGCCTTTGTGAAAGCTTGACTTTTTATTAATAAAAACAAATATTTAAAAAATCCCTTTATGCTTAAAAGAGTTGGTTATAACACATCGACCTCACTGAGCTGGCCCACTCATGGAGAGCAGGGCAGAAACAGAAACTTTTAAATAAAATCTCACTTAAGTGTGTGTTCCTCACAGAGCAAGGGCGGCCCGCGCCTGGTCACAGTTGAGGCCACCACAAACACATCAGCTCCGTGTCCTCTCCGGGGGGACAACGGCGCTGTCCCTTCTCAGCCGTGCCTCCAGCTCTGCCCAGCGCTCGGCAGTGAACAGGACAGATGGAGGAACCAGAAACGCTCTAGGAAAAAGGCCGCGAGGGCTGGGGCTGAGGGCTCGGCCTCGCTCGCTCCCTCCGCAGCAGCTCCCGTGCCGGGGTTCAGCCCGCTGCTGCCTGCCTCGGGATCCGGCGCCGAGCGCTCGTTTGGCTTTTAACAGCAGATGGAGATTGCTGGACCCCCTGTCACTCCGAGAATTAAAATCCTCCGTTTAGAGCGTTTGCACCCCCCGTTTTAGCCAGCAGCTGATGGCGCAGCATCTATCAGCAAGGTCTGACAGTTGTAGTCAACACCATCCAGCTGGGCCGTTCAAAAGGCGGCGACTCGGTTACGTCACAGCTCCAGCCGAGCCCCGGGTCGTGTCGGCGGCTCGTGCGAGCAGGTGGAAGAGCCGACCCTCGTGTGGGGGGAACAGGAGATGTGTGAAAGGGAGCAAAATAAAACAGTGTGGGAGGGAGAGAGCCCGAGTTTAAACAGCATCGACTGGAGGGTGGGAGATGAGCTGTGACTGCAGGACCGTGAAAAGAAGCTTGGATGGGAACTCTACCGGCCCTGTCCGCTTTGCTCCGTGCGCTTCTCTAGAATGGCAGGATTTGTGTTGAAAAGAAAACCGGCCTGAGAGAAGGTTCTCCGCTCACCTCAATGAAGAACAGGGCAGCGTTGGAGGTGGGGTGGCTGTTGATGTAGATCCCGGCGAGGATGATAGCTGCAATGAGCAGCACAGCCAGGACGATCCCCACGATTGTCCCCGTGTGAATCGGGGCACCGGCGTTCTTGGAAGGAAGGCTGCTTCCCAGCCCTGCAAAAGAGGAGCCAGATGAGTCCTGAGCTGTGCTGAGCCCTTGGTGAAGGAAAAGCCGGGGAATGAAAGCAAGGTGAGACCTTCCTTGGTGGTGAGACGCTGGTTGCCCAGGGAGGTTGTAGGTACCCCATCCCTGGAAGTGTTGAAGGCCACGTTGGAGAGGGCTTGGAGCAACCTGGTCTAGTGGGAGGTGTCCCTGCCATGGCAGGGGGGGTTGGAATGAGATGATCTTTAAGGTCCCTTCCAACCCAAACCATTTGATGATTCTGTTTCCAGAGCTCTGCATGTAAACAGAGTGACTTCACCTATGACTGCCTGGCTCAATAGGTGGGGAAGAGGCACCAGAGAGCTCCCCGAGCTCCAGCATCTCTTTCAGATGGCAGCAGGGGCTGGTTTGAAAGAAGATGAACCCACCACCGTGCTGTAAACCTCCTCCAGTCCATGTTCTTTATATATTGGCTGCTCACCCGGCTAAAGAGCCATTAGCCATATGCCGAGAGGGGTCCTCAGCACCTCACCCAGAGCCCTCCCGCTTGCCCCGGTCCTCGGCTGTGAAGATGCACAGGAGCTGAGCGGGTGGCTGTGGTGGAGCTCAACAGGACACGACAGCCATCTGGGGAGCAACTGGGCTGACACTGGGAAGAGCGTGCATTTCAAAGGCCCTGTGCCTGCAAAGGAGCTGGTCCCGCGCCCAGTTTAGCCAGTTTAACTCCCCTGAGCTGCTTCCAGGTAAGAGGGGTGGGTTCACGGTTTGCATACGGCCACAGTTCCTGCAAACCTGACCAGGCGAGGAGGGCTCGGAGCCTTCCCGTGCTCTGGAATTGGTAAGAGCGTTATGGCAACAGTTTGGTTCCCTGCCTCGGGGCTGAGAAGAGATGGAAATGTCCTTAGAGAGACGTGTCCTTAGCAGAGCTGGGCTAAGGACACTTTATATGTGGATTTTACAGTGTTCTTCAGCAGAGCTGGGGCAGCCCCGAGGAAAAAAGGACTTTGTGTCTATGCGAAGAAAAGGGGTTACATGGAAAGAGAAAACTCAGCACCTTGGTTTGCCCAGCTGGACTGAGCGGGAAAAGCAGACAAACAGCATCAGGGTAGAACAGACTGGTCCCAACTCGCTCTTCCCTACCTGAAGTGGTATTAATTAATCAGGGTGAGGGCAACAGGAGCCTCATCTGGATTCCCTCCTTCCCCTCTCGGTCTCACCTGCCCCCCCTGCCCGAGCCAGCTCCCTGGTGAGTTGGGTTTCAGCGCAACGTGTTCCTGCTTGGAACCAACGTGAGCAGGCAGCGAGAGGATTACGGGCTTACCTTCGCTTCCTGCATACTGATTGAGCTTCGTGTCGTCTAAAAGAAGAAAAACAAAGGCAAAAAAATAAAGTTAGGAGCCTTCTCTGATATTCTGTGTCCTTCCCACCTGCCTCCACCCACCCTGGGAAGCTTCCACCACAAGAAAGCCACGAAAATGATCCGAGGGTTGGAGCACCTCTCCTGTGAAGACAGGCTGAGAGAGCTGGGGTTGTTCAGCCTGGAGAAGAGAAGGCTCCAGGGGGACCTTATAGTGACCTTCCAATACCTGAAAGGGGCCTAGAGGAAGGTGGGGGAGGATCTGTTCTCAAGGGTTTGTAGTGACAGGACGAGGGGTGATGGTTTTAAGCTAGAAAAGGGTAGATTTAGACATTAGGAAGAAGTTCTTTAATATGAGGGTGGTTGATCACTGGAACAGGTTGCCGAGGGAGGTGGTGGAGGCCCCATCCCTGGAGACATTCAAGGTCAGGCTTGATGGGGCTCTGAGCAACCTGCCTTAGTTAGAGATGTCCCTGCTTATTGTAGGGGGGTTGGACTGGATGGCCTTTAGAGGTCCCTTCCAACCCAGTACATTCTATGATTCTAAGACTGGAAGCAGATTTTGGGCCCCCCCTGCATCTCATTGTGGAAGACCCAGGATGTCCACACCATCACCCTCACGAGTCCAGCTGGGATCCAGCCCAGCATTCCTTGTGCTTGGCTCGTCCGTTTGCAGACGCCTTCACCACCATCTCGGGGAGCAGCTCCAGCAGCAGAGCGGGGCTGGCCGGGCAGGCCGCGGAGGGCTGGCTCCACTCCTCTGCTTCGCTTGGTCCTTTGCCGTGCTCCTCCAGATGAAGTCCGCTGCCTGATGCAGCTGGCTGTTTGTTTCCTTCCAAGATTGCAAATTCATGCTTGACTATGTCACAGAAAGCCTCTTGTTCTTTTTTTCCAGGAATCGGCGATGAGTTGGAAAATCATCTCAGTGGTGGTGTCGCGCTCCCCCTTCCTTTAATTGCTCCTTTCAAAGTCAACCCTGGCAGCCAGGCCCTCCCTTCCTCCCCCCAGCCCCTTCCCATTGCTGAAGGACAATTACTAATGTTCCTTTCTATTTATTCTAATTAGCAGTTTGCGTTAGGGACTATTAAGCAGCAAAATTGAAGTGATACCTGCCGCTAGGATCGGAGGAGCCAGCCCTGTCTTAATAGGATTATCAAGCTTTAGCACATGAGTGTCTCGAGGGAACCTTGGGTCCCGGTGAGGAGCTTTCCTGTGCTGGAATGACATCGTTGCCGAGCAGAGGGCAACCACGAGCCTACGTTGTATTATCGCCAGTCTGAGAGCCCTGACAACCCTGAGCCACCAGCCAGGACCAAGCACGTTAAGTGCAGGAGCCCTTCTTCACAGGATAGACCTGTCATGGTGCTGGGGAGCCTGTCCACCAGGGACTAATTGCTTGCTGACCTTCACAAATGCGTGACAAGGCTGCGATGCAGCTGTAAACCTCTGCCCGTCAAAGGGTTTCATCTCTCCCCATGCCACCTTCACCTCTTTGGCTTCTCCTTCTCCTTTCCATGGCCTCCTCTTCCCACCCCTGCCCTGGGCTTCAAAGACAGGTTTATCATTTTATTTACCTGGATATGAGTTGGCTTTGTGAGGCATGGGAGTGAAAGACCTCTCCAGGGATAAGCATCGAGGACGGAGTGTCCCTACCCCTCACGCCACCCATCCCTACCTTCTGTAGTGAGGTTGTCAATGAAGAGCGAGGACGTGGAGGTGGTGACATCCTCCTCCAGCGGTGAGAAAGAGCTGTCAGGAGGTGCTGAATAGTGCTCGCCTTCTGCTAAATCCTCACAGGTCTTCTCATCTGACTGGAAAGGAAAGGGAGAACGGCTGCTTTTCCCAGCTCTCCTCCATCAAGACTGCCCGGGAGCTGGTGGGGAGCACTGTGCTTCCCAGGCTTAGGGCTACCAAGCCCTTGGGGGTCAAACACTGGGGTAGAAACAGGGGACATGGTCCAGAAGTGCCAGAGAAGTGTGTGGGGAGGGTGACTTGGAGGTTAGAGAAGAGGAGGGAAAGTTTGGGAACCACTTAAGTAAGACAAATGACAATGAGCTGGAAGGGTCCTACAGCCTGACCTTCTGGCATCGCTGGCTGACCTTACATAGGTCCCGTGACCTCCTTTTCCCTCACTCAGCTCTTGGTTAACAGGGAACAAAACCGAGTTTTCAGTGAGGGAAAAAAATAACAAAAAAAAAACCCACCCAAAGCAGAAACAGATGTTTTGTTAGAGCTGATCTTCCTGAGACAAAGGAACTAGTTCATCCAATGTGGAGATAATTGTGCTAACAAGGACAAAAAAAAAAAGTATCACAAGGGCTGATTTCTTCATGCTTGAGAGTGAGTAAGAGTCATGCTTCAGAAGGTGGAGAAAAAAATATCCCAGTGTGCTCCAACTGCACCATGTGGTAACTCATGGAGGTCTCTGCACTTTGACTGAACCTCCAACACAGAGAGGAGACACCAGCAAGGGAAACGCGGGGTTAGAGGGACCATCGTCTGCCCATTCCAGTGCAGGCATCCTCTGCATGTCCTGCTGTCATGGGACGGGGACATCTAAAGGGATACTCGGCCTGTTCCAGAGCAGCATGGGTCAGCTGGGGCTTGTTTTTTTCTGCAGATCTCAGAGGGCCTAGGAGAAGCGATGCTTCGCTCAGTCTCACCTTCTGGCCACAGCCGTAGGACAGCCACTCCTCGCGGTATCGGTCAAAGCCGCTGGAACATCTGTGGAGAAAAGCAGTATTAATATTAACGTGCGGCAGAGGAATTGCTGGGAGCCACAGCAGTGACAAGGCTCAGGGTGGCATCTCCAGCCACCACCAAGCTGCCCGAGCCCCAGGCACTGGGTGCAGATATTGGACCAGCCAAGATCTGGAAGGATTGTACTCTGTGGTCTCCAAAGACGTGGGGTTTCCAGTACAGCTGTGCTGGAAGGACCCAAATGTTCCTCTTCCCAGAGGAGGAAAAGGGTCAGCACGGCTTCTCCATGGGAAACGGAGAAGCAGAGAAATAGGAAAAATATATAGACTGAGTTTGAATTTCCATTCCCTGGACTCGGTGCCAGGGCAAGGCCATGATCTTCGCGAGGGTTTGGGGTTTTTTTTCCAGCAACATCTGCACAGGAAAAAGACATTAGAGAAATGACAAACAGCATCAGGAAAACACCAGCTAGAGAAGTCTCTACAGAAACAGAGGGGCTGGAACAGAGCTCTGACCTTTGGGAAGTCTCTGGGGACACCAGCCTATGAATCAGGGGTTCAGCGCATACAAGCACTAATTTACCCAACTACCAACCAGCAAAAGAGGAGAAGCCACAAAGAACTTCAGGTCCTGCTGAGTCACTGAGATCTTTGGTCCAAGTACAGTTCCTGTAACGCTTATGGGCTCAGCAAAACCTCCACTGTCCAGAAGAGAGCTGAGAGGACTCTGGGGTTAAATCACTGAGGCAGACTCAAGATGGAAGCTCAAACTCTGGAAGCCGCCCTATCAACTTCCTTGAGACAGATCATGTTGGCTTTGCAAAGCCAACCTGGTTGGAAGCCAATGAGATAGTGATGGGCTTGCTCGAGCCTGTGGTCTCCTCCACGCTTGCTGTTTGTAACCTAAGCTCTTGGAGCCCGAGCTGCTGATAACGCAGCTACAACTGCCGGGAGCGTGGCTTTGAGCCAGCACATCAAGAAGTCTATAAGTGATAAGAGCAAACCTCAGCAGCAGCGGCGGCTTGGATTTTGGATGAGCGGGTTTGCAAACACCATGGACTTGGAATAAGAATGACCAAGTTCTTGAACCCTGGTGCTTCAGCCCGGACAAGACCCAGGCTAAGCTCCTCTATCCCAAGCTTGGTTTTGCTACCAAAGCCTCATCTGGTTTCATGCATCTCTCTCAGCTGTGGGAACATAATATTCTCTGATCTGAAGCCATCGCCGAGCAACTGCCACCAAAAAATGATGTTCCCCTGGCTCGGGTTGTGTTCCAGCCCATTGCAAGGCCGTGAATCAACACTGATTTACAGCGTCGCTTTGCTGGTGTCTCAGGATCCACCCGTCCCCCCTGCCCTGCTCGTACCTTGCTGAAATCACTGCTCGTACCTTGCTGAAATCACTGCTCGTACCTTGCTGAAATCGCTGCTCATACCTTGCTGAAATCACTGCTCGTACCTTGCTGAAATCGCTGCTCATACCTTGCTGACGGGGCTGTAGAAAGGAGGGGTGAAGGGGCCCTGCCAGCAACGCTGGGCGAGCTCTCGCAGGAGGCGGCTGGGGAGGAGGACCGGCCGATGGGCCTTCCTGGGAGAGCCGGGCACTTCCCCGTCCCCGTGCTGCCCGCGAGGATCTGTGTTATTGGGTCCCCTCCCCTGCCACTAGCTCTAAATAAATATTTCAGCAAAATCTCATTAAACTCCCTCGCGCTCCGCACCGCGTGGCTGGAGCTGAAGGAGAGCACGGAGCAGGAGGGCTGCATGGCTGGGACTGCAGCGGGGACAGCCCCGTGGCCCCCAGGTCATCCCTTTACCCCCAAAAACGCACCGAGTGCCCCCCATCCTTGCTGTGTCCTGTCCCCAACAAGGAGGGTTTGTCCTCCACAGCAGATGAGCTTCCCCCGCTTTGTGACCAACCTGCTGTCCTTCAGACGGGAGCCTGTCCCAGCCTCCCCTCCCTGCCCTCCTGCCCGAAATCGCAGCCTCAGCCAGGACAACTTCCCTCCATGTTGAAGCTCATGGACAAAAATGTGAGTCTCGCTTCTGGTCTCAACTTGTTCCAGCTGCTGCATCGGAACACTAAGCCCCGAAACCCCAGCCTTGGGAAACGTCTCCTTTCAGTGGCTTGTAACCGGAGATCTGATCATGGCTTAACCGTAGAATCATTTTGGTTGAAAGGACCACCAGGATCATCAAGTCCAACCTTCATCCTAACATCTCTCCAGCCACTAGACCATCGCCTCAAGTGCTACATCTCCTCGGTTTTTAGACACCTCCAGGGATGGTGACTCCACCACCTCCCTGGGCAGCCTGTTCCAACCATGGCTGAGACTGAGAGCAGCACCCAAAAAAACCAAAAAGCAACAACAAAAACAAGGAAAATAGTAATAAAAACCCAGCAACACCGACACAGGACACCAGAGTGGGAGCTGCACTTGCTCTCCCAGCTAGAGAGACCTTAGCAAGAGAAGAGGTGAGAAGGAAACTCATCCCAGTTACCTCTGCAGGACATGACACCAGCTGCAGTTGAAGGTCAGCTCTGAGGTCACACACATTTCACAGCTCTGGTGCTGGAGACAAGCTGTAAAAGAGAGAGGAGAGACGTCCCAGCGATACACCAGCATCTGCGGGGGCACAGGGGAGCATCTGCTGAAAGCTGATGGCACCAGAGCATCAACAGATGAGCCTCTAACCCAACCTCACTCTGCCGTGGACCTGCAGGACAAGGCAGCGTCTTTCTAGCAGGAGGGGACTCCATCCATAAACGTCTTCCCATTCTGTCTGGCTGGGAATTAAAACCCATCTGAGATCCGGCCCATTTCTTATTGCACAGAGGGGGTTTCTCACAAGCAATGCAACCAGCTTGACCCCCTGGTGCTATGCCCATACTAAGTAGTTCTGCAAGAGTATCTCCACACTGGAGAGGACCAGCTGCTTGCGGAGTACCGTCAGGTGCTGTCACCCTGCCCAGAAGAGATGGCCAAGAGGGCTTGGCTGCAAAGAGGAAACCAGCAGCTTTAACAAGCCCCTGGGGAGTCCTTGACAGCCCCCGATGACCGAGCCGAGAGCTGCTCCGGCGCTGTGACACGCCAGGCGATGAAGGTAGAACAACGAGGGTTCACATCCTGCATCGGTGCACAGGACCCAGCAGGCAGCAGCATCCCCACCCCACCCGGGACGTCTGCACACCTCGTCCTGACCCAGTGTCGAGGTTTAGGGTCATTCCATCACACTCCATCACTTCTCCATCCGTGGGCTCCCTGCTCTGCTCCTCAAGCACCTGAGCAGACTCACCACTGCTGCTACCCTGGACCCGGGCTGCCCGCGCTCCTCTGGTGTCCTCCAGCCCTGACCTCCTCCACTCCCCCATCCCGAGCTCTTCCCGAGCTGCGTGGAGGCAGCGAGTGAACAAGGACCTCTGGAGAAGAGGCAGAGGCTTAACCCAGTTCCTCCGTTCCTGACCCGAATAAGGCTAAAAATGAAACCCCCACACGCGAAGGTGGTGGCGGGTTCTCTCCAGCTCTGTGGCTGTGCGAAGATGCTGCTCTCAGCTACGCTGGCTGCCGGGCAACAACAACGCAGCCAGGCTGAAGGAGGAAAAAATAGCATTATTGCAGAACGCTTATTTACGATCTGCTTTGCAGTAACCCTGCCTGCTGTTAAAATTGTCACCAAACACCCCGGGGAGACCGTTTAAATGCATAACCCTGGGATCCTCGTGACAGATTTGCTCCCCGCTCTGTATTTATGGACCGCATGACGACTTTCCCTCGCGCATGTGTCCTTAGAGCCGAGCGCTGAAATGGGTCCTGTGCAACAGGACCCTCGAGAAATTCCAGCTGAGCGCGGAGGCGTGGGAAGCGTCTTGTAGATAGACCTGGAGGGAACCAGTGTCCAGCAAAATGAGCTGCAGCTTATGGAGCTAAAAGGAGTTTCAGCGGCTGGAGAGGTGGGAGGAGTGGGAAAAAAGGAATTAAACACTAGGGTGAGAGAGGATCTACTGGTGAGCAGCAAGAGCCCAAGGAATGGTTCTGGCAGAGCAGCTTGGGCGCACATCCCATTGCTGCCGGGGATGTGGCGGCTGGCACCGGTGTTCCCATCACTTGTTTAGGGAGCACTGAGCAATCCAGGTATGGTGTCACTGCCTGCAGATCCCTCCTTTATCCGCTCCTCCTGTGCCAGCTCCCATCCCAGCTCCCCAGGAGCTGTACCCCGGCCGACAGCACACCCTCCATCCACGGCACCACATCCCACCATCCTCCCAGCACCCATCGAACCTGCCTCCCCCTGCCCTGGCTTCCCCTTTGGCTGTCACCAGGAGGCTGTTGTGGTTGTTGGGTGAAACCAAGGGAGGGAAACACGCTCCGGGGACACCACACCGGCCTGCCCGACTTACTGGGCAGGGGTGTGAACTCCACGGCTGACATGTTGGTGATCTTGCTGGTGTCCAGCTCCACGCGGTGATATTCGTAGATGGTCCGACGGCGGGACTCTGAAACATGGAGCACTGGCTTTAGACGGGGCACAAACCCACCCTGCGAGGGGCTTTAGCCCACCCCTGAATCCCAGCGTGCGCGGGCTGGGAGGCCAACCCAGATCTTGGGGTCGTTCCTGGACGAGGACATTGCACAGTGGCTGCCAGGCTGGAGGAGAAGCAAAGCTGGGGGTGCTGGGGGCAGGGGGGGTGTCAGGGCCCAGATCTCCTCTTCCCTGTCTTGCTAGGAGGAGCTTGGAGCTCTCTGTCCCCCTTTCCCTGACCAGAGAGCCCTGAGGTGGACACGGTCCAGTCCTGCATCGCTCTGCACAAACACGAAGCTGCAGAGCGCGTTGCTCGCCGGTGACTCACGGCCCTGCGAGCCTCCCCCGTGCTCCGGTCCCGGGGCTCCCCAGCGTCCTCCCGCCCCAGCCAGCACTTTGCCCCCTTCATCCTGAAGGCCATGGGGATCTATCCTGGATTCTGGCTTTTCCTGATTTTTTTTCTGCCGCTAATTCACGTGGTGACAACCAGCCAAGATGCTTCTCTGCGAGGATGATCAAACCTGCCCATCCTGCTCCTCCTGCTCTGCCCTTGGAGACCCGTGATGAGCAGGATGGAGCGCTCTCCCCTCCTACCTCCTCCTCCCCTTTCAGCCTCGTTTCTTCACCTCAGGAGGCTTTTTCATGCCCAATTCTTGCGTATCTCCACCCACTTTCCCGACACCCCCGGGGCAGGCAGGGCTCAGCAAGCCCATGAGGATGGAGGGCACATGGTGGGGGGGTGGGCGAGGCACCATCCAGCCTGGCCGGGGTTTTGAGACAAACAGGCTAAAAACAAGGGCCAGATGGGAGGCTCCGTAAATAACATGGAAAAGCAGGGAGGCAGGAGCGAGGGTGGGCTCCAAGTGACAGGAGAGGCTGGAAGAGCCATTTTGGCAAGTTCCCCCCATGCCTGCAGCTCATGGCACATGTAGAGTAAGCATGTGGACATGTATGTAGCCGTCCCCATGTCCTGCTGGCACGGGTGCAGATCCCAGCCCTGCCTGCAGCACCCGTGCCATGATATGCAATCAAGGACCATCCAGAGCAGCAGGGTGGCTTGTAGGCTCCCCGACACCCCCGTGGCCACAGGAACGGGGCACCCAGCACCCCTGAAGCTTCTCATCCCCCCGAAGTCTGCTTTGCAATTGTTCTTCCCCTCCTCCTCACCAGCTGGCTGCCCAATGGTCTCGGCCATGGAGAGATAGATGCACCCCGAGAGAGATGCACCCCAAGAGAGATGCACCCAGGGGTGGGACACCGGGGGGGGGGGTGCAGCCGAGCCCTGCACACCTCCTCACTCTCCCTTGCTCCCCACCACGAGCCCAAGCAGCGCATCCTCATGTCCTGAAGTGCCCAGCAATGAGGACATCTCATCTCTTCTCGCCCACCTGCCCCCTTGCCCGGCTGTGGTGCCAGGGGAGCCTTGGCATCGCTGTGGGATCAGATGCTTCCCTGTCCCAGCAGCCGCCTCCCCCAGCTCCTTACGTGCAGCGACTCACCAGGCACATCGGGAGATGGGTTGAGGACCATGAAGGCATCGGAGAGCCCAGCTTTCACGGGGTGCTGGGTGGCACTGATCTGTAGGACAGGCACGGGGATCTGCAGCCGGGAAGAGAGGGAGTGATGGACCCCAGCCCTGCCCTGGGCTCCTGGGGCTCCTACAGAGCTCTCCAGTCCTTTGGTGGCTCCTGCTGAGCTCTCCAGTGCTTTGGTGGCACTGGGAATGTCCAGACCCATCACTTGAACAGTTACAACATCAAATCTCCTCCCAGGCCCACAGGATCCCTCACAGGGACCCTCCTGCCCTGCCCTCCTTGGCAGGAGCATCTCTCACCTCCTTGTACCCAAAGACGATTCTCCCGGTGCTGTGCAGGGCTGCCTGGAAGGTGAAGCTGCCCATGTCCTCCTTCCCCTGAAGATAGACCTTGTCCCACTGCACCACAAAAACCGTCCCTGGGGGAGAGACAAGCACAGATCAGTCCTTTCATCTCTCCTTGCTCCACATCTCAAAAGCCTGACCGGCGAAGCTCCAGGTCATCTCACCCCCCAACCTCCAGCACTTCACTCGGAGCAGACCCATGAACAAACCCCTACCAAACATCGCCGCTCCCCCATCAGGAGAGCACCCCGGCTTGCACAGGGACCTGCCAGAGCAGGACTCACCATTGTCCATGTACTGGACGGTGGAGTTGCGGGAGTAGCTGGGGTTGAAGTTGGCCATGAGGGGTGCGATGTACTGCGTGGCCGTGAGCATCCGGTGGATGACGTCCCCCGTGAAGATAAAACCTGAGCGAGCAGAGGAGGGTGAGGCAGCGCACGCTCCCCTCCACCACCCCGGCGTGCTCCCTCCCTCCTTCTGACCTCCCACCACGCTGCCCTGGCTCACCCGTACCCCCAGCATCCCCCTCCCAGATTTCCTCCAAGCCTGAGTGACCCCCCTGCATCCCCTCAACTGCTGCAGAGACCGAGGCCCCAGCAGCACCCCGCTCCCTGGGCAGGGCAGGGGTTAGACCAAGCTGGAAGGGCTGCAGCCTCTTCTCAGCACCCTGGGGCTCGGGGTGAGGTTAGAGCCAGCACCAGAGCCACGTCCAGCCCTCCCACCCTGTCCTGTCCCGACTCACCACCTGTCGCGATCGTGACCTGCCGCAGGAGGTGGCCGTAGAAGGGGAAGTCAAAGGAGAGGACGATTCTCTGTGGGAGGGAGATAGGGTGAGAACCGCGCTCAGCCCTTGGAGAAACATCTGCTGGGGATGCGGGGGGATGAGTCTGTAGCCACCAGCACCAGCTCTGCCATGGCCTGGAGCAAGCTCCCAGCACCGGTGCCTGGAGAGGCGGGAGAGGGATGGGATGGGATGGGATGGGATGGGATGGGATGGGATGGGATGGGATGGAGGTCCTGTGGGTGCCTGGCCCCTGTAGCTCATCCCCTTCAGCCCTGGACTGGGGCTGGGAGAGATCAAATGCTTCTCAAGCCTTGGTGTCCACCAGGCTGTCACGGGGCTGTGGAGGGGATGCTGCTGCCCCCGGCGAGGTGCCACCATCGGTACATCCCTGCTGGGAGAGGAGACTTGGAGGACCCCAAGGCTCACCGAGGCCTGTCGGTGCGTGTTGGAGAGGATCCCGTGGATCTTCACTTGGCTCCTGTTGGCCGCCGCCATGTCGACCCACAGCCCCCTCAGACGGGTGTCCCCCGGGCCGTAGATCCGCGACACGTAGTAGCTGTGGTTGTCCTCCTGCAGCCAGGGGACAGGGGACAGTGTTACCCACCTTGCTCCATGGCGATGCTCAGAGCAGCCAGGACCCAAGCCTGGCACAAAACCAGGATAAAACCAGCACAGAAAAGCCCCGTGTGAGGCCAGCGAAGGACACTGAGCACTTGGAGAAGGTGCAGAGAAGACCCACGAGAGCGATTGCGTGCAGAGAGGACAGGCTGGCTGGCGAAGGAGAGACGTGACTCACGAGAGGCTTCAGCGGAGCAGATGCAACCTTCTCGGGAAGAAAATATCCTGCTCTAGAGCCAGGGGCTGGAAGTTACAGCTACAGTGACCACTAGAAGCGAAGCAAAACAACTGAAGCCCTGGAAGCCCAGAGGAAATGATTAACCTTGGAACAGGCGGCTCGGGGAAAGCGGCCGAGCCGCCGCCGCCAGCCCAGCGGGAGCGAGGGGCTGAGGCCAGGGGACACGGCGCAGGGAGGGGGGCTCGGGCTGCTCTCCTGGGTGACATCCCAAGCGTGGGATGGGGCACGGCTCTGTGGGAGGGATCACATCCCTCCTTGTCCCCCTCACTCTTCGCACCCAGAGCAAGGAGGTAGACCCCAGGCTCCCAGCCTCCCCCAGCCCCCAGGAGCCCCCCTGGGCTCCCTGAGCCCCCTCTCCCCGGCAGACCAGAGCGTGGACCACGCAGCAGCTCTGCCAAGAGCCATCTCAGGCTGGTCAAGGACCCCTGGAAGGATGCACGTCCCCACTGGGGACGCGCGCGGCTCTGCAGCAGCAATCCGGGGACGCGGGCAGAGCGGGTGATTTCCCAGGGCACAGCCTCGCCAATGGGCTTCGACGTGTGGCCCAAGCTGGGATGAAACTGGGATCCAGCTGGGAGCCATCGCCTGTCAGAGGAGGCCAGCCAGGGACACGGGAAGCATCCTAGTTTTCCTGGGAAAAGCGCTGCTCCGTGCCAGCGCCTGGCTTGCCACTCGTCCCCGTCTGACCCTCCTCACCCCCAGCATCTTCCCCACCCCAACCCCCTGCCTGTGGCTCCCCGTGACCCAGGGGACCCCCAGACCTGCTCCCTGCACCCGAACCCGGCTGCCAGACGCAGGGTGCCAGCCCAGGATTTAATGGAAGAGCTAAAAAAGAGAAAGCAAAGCCACCCCCTCCTCTCTGAACAGCCCCTTGTTATTCCCCAGAGAGCTCCTGCAGGTCTGCTGGAGGCACGGGGAATAAAAATGCTATTAGAAAAATCCTGCAACACGTAATTTTTTCTGCTTCAGCAAAGTTCAGGGAGAGCCGTCGCGCTCCTCTGCCTCCTGCGTGAGCCCTGGCTCCGGGAAAAGCTTTTCTGGCTCTTCCCTATGGCAATTACAGCCCCGACTTGCTCAGAGGGACTGAGGCAGCCCAGAGTCCTCCCTTCCCTATGGATGGGGAAACTGAGGCACGGGTAAGGCTCTGCCGGTACCTGCTGTGTCCCAGCACACACCTCCCCATGCAAAGGCTTTGAAAATCCCCTGGGATGCGAGGACAGGGTGACAGTGACAAAACCTGCCATGCCCTCGTCCCCTCAGTGTCATCCTTCCCCCCAGTGCGCTCCAAATAAACCAGGGGGGAAATAAGCAGGGCCGGGAGCGCGGAGGAGCTGGCTGCCCAGCTCCTGACCTCATCGCTGACTCATTAGGATGTCCTAATCCATCACCTTGCTTTGGTTACGGCAGGAATGAAGAGAGGGGAGGTTTTGGGCACATGAAGAAGTGGGGAGCACGGCTGCCGTAGGGCAGAGCTCGGGGAGGGAGGGTGGTGAGGGCCGGCATCACACCCCTCTTCATCCTCTGGGCCCAGAGCTGTCCCTCTGCACCCCAAACCTGGAACATTGTGGGGAGAGAAAGAGAGGAGAAACCCTCCAGACTCTGGGCTGGCACCTCCCAAGGTGGGATCACACCTGCTTTAGGCTGGACACAGCAAGATACAGCGTCCCTGACCTTGACCATGGCCCCGCTCCTGGGGCAGATGCTCCTTCCCGAGCCCC
This sequence comes from Eurystomus gularis, assembly GCA_013400335.1. NCBI lineage: Eukaryota > Metazoa > Chordata > Aves > Coraciiformes > Coraciidae > Eurystomus > Eurystomus gularis. The sequence continues at coordinate 128,999 of VZZY01020930.1, forward strand.
AGGAAATTGCTGCCTTTTCCTCCCGGGAACCACAGGCTCCCTCACACCCTCCCTGTGGCATCTCCGCATGCCGTGGTGACCACTGGTGGTTTTGGGCTGGTTTTTTTGAACACTTCCACATCAGGGACTTTTCTGGCTTCTGGCCCCGCTCCATCCCCGCTGGTCAAGGAGAAGGCCAAGCTGGAGTGGAGTGGAAACAGCCACAGCTCTCCCTCCCCTGCGCACTGTGCCACGGGGGCCCTCATTTCACGGAACCCAGCAAAACCAGGACAAGTCCTCGCCAGGACAAGTCACCATGGCCAGGGTGTCCTCCACCAGGCTCTGGCCATGGCCCCGCATCCCCCCAACCCCATCCCAGAGACCTCCAAGCTGGGCAAACTCCCCTGGGCTGCCGAGGGACCCACGGCCCTGCCACAAATAACCAGGAGCTAATTGAGGGCGGGTAATTAGGCACAGCCGGGATGCGAGAACCAAGGGAGAGGTCTCAGGAGGTGCCACCGCTGCTGGAGTTCGTTAGCAGAGGAGCAAGTTGCTGCCTCTCCCCACCCTTCCCGCATGGCCCCCTCGCCCAGCACGGTCCCGGCAACCTTGGCACCATCGTCCCGCTGCACACGTGGCATCGTGGCAGGCGAAGCATCCCGGCTTTTCCAGACCAGGGGTGGCCCCAGGACCTGGCAGGGCTCGTGGGCAGGGACGGCCGCAGGGATGGGAGCGATCCCCAGGGCTCGGAGCAATCCCCTCTGCGCTGGGCTGTAATTACCCTCTGGACTGCCAGGATCTGGTCCCACACATTAAATCAGAGCCAGCGTCTCCACCAGCTCCCTGCCCAGCATGGAAATAGCTCTCGGAGGTCAGGCGCTGGCCGGATCCTGCCGGGGGGCAGGCGGAGGGGGCCCTGACTCACCACGATCCGCGTCTCGTTGGCCGGCAACGTGTCGATGGCCAAGCTGCCCCCCACCAGGTCCTGGCTAATGCGGGTGCCCTCGGTCCCCGGGGAGGTCTCCCGAGCTCTCCGTCGCCCTTCGACTGCTGCTGGGCTCCCAGGTGGGCGTCCTGGGGGGGCACAGAGATGGGTCGGTGGGGTCCCACACTGGGATGGCACCGGCCTGCAGGCTGGGATCAGCCCTCTCCCCCAGCAAGGCAGCTTCTGCTTCCATGGCACGAGTTTGGGGGGTCTCAGCCCTGATGAGCAGCACCCCTGTGATGATGGAGATGCAGGGAAGGGTTTTTCGGGTCAAGGGTGGCTGCAGGGTGCAGGGATGGGTGTCAGACACCCATGGCCAGGGAGGAGAGCTGTGATGGAGGGGTGAAAGGAGGCAAAACACCTACAACCCCCCCAGCTCGGCTCACACCGGGAGGAGCACGAGGCCCTGGGGATGAGGAAGACGCTGCTTCAGCAACAGGGCCACCAGCGTGGACGTGTCCTTGCTGTCCCCAGCCATCCGTCCCCTCCTCTGGGCTGGGATGTGCTCCAGGTGCCGGGACAGACTCCGAGCATCCATCTCCAAAAGAATCGTGTCCAGCCCCGGGGAGGGAGCGGAGGCTGGAAACACGGCGCAGCGTTGATGGTGGGGGGATGAAAAAGCCATTTGGGACCAAATCTGCAGAGATTCAGGAGATTTCCTGGCAGCTCGGCACAGGCGGAGACAGCACACGCTCGCCCACGGGCAGGGACCGAGCCAGGACGTCTGTCCCCAGCGAGCGGGACAGCGACAACACCCGGGGGGGGGGCGTGGGCTGCTCCCCTCACCCCTGGGAGAGGGCTCCTGCCTTCACCCCTGGGGAGAGGGAGCTAATTGCTGCCTAACGAGCTCCGGCCCCCC